>OY284470.1:0-573159 GCA_958336335.1 Dilophus febrilis | reverse complement strand
TATGTATATACAAAAAATACAAAAAAAATAATAATAATAAGTATATATTCTATAGAATACATAATAAAGAAGAAACATATTTATATAGAATAAAAATTGAATGGTTTTCACATTTTATTTGAGATGACGTTAAGGGAAATGCGAATAAGCATACAAGTAAAAATGAAAATATGGATAATGGGATAGAAATGTCTTTTTTTTTTTGTTTTGTTATTTTACAGTGACTGAAAGTGAGTATAAAAGTTTTAAATGGATGTGTATATCTTACCGCAGCGCAGCATATATATATATATGTTGTATATATATTATTATGTATCACTTATAACACATTATATACATAAAACGTTTAAAGCAAATTCATTTATTATTATTATTATTTGTTTAACATAAATATAGCGCATTTTTTGCGTGTTATAATTAAAAAACAAGTAATAATTTATTTCTTTCTTTTAGTCAATATAATAATTGCATATATATATATATATATATATATATATATATATAAACTATATAAGTAGTATATACAAAAAGAAATGTTAAAATTAATATTAAAATTGTAAACAAAACTTATGGTTAAGATATGTTATAATATATTGATTCTGGATTATGTAATTTGTAAGATTGCTCCTTAAATTATCCTTAAAATATTATAACTTATTAACAGAAAGGTATTAACTTTCTCATGTGAGTTTTTTTGATTGTGTGAATCATATCATGGTATATTTGCAACAAATTCTAAATTTGTCGATATTTCGGACGAATTTTATATTACATTACAGTTGAATAGCTAAGAAATATTTTCATATAATGTTAATATCATTAAAAATATGATTCCATTTCAATGATGAATTGAATTAAACATTTGTAAAACATAAAATTGTAAATAATAATATTGTGAATATCAATTTTACAGTCACAGTATTTCGGAATGTTAATATTATTATTTATATTATATTATACATATACATTCAAAACATAACACATATAATAAATATAAACTTTTAAATTAAAATGAAATTCCACAATTGTATTGAAGTAATGTATATTTTTCATCATTCTTCAATGTATATAGTTTTTATATACATATATAATATATTTCTACTTGTGTATTATAATTAAGGTCTACATTCCTGTCACAAAGAACGACACAACTTGATGATAAAATGTTCAAAGTTATAATATATTTATTTATTATACATATTTTCTTATAGTATTTGTTTGTGTACAAAAAATATATGTAAGTTAAAGTTATTATGATGGTATATCTAATAATACATAAATAGGCATATATATGTAATTATAATAAATATATTTTACATAGAATACAAAACTTATGCAATTCAAAGAAGACAAAGTGTATGGTATGGTATGTATACATACTGTGTCTTAATATAGAAGAAAGTTTTTACATTTTATGGTGACACGTGGTTTTTCTTTTATATGTGTATTTACTTGATGTTGATATATATACCTACATTTCTGGCTATATATATATTTAACCAACAGTATATATATATGCATTGTATAATAAACGTAAAGTATTTCAAATTTAAATAAATGAACATATTCATTTATATATATATATTGTGATATTGTATATATAGTCTCAGATATTAATAACTTTGATATTACAATATTACATACCAAAATAATACAAATATATACAAAATAATATAATTATAAAACGACAAAATATTATTATACTAAAGTTTTATTATTTATACATTATATTATTATATATAGATACATTGTATATATATAGGTAAATTGAAGAAAACTTTTGCAAATATACAAAAAAAAAAGTTAAAATAAAAATTGGTATTTGATAATTATAATGTAATAATAAGACAAATTGTTTTGTACTAACGTAAAAAAAAAAATTTATTTCATTAATAATAAAAAATTATTATTTTATGGCGATTAAATTAAAACTAAATAACGATATCATAAACGTATATATAAAACAATAGTTTTTGAATACATCATATTTCAAATAGAGATCTGTTTAACTACATATATAAATATTTGATTAGTTTATAGTAAAAAAAAATAATGGTTCGTATTTGTTATTGACATATACTGTTGGTTATCCTTTATTTTTATTATATACAAGAAATATATATCAAAATAATTTTCAATATTTATGTTATTTTAAAAACATTATAATTAACATATATTTACAATAAAAATGCGTCGCGTGTTTCACGAATGAATTAATAAAGATATGTAAAGAAAATACTTATTTTGAATTCATTTAATCAACTAATCAACTTAGTCAACTACAAATTTATATATAAATTTGACGAATTTACGATTTAATTCCAATCTAATTTTATACAATAACAAGGGTTATTATATTATCTTATTTTCTCATGAATGAACACATCATATTCCAAATCGAAACACTCCCCTTACCGTTTTTTTTTCAAAACACGAATACTAAAATTAAAAATAAATGAGTTTACTTCACAAAATGCACATACAATTTCATGGAGCCTATATCATAATATTAAAAAAAAAAAAATTATTTACATTTATTTTAAAACATTACCATATGATTTATTCAAAATAAAAAAATAAATGTAATATGTATAGATATGCATATGACGAAATTAAATTAATCTCATCTCATTTTATATTTATTTAAATTTTGTTGTAATTCTATTTCTTTTTTTCAGTCATCATTTTATGACTTGATTTTATCAAAATTGTCAAAAAAATTATTTATTTTTATTTTTTCTAAGTCATTTCTTGCTTGTACTAAAGTTTATACATCTTCCATAAATTATTTAAATTTACTCAAGTGTCTATTTTGTTGCAATATTTTTAAATGTATAAAACAGTCAATCATATTCTCCTTATTATATATTCATAATAAAATATGCAAAGGATATTCTTATATGTTATATACATACAGTGCGTTCTTATATATATCAAAAACATTGTATTTACATATATCACAACTAACTTTACAATATGTTTTATATATTCGGTATATATATAAGATGGAACTCTAACTATATATCATCTAATATATATTATCGTTATATGACACAATTTTATTTATTTTATACTTAAAAAAACGAAGAAATTTTTTTCTATTTTTAAGTAACCTGTCAATTATTTTTTGTGCCGTATATCCACCTATTATATATAAAAAATCTTTATCTGTATCTTGTATTAAATTATTCATTCAAGTTCGTTTGTATTTATATAAAATAAGGAAGAGTATGAATATGACGAATAGAAAATATGGATGAATTCTATACATAATTGTAGATCCAGTAGAATATAGTATGCAATACGTATTTTTTATTATAGAATACGTTCGTATTATTATTATTATTATTATTATTATTGAAAACATGTATGAATAATATTAAGAATATAAAATTATTTACATGCACATTATATATACCACTATAACCACTTTAATATCAGAAACCTGCTGTTTTATCCGTTTGCTCGATTTGCTTTTAGATGCGGAGAAATGATTTTCAGCAATCATTTTTTAATCCTAATAATTTTGTTTCATTTCATAATTATAATAATAATAATAATAAAAAGCTGCATGTATTTACAGCTCTATTATTTATATAAATATTTAATATCCATATTTATATGTATTTACATCTCTTTTATTTATTTTATAGCTAATATGTTATATATATATATATATATATATATATATATATATATTATATCTCATATAAGTAACTCCACAAAAACATCAAATAGTCAATTTTATCTAAGCCCTTTAACACACGTTATCTCGGACTAGGGCCACTTCTATTCTGTTATATATGTCATATATGATATTATATATCAAAATTCGCATATTCATTTTCTTTAAACTGATATATCGCATATTTGTATATATAGATATTTGTGTATACGCTATATACATATTGTACAACAATAATAATATTCGTATGTATATAAGAAGTAAACATATACATCGCTCCAGGTTAATTTTGTTTAAAAAAAAATCCCCCTATGTATGTGAATATAGTATATGGAGAAAGTATTTTGTAACAGCACTTTAGACCACATTCTGTGTCATAATAAAAAATACCCCTAAAGACTTTAATATATATATATGTATACATAAAGAATTGTATAGGGAAATATGTTATATTTCATCTTAATATATTTTCATATGTAGATACAGATTATCCAAGCATTTTCTTCATTCATCGATAACGCATCTCATAAAATTGTTACAATTTTAACCCTGCTATTTATCACACATATCAATATTTTTGCAAAACAATTTAAAAATATTCAATTATAATGTTAGGTTATGACTTTATTTCATAAGTTTACACTGGGGTTCTGATTGGATTAATTGGTCATTGGATATTATTAAACTTGTTTGTTTTTTATTTCCGAAATCTTAAAGAACAAATACAATAATTTTTTAATAAATTCCAAATTTCACATCCTTGGTTAGATGGTAAATGAATGAAACTTTATCATTCATTGTGCAGATTCGTATCTGAAAGTTATGGTCAATAGGATACCGAGTAAATTCTCGTTACATTCCATATAACATATAAGGATATAAGCATATATACATTATGTATAATTCATTTCGGTACTGTCGTATTTTTATGTGTCTAAAATAACATATAATACATAAATAATATAGATAAACGTATCTTTATGTATACAAGTATTTGTGCATATAATGATATAAAGAAGTATAAGTGAAGTTAAAAGGTGGATTAAGGGTACAGCAGGACATATATAAATATATGGAACATCTATCTATATATAAGAATGAGATATATTAGGATATATTGTTATATGATATGAATATTATATACATCTTTGTTCAAATTAATTTACCCAGGTTGATTTTAAATCGATAAAATTACAGAAAAAAAAATTATTATCGTGAGAACGAAATCATAAGCATGTACATGAGCTTATATTATAGGTGTATATTTAAAATTAATATATATATATTGATTTTCGGTATATCACACTATATGCATGTAAATATCATAAGAATTTTCAAAAAATATATTTGGTTTTTATACAGATCAAGTAATGTATTTACCATTCAATTTTCACACATTCATATAATTCTAACAGAAATCTATATACATCTTAAAAATCTGAGTGCAATAATATACTTTATACCCGTCGTCCGATTATATTATATATATACAACAACTGTGGAACGCTTTCTCTTTCAAATATATTGTTAAAGTAAATTGTCACAGGGACTGTATAAAAGATATTAAAAGGATTTTAATATATTTATTTTATCGTTGTAGTCACACATTCATTTTAATATATCCACATCCTTATATAATATAATTTGGGCATAAAAAAATACATACTAGGACACTATATATACATGTTTCAGTGTTTAAGAATTCAATAAATACAAAAAAAATAAATTTATTATAATACATTAAATAAATGTGTAAAGAGGGACAATCAATTCATTATTTTCATGTTAAACAGATTTTGATACAACTATATATGTATATGTGAAATATTGTATTACGTAATTTAGGTTTTATAGGACATTTAAAAAATATACTTTTGTATTTATTTTTAAAATAAATTTTTTGAATATTTTGTATCATAATATTCATAATATTCGAGTTTTTATAGTTCAAACGGATTATTGCTTTGTTTAAATATTAACGTAATTGTATAGTATATACTTTATATTATATATCTATATAATAATATATATTATAGTGATTATGTAATTACACGAATTATATGTATAATTTGTCTATTGCTCTCAATGAACGCAAGGCTATATGATAAAACTATTATTTTTTTGATTACTCATATATTAATGGCATCATTCATATGCAATTCTAGTGCATGCCAGACAATACATATTTAGTCAATATGTATTTTGTGTTTTAAATAAAAATATCGAATTATGTTCACGATTTTATTCCTATTTTATTCAATGGTTTTGTGTTTTTATGGAACATGTCAAAAAATATGCAAATATGCGGTTATATGAAATAGGTGCATGCTCGATAACGATCTTATTAAAAAAAAGGAATTTAAAAACCAAATAATAATATACAATTTTTTTTTTCGTTTTATTTTATTTTATTCGATTTCGACACACACAAATAACATTAAATCACAATTTAACAAACTTAATAAATTATTATTATATTACTTATTTATATTAAAATTTATTTAAACCAATTATATATTTTACAAACTTTTTTATAAACTATATATTTTACAAACAATAATAGACATATAGTATATAGAATATATAAAGGATACGTTTTTTTAGAGTATTTGAATGAACACCCCTTTTTATTTCTCGGCAACGATAAAAGTAAGTTATTTCTACACCAATTTCTACAATGAAATAGTTAATAGGATAGAAAATTCTATTTATTAAAAATACAATAATATATTTTTTATATTATAAATATAAATTATGTATATTATATATACATATATATACCAATTATATTGATAAATGGGGAAACAATCTAATAAAAATAGCTCTCTCGTACCTTATATATAGATCAGTTGAATAAATTTTTAAAAAATGTATTTTTATTAATAGTTCACAATTAAAATTTTTTTGCCAATAAAAAAATAATATATGATCTCAGTCAGATATATATAGACATTTTTAATTTCTATTATTTAACCCCAATAGATATCGTATATATATTTATTGGTTATCATATAATCAATGCGTTAATAAAACCAGTAAAACGCAATTTTTTTGCTAACATAGATTAAAAAAAAAACGTTATTACACACATTAATCATATCCTACATACATACACGCATATATAGTATACGTATAGATGTATAAAATATGTATATAATTATAAACATTGTGACTTTCTATAAATAAATGCATATAATATGTACGGTTTAGAGAAAGTGTATATACAATATGTAAATACATACTTACATATAGTTATTTCATTTACTATAGGTACATTGATATTAACAATATTTGATATACACTTGAATCTTGAAATGTTATATTTTAGTATTATGGTTACTATATGATTATAAAATCCACCCTTGTGCATCGTAAATTTGTCTTTTATATAACGCATTCACATATGAATGTGCATATATATTATTATTATTATTATCTATATATCCTTTCTATAAATATGTTGATTAGTTTTATACCCTTTTTTTATTTTAATTTTTGGTTTATTTATATACAATATAGGATATACATACATAACAAGTATATATAAAATTTATCTTTTGCACCCAAAAATTTGTATTAATGCTGTTGTCATTTTTTTAACATTATACTATAGATGCGTATAATACAATGTATAATAAAATTATTGGTATAAATGTAGATGCAAAGTAAAAGAAATGAAAAACCGTAATTTTAAATTGATATATATGATCCGTACGTAATTTTAACCCATTAATAAATAGAATTTTTTTAAAATATTATAGAGATTTTTTGTTTTGTTATGAAAAACAAGTTCAGAAATACTGTATATTTCATACCTTTTCGAATTGGCATTTAAATATAAAACATAAATACCTCGATCAATAGGATTATTATAAATTTGTAAAACGTTGTTTTTGTTTACATTGTTTCAAAAATATTAATTTAAAAATAATTGTCATGCTGCATATATCTATAGCATAAATTAATGTGAACTATTCTCTATTCAATTCAACCCCTTTTGTATAATTTAATTTCATTGATGCTCAAACAAATTCATAGGTTTTCAAGATTTGTATCAAAATATCAAAATATCGCCATATAATTCTTAAAAATATTTGAACAGATGTTCCTTTTAAATTTTTGATTTTTTTGTTCATATATAATTATTTGATGTATAAAAAGATATTTATGGATTATCACAATAATCAATAAAATAACATAACTTTTTGAAAAATATGAGGATTTTTATGAAGATTTTATTTCATTAATTATAATCCTATATGTACCTTTTTTAATTGTTGTTATTATTACTGCTATTTACATATGTCAAAGTTTTATTTATAATAATTCTATTGTAATTTAATATCTATTTTTGATGGATGATGGATCGATTTTTGTTGGATTCGTTTGTACTATATATACAGACAGAGATAATTACGTTTACACATTTATACGTATGAATTCAATTAAAGCCACAATTTCACAATTTTTAAATAAATAAACATTTTTTCGTTTAACACAGTCATTTTAAGATAAGTACCATAGATTTATATGAAAGAATTTATCTTTTGCAGTGGCATACGCCTTTTTATTCATGTATTTCTATAAAACAAGTGCTCGTATATATATATGAATATGATGAACTTTAGAATTTCCGTTTATATGCTTAATGATATAACCATACATATATTGACAATAATTTTATATTGTTAAAATATTTAAATATTTTATGTATATATATATTATATGATATTCAATTTTACTGAATAATTTAAATTGCCTTCATGTGCATTGCAATGTGCGTACGTATGGGGTTGTTTGAATTTCAATCTTAAATATACATATGCATATATATTTTTTTTAATTTATATACATCAATAGATATGTGTATATGAATGAATCTGTCATTGAGAGATGAAAGTCAAATAAATAGTAAATTCTACAGGGAATATACATACATATATGTTAATTTGTATAACAGAACGACTTCTTTTTATATTTTATGCCATATACGATTGTATGAAAGTATATATAATTTACAAACATTAAGAATTTATTTAGATAATATACTATATATTCAATTTATATAAGAACTATATATAACAGAAGCAACTTTAAATCACAACAACACATATATATATATATACAATAATTAAAGTGAATTTATGTAAATATTTATGTAAATGTTTATGCATAAATAAACTGACGTACCTCACAAAATGCTACCGCTATAGGGTATAGTAATCGTATTTCAAATGGTTCATCAATTTTTACCTAAGCGATTGAATTATTTTATAACATTCTCAATGTTAATTGCTTAATAAATTTAAAAAATGTAGTATATGGTATTTTCGCAACATATCTGCATTCTCTATATACTTTTCTTATTTTCATATTTTCTTTTAAAAACAAAGTTTTTATTATTTTCTTAAAAATTTAGACCTTACAAAAATAGAACATTCGTTCCGTATTTTATATAGAATGTTTCATTAAAATATATATTATAAAGTATGTGCATAAAACGCGAGTATATTATAGGAATGAATACCCTATATATTTATAAAATTCGGAATAATAGATCCAAATGTTATTCTATATCTATTTCTTTCTATTCATATCTTCTTGTATATTTAAATTTAGAAAGTGTTAAATATACATAGGCATTACAAATAGTTATATTTAGCCGATTTTTATAAGGGGTTGTTTAGTTATTTAAATATTAACTGTTTATTTTCACGATTTTGTATTATGCTAACCAAAAAAAAAAAATACATATATATAAATATCAGAATTTTTTTTCGAATGCAAACAAAAGAATGTACTAAATTTTCGATATTAAACAAGAAAAAATATAATAGATATGTATATAGATGAACATACACATTACACATAGTGTGTGAATGGTTCATTATCCATATAGGATTGTATGTTTATTTAAAGGGTATATAGATTAAACAGGTTTAAAAAGAAATTGTAAAATAAGTGTATATAGATAGAGACATTGTTAAACGAAACAGAAGAATATTTCCAATCACTTATTGTTGCTTATCATATATATTTGGAAAACATGTTAATATTACAATGGTTTTACAATATTTTATATTGAATTTATTTCCACTTCAATAGCTGTTTTTTAGAGTTCTCATTATGAATTATGATTTTCAAACGAGGAGTAGGTAAGAGTATTTAAGGGTAGAAAAGAATAGATTTTGCTACGCCGAACTACTCCGTTTTATAGCAAAGAGTTCGGAGTAGAATAAATCTATACTATTACCTACTCTTACCTACTCCTGGTAATTGAATGGAACGCAAGTAAAAATAAATAAAATTAGCGATTCGTACACTGGGAAAAGTTATATAGTTTACGTTCACACCTAATGTTTTTCTATTTGTTTGTTTTTCTATTTTTTCCTTGTGTATAAGTTTTTAAATGACGTACATACAATTTTATTTGTGACCCTCAATTGTACCAATTTTGCAAACAACATTAACATACAACAACAACAACAAAAATCAAGTGAGCGTTTAAAAAAAAAAATGGTAGACAAAAATTAGAAACACAACAACAATTTAGGAAAACAACATAAACGAAATAGAAAAACATTAGCTGTTGTGAACGTAAAGTTAGGTGTGAACGTAAACTAATAACATCTTATTATATGTATATATAATTCAAATATACATATGTATTATAGATTGTAGATATACGTTAGGTATATAAAATAGAAAATATATTTATAAAAAGGGACAAATAAATTAATTACTTGATGACACTTTTGATATTTGCATATACTACAAATAACTATATATTTAAATAATTTTATTTAACATAGTATAGAAAATAATTGTGTATCCAAACATACTATAATACTACATATAAAGAATTACAAAAGAAAATATCAAAATACCTCGTATTTAAATTATGATAGAATTTTATAATATATACATACACTTTACTTGTAAATTTATTACTCAATTATATAAGGAAACTGTATGATTTTATATAAAATTTAAAGTAAAAGGAAATAAATGTATTTAAAAAAATGTGAATAAATGTATATTGTATTATATATACATATACATATATAAATATATAGAAACATAAAATATGTGCAAGATCTAAAATATCTAAATATGCAAAGCTTTTAGAACATGACTGCTTCTATATGGGTGGTGGACATTATTTATTATATCTACATGTAATAGCATTAAAAATAAATCAGCCAATATGATGAATTTATAGAACACTTATTTACGTTAATGTATTTTATATTTTTTACTAAAAATGTCATATGAATCACAAATTTAATACAACGAAAATTAAATATAGTCTAGTATATTTATTTCGTATAAAATGTATTAATATAATAATTTTAAATTATTATTATAAATATGTTTTGTATTTAGATTATTTTCCGTTAATTAACTTTTCATTTATATAAAATACTTAACATTACCGGCATTGGATAGTGGTTTTTTGAATTTAGATTTGAATTTCTATATAGCATATAGTCCTAGAATTTTTTCTGTAATCCATTTGCCAACTGCATTTTCGTACTAATTTTAATAATATAAAATTATATATTTATATAAATAAAATGTTAATCAATAATCGATTTTAATTTATTTTACCAATACCTATATTTAATTTTATTATTTAAATTACTTTACCTAACTCCCGCACGTCGGTCTACGGTATCAAGGTGAGATGAGTCTGTTTGTGTTTTTGCCACTTATACTATATAATTATGTATTTAAAAAGTATTCATTACCGAGGAATTATATTTGTGTGGGGAATGCGATGCTTTTATGTAATGTGGCCCGTGTGTTTTAATTCTAATAAACCGCTACAACTTAATTCAAATATTTATGTTTAAGCATTTTGAACTAATAAGAAAATAAGTGTTTGCTCTAATAATTATTATATAAAATAGCAGATATACATTATCATTTATCATTTATTATTAACATTAAACAATACAGCAAAAAGGAAAAAGAGATTTTTCTATAAAACAAGGAACTCTTGATTTCCGTTTTTAATATTATTTGTATTTTAACATTTATATGAATGTAAAAAAAAAGAATTCATCAGCAATCGCAATACATATATATTATATATAGTTAATAGTAGTATATTTAAAAACGTTTAATTTATCCATATTTAAGAATTGCGTGTTTTATATAGATATATATTTCCTACATATCCTTCTTTGTTGAAAATTTGTGTATATTTATTGTTATCTTTTTTTCCTTTTATCATTATTTTTCTTTTTTATTCCGGATATTTTATATTTATAGACCAAAATAATATATTTTTGTATTAAATACAAAATACAATATATAGTCAATTAAAACATTGATTTATTCATCATATCATATATGTATATTAAATCGAAATTAAAAATAATTCAAAAAAATAGGAAATAATGAAAATAATAAACTATAATAATAAATTCGTTATTTTTTCTGTAATATATTGCCAACATTCTTTTCGTACACATGCAAAACTGTATATATAATTATAAGTTTTATAAAGATATTTTGTATAGATAAATTTGAAAATTACGGCTTGTTCCCAAATTCTGATGCTACATTTAAGAAATCTGTATATATTTTAAATCAATAAATAACAATATCCAAAACAAAAAAAAAACACCCTCCATAATTTTTAAAAACAATTTCCAATAAACAGATAAATAAAATTGCGAAGAGATACAATTTCAAGATGAGAATTGAATTGAATTGAATTGAATATACAATCTATAATGCCATTGGCATATTTGAAGATGTTTGTTCATTTTATGTTATATTTTCATTTTTTATAAGCGTTACATTCATAAAAATTTTAAAACTTAAAGTAAATTTTTATATATGTTCTGTCAAATAACTGTAAAACATTTTTTTAATTTAAGATATAAAACTTATTAATATTCGGTGAATAAATCGAGTATATCAGATGTACAAAAGAAAAATCATACCCTTATTTAACATTTGCAAACCAAAAACAATTCAATATAAATAAATAAATACACATTTCAAATCAAATAAAAGATTTTATTGGTTTTGTTGGTATATTTATAATAATAAAAAAATAACTTATAAAAATGAAGACAAAGAAACTTGAATCAGATTGTATATGAATAAATGAGCAAAACAAACGATGAAGCACCTCAAATTGATAAGAACATGAATTTTTTGTTTACTTAATTAAAATATTGGAAATCGTGAGCTCAAGATATCATAAAATGTTTGATATATGATTGTAAAATACATGTATATTCATTTGTGTTTAAAAAGGTACAAACACATTTCGTTGTATTAATAGCATTGAATATCTGTACAGAAAACAAAATTGATACATTATATTGTTGTATAAAATATTGGTAGTGTTTTGTTATTTTTTTTAAGCAATTCATTTTTAAGTAAAAAAGTAACATAATTTGTGTCTTTTCATTAATTTGTTTATTTATTTTAAATACTCTATATATATTCAAAATTTTCTTATATTATATTTTCAATCTTTCATTAAAATTAATTATATATAATAAATTTTACGTTTTAAAAATGAATTAAAGTATAAAAAAACGTAAAACACGAATCGTAATCTCCAAAATACACGAATCAACTACTTGAAAAAATCCCAATATGTTGTCGGCATTTCCGCCTTCATAGTGCAAAAATATTTCATTTTAATATTCAAATTCAAATTTAACACAAATTTTGGAAATAATGGTATACGTATGGCCGACACGTTTCTTTTTTGTATATTATGATATTATGTATATTCCATTTTTAAGATATAGTATATAATCTCATCCGCTTGACTAATTGAAAAAAAAAACTATTTAGAAGTAATTTTTCATTTTGTAAATTGTATAATGTATAAGTCTATACTTTGTATGGCCACAATACAAAACAATTCATATTTTAATTATATAATTAACACATGTGTATCTGAAAACTAAAATATTTACCTTACTAACATGAAATAAACTCGTATTTAGATATACAATAATATTGCTTATTATGCCGCGGTTGGCCAAATAGAATGAAATTAATTTCTTTGAATAATGTTTGATTTCAATCAAAATGGTCAAGTTATGATATATCACTGTGATCGGTATATGCGCTTTCATTCATATATACACTTCACATTGTGCTAATAGATCATAATAACAAATATATATCCTAAAAAAAAATAGTATTAAACATCAAAACATTTATTTTTCTGATTTTTAACGAATTGTAAACAATTCATTATTTTAATATAAATCAAACAAATACTCAAAATTGAGAAAAATCATGGTTTCTATTCTACCGCATGTTCTATCTATGTAATATAATAGATATAATAGAACACGATTGATAGTTCTTTTTATATATAGTATGGACAATTTAAAACAATAAAGAATGTATATCTTCTCGCATTTACTCGATTTTTTAATTATATTGAAACTAGCAATCTTTTTCTCTTATATCTATTTGTAATATATAATTAGTTATGTCCATTCGATTACCCCGAATTAGGTAAGAGTAGAAGAGAATAGATTTTTCTAAGCCGAATTACACGTTACTATAACAAAAAGTAGTTTGTGTTTATTGCATATACGATACAAAGTTCCATTCTATATCCAAAACATATTAGCACCTATTTTACCAAATTTTACCAAATTTTATGAAAATATTTTACATTTTACACTGAAATAAATAATAAGTGGTGTACGAAAATACATATTCATTCCTCAATGTATATGTAACAAAATTTTCCAGATAAAATAATATAACACCGCTGTATATTTCATTTATATAATATATCTATGCATATTTAATATGTTTTATAAGTAATAACTGAGATTAAAGAAATTCAAAAGGTTACCACATAAAATGCGGCAATAATATACAACTCTTTTTTAAACTATATATGGTAATGTAATATATATTATTCTACCAACGTATATGCATTCTGTATATTTACTTATATGTATATTTAAGGTTAACGTATTGTATCATATATATATATATATATATGAAGAAAAGAGAATTTTCGTTGTTGCGGTTTTCTTTCCACCCATGAGATGTATGAATTTATCTTACAAAATATTTATTTAGTTGTATCTCTAATATACAATATACATTCAGTTTTTGTTAATTTACTAAAATATATAATACATTATATTTATTTGAGTATATACAAATATTATATATATGATATATAATTAAATAAATACCTATTTATATATATATTAAAATACACAACAATTTACAATTTATATTATACAATATATTTATATATATATGAAAATTATGTACATCATTAAAAATATAAATTAAATTTAATGTGTATGTTTTTTTTTCTACTTTGTTTATTTACACTTTTAAATTTTTCATTAAATATGCCATTTTCCTTTTTTTATTTATTATATATATAGGCTATATCTATATAATAACAATAATACGATCCTTGTTTATTTATTACATTAATTTATGATCGTACATTCGTACATATTATATTTATACCAGATATACAAAGAAATAAATTCTGTAAAAATATAATCAGTAATAAATTAATTGGTACGATAAATTATCTTGAGATAAATAAAATTTTTATTCAATTTATTTAAGAGTATATCTATGTATATTTATCTCAGGGATCTGTTCTTTCAGTTATATAGACCTTATATTCATATAAGGAAACTTCGAAATATTGAAGAACCTCTTGCAATCAATTGTTCCTTATATCGCGAGTCTACTATATTTGCATTTATAGTTAAAATTTTACTTTTATTTGCATATACATAATTTAATAATAGTAATTTTATCTTGCTTTTCTGTATTACACATATATATAGTCATATACATAAACATTAGATTTAATATTTTTTTAATATCATTTAATAATTTAATTTAATAATATTAATAATTTAATATTAATATTAATATTTTAATAATATCTATTATAACAATTTAGTACAAACAATAGACATAATAATAATAATAATGGTATAATAGATTAATGACTTTGTTTATTAGATATAGATATAATATCTATAATACAATAGTATTAAAATAATTAAACAAAAACATTATGAAATCCTATACAGGTATATACAGTTAAATATGACGTTAGTGAAACACGTTAAATTATGTGATTCATAAACATACCATTCACATACATTCATAAATTGTGTGATTCATTTGCCTTGGAAGAGGTAATGCTTTTAAAGATTGTATGTCGGACTGCCATCTCTAGAGCATCCTATTATTATAATTATTCGAATATCCTTAATCAAATCCATGTGCCAAATGAATGTTTATATTTATTTATGTATATAATTATTATAGTAATGGTAATATCGTAATTAATAGTGAAATAAAAAGAGAAATAAAACAACCAGACAGATATAGTTAATAACTAATATTTTGTTAGATATTAAATACATTTTAAATGATTTCGATTTCGTTATTTTTTCTTCATCATTTATTTAATCTAATATCGTATAATATAGTATTCATTAATATCTCCTGCCTGTAATAAAAATACATATACTGGATAATAATCATAAAAACATAACATATTGTATGGTATATTGTGTTATTAAATTCTTTTGGTATAAAATATATATAAAAAAATTATGTTGTTATACATATATATAGTTTATGATGAGATAAAGATGTTCCAATTTAATTGGTACAGTGATGGTTGTTTGCCGTCTTCCTAGCACCTTCTCTTATATATCATAAAATTATATACTTGCTTTTGAAGTTTTTAAAACTTGAAATAATAAAATACAAGAGTAAAGTCTCAACGTATACAGACAACAAAAAGTATATATATATAGATATATATATATAGATAAACCGCATTAAATTAAGATGTTTATGTTCATCAAAACAGATGATAGAATTAACGATCCGCTTGTACATATAACATGTTTATGTTTGAATTATTATATTTAATATGTATTGAATAAAAGAAAATTAAGATATATTTTCAACATATTTGATGGTTTATCTTAATTAATATATTTGACGTGAATCGCATTTACTGTATACTATATTATATAATATCAATAATATATATAGCTATAACAAATTTATAATATATGATTATGAAAAATGATTTTACTTTATAAATCACTCATTGGTTATCTTATAGAAATGTGTACTTAAGATCATGTGTTAGTAAATTATAATAAATATGATCTATTTCTGAATTATTATTAAACGAAAAACGATCTATTCTTCTTTGTAGGTATAGATATTTATCTAAGTATTGACGGATAAAAAAAGTGGAATAAGACAATATATGATCAAGCGGTACCATTACAATGTACAATTGAAATCTTTAAATTATGCGCGCATAACTTTTTGCCAAAAATGTTATTAGTGAACCTACATTTACAACCTACATTTACAAATTTTTCATTGAAAATTTAATATTGACTTACCTAGGTTTTTTTTTAAAAAATTTCCTATTAGAATATCACCTCGTTTTGACAATATCGTAAAGTTTTTTCCACGCATCGTCTATGATTGTAATTATATGCATATCTGTGTATAGTTAAAATAACATTGCCCATATATGAATATACTTATGTTATTGGGGTTTTCGGTTAAATAAAATATAGAACAATACAAGGGGTAGGTTTTTAGTTTCGTTCTTAATGACAGTAATTTGTGTATAATATTCGTTTCATAAACATTTATATTTTTTTCGCTTTACACGTTCAGTTTTATATGTGCTTAACGCATTATTAAACATTACAGAATGATGCATTTGTTGTTTATTTCTAACTTAATAAATATTTTACCAGTGTTTGAGGTTGCTTTGCAGAATAAATACTGGAGTCCGAATGTTTTTAATATTGAAAATATCCGAGAAATTTTTCCTAACAATGATCTGTAATTTATTAAAACCCATAATTATTATTTTTATACATCGCCATGTATCTATATCGAAATTAAGTGGTTCTGATAACTTTAAATGGTAACTGATAACTGGCAAATATTTTACATTCTCTGACTATTTTATAAAGTGAAATATATATATAGTCAAATCACACTGTATTTGTCACAAGGGTGACAAATGTGGCTATATAAATTTACTTCCTTATTACAATTTTCTAATTTTCTAATTTAGAATTGTGTTATTTTCGTTGGTAAATAAATATATGTACATCCAAATATAAACATAATTTGTGAGTTATATAAAATTTTATAGAAAGCAAATAATCATATTTCTCTCTATATATAATAAAATATAGATAAACTTTCAGAGATGATACATATATTATAATGAATTACAAAAAAATATTAATCTATCCTCATAAACCTCCAAAATTGTTTAGCAAAATATATTTAATGAAATTATATTCTATACGTATATAGAGATTAAATGAAAATTTCTTTTCTTTTTAAATATGTGTTGTTATAAATTTCTTTACTTAATTAAGTAATTTTATAATATAATTAGTTTTACAAAACTAGATACATATTCTATTCTAAATAATCAAATGTATAAATTCTTATTCATATTATTTAAGTTTTTTCGACTTGCTCTTCAAAACGAATTTCATTGTTCTAAATGCAAATCTTTATTTATTTTGCACTAATAATATGCAGAACATATTTAAATTTGCATCCATAAATTTTATCATATACATATATTGCCGTAAATATGCTCGTATAAACAAAATATAAAGAAGATACAAACGAAAAAAAATGGATATGTAACATTATTAGTGTCGCATCGTTTAAATTTTTTGGTTTGTGCAAAATTTATAATGAAAATTAATCGCCTTGAAAAATGCAAAATGATTTTATTCCGAATGTATGTTGGGGTGTTTTCTTTTAATTTATAATGTACTAATATATATAACACGAAATATTCTTATGTTATATATATATTTTTAAATACGTTCAGAGTTTTATACATTTTATATAGGATTATTATTATTTTATATGGATTCTAATATATGCGGTATAAACCGATACGGCAGATTGTTATGTTTTTCATTATTTCTGTGACTATATTAATGAATTTGTGCTAATTGGTGCAAAATATAAAGAAGAACAAGAAAAAACGCAAACGCTAGAAAGAATTATTGTTTTACAAATTTTATATATGCAATACATAATAGGATTTTATCTTAGGTTTATGTTCACATATTTACGAAAGAAATTGATGATTAACGGTATCTACGGTATGTATATATACATATATTTTTCTTTCCTGTATAATTAAATTCACGCATAATTTGTTAAAGATAATTACATATATAAAAAGATATAGATGATGAAAATGATATTTTATTTAATTATATATTACCGGGTGTCGAATATAATAAAAACCAAGCGCTCGAAAACCAAGCGTTTTTGAAAAAAATGATTTAGACAAAAGTTGTTCAGTAGGTCGGGGGACATAAGATGGTTGTATGTTTTGATCGATGCGGATTCTTATTCTACATCCCCCTATTTATCGATGCGGATTCTTATTCTACATCAAAAAATAAGAAGATGTTTTGATTGAACGCCAACTTTGGATTCAAAATTGATTTCAAACTTTTTTCGTGCTGTTACATTACAATTTAATAAATATACATAATACATATACGCTCATTTAAAAAATACTAAATCTTAAGGAAATTTGATATGCGTTCGTATTATACGTTTTATTGCTTATTGCACCACAAAGTGTGCATATAAATTGACAATAATTTTAAATTACACAATTGAATATATATCGATAATGGTACATTCATGTTTCATGTATATATATGAATATATTATTTATATATACAAAAAATGTTCATAATCTCATCATATTGAGTATAATATATACAATTGTTCGAAACTGGCGCTATTGGTATTTTATCTATATATGCATATGGGATACATTTATTTATTACTATTGGAATAAATGTGTTCAACGAGACATATAATAATATATGTATGAATATTAGTTATATAATGTAAAATATACATGTTTATATATTACATTCCAAATCAAATGAAATGTTTTGATTTTTGAAAACCTTTAATATTACACTTGTACTCATAATTCCAGCAAATTTTATCTTGTGAATTTTCGGAATTCCAATTCCCATGATATAAGTTAGCTCGATGATTATCGGACAATTTTTTTGTTTAAAACTTATAAACCCGTGTTATTATAACTTTATGTGTATATATATATAATGATAATTTGAAGGACGGTGTAATGTTATATTAAGATATTTTATGTATAGTTTTCCAAGGTGATTGTGTTTGTAGGATATCTATCAAAAGTTTTTAATGTGCGATAAACCAATAGATATATAAGAGTCTTATATGTCAATTGATAAACCACATACATATATTTTAATCTCATATATATGAATCGCACATGTCAGATATCACATATATCATATTCATTTAGTATACTATTCATATATATTAAAAATTGACATTCAATAATATAGGTTCAATATTCGTAATTTGTATGTACAATAACATATATTGTGGGAATGATTACTTGTAATTATAACAAGAGGTAATTTAAATAAAAAAATACAGCATATCCATTATATCAATGCATATGCATTATTTATGCATTGTTTGATCATCTTTTCATTTCACTTGCTCTTCTCTATACGAAATATATTTATTACATATTTATTTACTTTGTATACGGTTGAGAATATATTCGGCCGTATTCTGCCTAACCTTTTTTAAAAAAAACTTGTATGTTACCAGCTGTTATTGCTGTGTAAATTTTCGAAAATATAGAAAATAAAAGATTTTGATATTTTGCCGATAATTTTCTTCTTTATAATTTAATATTTCGAAAATCTTATATTTTATATTTCATAAAAGATTCTAAAATATTCACTTTTATGGATAAAAGAATTGTTTATTTATGTATTCTCTGCTGTATTGTTTTTTTTCACGTTTGCGATCTATAACAACTAAAATTTAGAATTGTTAATTAATATATCTAAAGAATATGTTGCATTACTTTTTATTTACTTAAGAATCATTGAAACAATTTTCACTATCAGTATTCGATATTATACCGTATTAACAATTGAGCATTTAAATGATGCATTTATCAAATTAATGTTTTATGTAAGTTTTCTAATTTTATTTTGTTTTAAATCTAATCAAAATCTAAATTATTTTATCTTATGGGAATCAATATTTAATTTTTATTTTATTGTGAATTTTGTTTTATTTTTTCAATTTTATTATAACCTTTAAATTCAATTCACATAAAATTTACAAAAATAAACCAAAAATATAAAAGATATCTTTTATTTTGATATGTTTTAGTACTAAAATAAAACATTCGAAATGCGAAGTCGACAGAATATGAAAAATAAAAGATCTTTTAAGAATGCAATCTTTTATGATCTGATAAAAGATTTTCGTAAAAGAATACCAGAATGGGCAGAATACGGCCAATTAACTCGGTTTCTATACTCGGAAATTTGGTATATAATCTCTCTCTATCTCTATATGATGAGATGATGTCGGACATAAATTCATTCCATATTTAAGATATAATAAAAATAACCATTAACAAATATACCCTTGTTATTCTGATCATATATACCATGTTGAGAATAGAATATATACGCGCATAATATTTACTAAAAGAATTATATTTTTTGGTTGTATTATAAGGGGGAAAGGATATGTATTTGTTTAAATAATTTAACCTATACATATATACGATTTAGTAAATGGATATGAATATCCTTTAACATTTAGCATACACTCACTATATTTCTTTATAAAATATCCATTTAAAGAACTGACATTTATAATATATTAAATAGTATGTGCACAAAAGACGTAAAGAAAATCATCCTCCTCGACAATATATATATATAAACCAACAATAATAAGAACATCAACATACTATCAACATTCAACAACATTACAGAGACAACAGCCGGCAAAATTTTTCTGTTTTTCATCTCACCATCATCACTTATTATATTATATTATATCCAATATCCATATATATATAGAATCCAGATGTATGATATTATAGATTTATTTCGTATACTGTATACACATAATGTGTAAAAGTTATATATTACAATATTACATATTGCATACATATTCCTCTTCTGCGGCAACTAGACCAGCACCAGCTCAGATATCTCTATGGTATAAAAAAACATGTTAAGCTCAATTTTATTTAACAAAAATTACAAAGAATATTTTCAGTTGTTATAATATATAATACACAAACTTGTACAGTCAGTATAGATAGATAGATATAGTAGTATTTTTCAGACCGTCGTTGATTGCAAATGTGAATACTATTTGTAATATAATTGTGAACTTTTTTGTTCAAATTATATGTAAATTATATGCAGTTTTATTTTTTCATATATTATCTTTTATTTTAATTGATTCAAATTATTTTTGCTTTTAAAGTGAAAACAAAGATATTCTTCTTTATTTTGTTACCCTTATTTTGTTTAATTTGTCCATATTCCAATATACGACGCGGTTTTTTAATCGGTTAATCGGGAAAGTTAAATAAAATATATGTGAATGTGAATGTGGAGTAATAAAGTGTATTTTTGTTTTGGATGCTTTAGTTAATCAATCGGATATTCATGTGTTTTTGAAAAATGTATATATTTAGGTAAAATTATCATATAGATATGTAAAAGTTTCAGCATACATATATAAAATATGGCATTTCTTTTTATATAAATTTCACACTTTGGAATGTGAAAAATTGTTTCAATAAAAATATTAATATTTTTTTTATATAGAAAAAGTTTTAAAAAATAATAAATTTAAAGTATAAAATGTGTTTATTTTTTTTAATATAAAAAATCATGTTTTCAAAAATGTTATACAAAAATAAAATCCAAATAAATATAAAATAATAGATATTAATGAAAACAAAATAGATGTGCATTTTAAATTTTGTGTTTGGTAAAAAATTGGGTAAAAAAAGTTTATTTTCTATAAAATACGAAATGTGTTTAATATATTTATTTATAATTATACCATAAATATATTTAGTTATTTATAAATATGCATATGCTATGACGAACATAGATAATTATTGATTTTTTGAATGAAAAATTAATTATATACTGTTTAATTTACATTTTATCAAATAGCAGAGATATGTATACAATATACATATAGTCATATATATAAGGATCTATTAATATAGTGTCTCTAAAAAAATGGTGTTCATCTTTATATGTAGACAATTTTGATATCAATAATAATTTAAATAAAATTTATTTTAATATGTATATATATACGGAAAACAAACTTTTGATGAGGATACATAGAATACACAATTTTCGGATTATATTTACACAGTGCTAATGAGCAAATCAATTATAATGATAGCTAACTGATATACATATTTAAAAGAACATGAAAAAATATTTTTCATATAAAATATTTCATATAAAGTTTTTGAGAGATTTTATATATTTTGGTTTTTTTGTCAAGTGAATTTTATTTGTTTCCTCTTTCATTTATCCCCTATTATAATTAATTTTTGAAATATGATTATGAGCAGAATTCAATATCGTTTAAACCTATATATATTCGTCTTATGAACCAAAAATGCAAATTAAACTTAAATTGTAAAATATTTTAGATTCTACTACGTGTAATTATTTATTAATATTTACATACCTAAAATTTAAATAATAAAAATCCGATGACCTGCTGTTTATACTTCACAAAAACTTAGAGTCTATTATATAACTGAACTTTGAAACAAAAAATATTTTTAATATAAAAATAATTTTATTTATATGCAAGAAGAATTTAAATGTGAATTAAAAGTCAGTATCTCTATCTGCAGTCAAGTAATTCAATATATAATGTTATCTCGTAATCATTCTTGGTTCAAAACTTTTTTTAATTTATATTCATGCAGTTTTCCTCTTATTTAATAATTTTAAAGTAACGAAATTGCATTTAAGAATTGTCAACTCATTTTTAGTAATACAATTTTATATATTTTAGGTAAGGAAAAATCGCGATTTTTAAAACCATTATAATTTGTATCATCTTAAAAATGTTATCATTATCATTATTATTGCATATCATGATTTCATATATAAATAAACATCACTGAAAGTAAATGTTTATTTATAACATTTGCCGCACGCATATGCGGTATTGGCGTTAAATAAAAATATACCACATATATCCACAAATGCCACATAAAAACATATATACTGCTTATTTATATACAATAAAAACCAAAACAAAAAAAAAAAAAGGCACGAATATATGAGTGCTTTTTTATCTTTAGATATGTTTTATTATATTTTTACATATATTTGATTGTTTGTGTTTTTCTCAACATCTGTACAAAAAAAAAGAAGAAGATTTTTATTGCTTAAAATATATTATAGAATAAAGAAAATTTTTGTTATATATCTAAATCAATATCTATATATACAAAATATGCCTCTGTGTCTGTGGTGTAATTGCAATTGACAAAAATGCCAACCAAAATTCTTACAAAATTTTGGGATCACTCAAATTAAGAAACTAACAACAGAAGGCTAGGCTTGTTGAACGCCAAAAACCGATTGTTGGTTGTAATGCGAAATTATTTTTTATCTATATATACATTAAATGATTAAACCATTAAAGTCAAATATTACGAAAGAACGACAGAAAAAAAAAACAATACTTGAAATGTATTTTATTGATATGATGACAAAAGCCTATATCAAAGATTTTCTATTTATGTAATGTAAATAAATATATATACTTAAAAATAAGGTATTGTTCTATTTTATTATATTTTATATATAATAAGAGCATTAATTTGGTCTTTTATTAAATAGATTTAATACGATTTATGTATAATGAGTTATATATGTTCCATATGTCCTATATATTTGTAGTTTATTATCTTATCAATGATATTATACTTTTATGTATTTATGTAGAGTTCCATTTATTTAATAACTGGTGCGCTAGTGCAAAGAGATTTAAGTTATTTAGTATGTATATATAGACACAAAATTCAAAAAGCTGTATGTTTATATAAAATTACTCTTAATTTAATATATAAGTTTCAAACAAATATATAAATTAAAAAGAATATAAATATTTATTTTTTATTACAAATCTGTAATCGAAATTAAGGATGTTATAAAAGGATGTAATTCATCCCTGTTCTAAATGTAAAATTTTCAATTTTGTATGTCTTTTATTAACTCAAATCTGGTTTTTTTTACTTAATTAGATTTTTCTGGTTTTCTCGTTTTGAATTTTGACTATTTATACATATATACATGTACATATCTCACAATACAAAATCTATACATAGAGTAAAATATACATAGAAGAAAAATATACTTTGTAATTATAATTTATAAATTATAATTTAGTTTTTACTTTTTTAACAAAGGTATTTTATATAATACGACATAACACATATTTTTATACGTACGAACCATTTTCCTGTATGCATACATATAGAAGAACTTTAATGCCTTTTGAATAATAGAGTATAGTTCAATATATGTATATAAAATTTTCCATATACATTTTTTTTAATACAATCAAAATTAGGTCAAATTAAGTATGTATAATAACTTTTTTGGTATATTCATTTTCATCTTATCTTATACTATATATATAAATATTTGTATGTGATTATAATCTAATAATATTTTCTATATGTTCTAATTGCGCATATATATAAAAATTTACTCTCTACAAAACCTTGTCTGATAAATATTTTCCAACATTTTCAAAACAAAAGAAATTTATAAACACATTATTTATATACAAAAAAATCGAATATACTACTCTTTAGAATATAAAAAACACTTTAATATCGGAAACCTGATGCACTGCACAAATCACACAAACACTGCACAAATCACATTCTTTACATTGCACAAATCAAGAAACAAAACACAATACAGAAATATATTTATATCATCTTTAAATTAAAATTTAAAAAGTTTTTAATAATTACTATTTATTTTGCTATATATATAAATTATGTTTGTCATTTTATGTAAATGTGATGACGGTCTCTCTATATACTGATTTGGTGTGTGTATATATAATATTATAGTTAATCTTGCAAAGAATTTTGATCACAAACACTTCTAATAATGTCAACAAAAATTAACTTTGATTTAATATTATAGATAAAGACTATATATGATTTTATTTATGTTGGCACTATATACAATCAATCAATATACAATTTAATTCAATTTAATATATATTTTACGTGTAAATATTTGGTTATTCAAAGTATTGTATGACTTTTTGATAAAAGCAGAAAAGTTAAAATAATATTTATTAAGATCAAAATTAAATGTTCTAATAAAATTAATTTAAAACCAGTTTTGTTGTTGTTTTATCAATTTTAAAATCTATATATGAATAAATTATAAATTTAAAAAATTGCATTTAATAAAAATATGTATGGCCACCGGATAAATGCCTGATCGCCTAAAGAAAATTATAAATATAATAAATGTATATACTCGAGTACTCAGACACCATTAATAAAAGTAAAGTTCATTGATAAACAATGTGAAAGAAAGATAAAATTCAACAAAAAAATTAATTTAACAAAATTAATAAAGTACAACGCGCACTTACCACATGTTATTGGCATAGAAATTATATAAAAAATATACAAAACAAAAAAACATATCATTCATAAGAAAATCTAATAAAAAATCAATCAATCAATAATTTATATCTTTATATTTAGTACATTAAACAAGTGTACATAACCGTATTGTCTAACTACTGTACCTAAAATACTTAAAATGTTATTGCTTTTCTTCGTGAATA
The DNA here is from genome assembly GCA_958336335.1 of Dilophus febrilis. Lineage (NCBI taxonomy): Eukaryota > Metazoa > Arthropoda > Insecta > Diptera > Bibionidae > Dilophus > Dilophus febrilis. Next base: position 546,671 of record OY284470.1, on the reverse strand, counting down.
TATGTACTGCGATATGTTGCGCACTGTCAAAGAACTTTTCTTTAATATCTATGTTTTTTTTTTTATTTATTCATATATACAGTTTCTGTTTCAAATGCAAAATATGGAATATTTCCTTAAATTTTACATTTTTTTGTATCTGTTATTGTTTGATATTATTATAAAATTACCAATTTAATATTTACTATATACTCGATACAGACAGGATCGCATGGTAAATATATCGACTGGTAAATATATATTAAATAAATATACTTCTATGTGGTATTATTGTTGGTATATTATATCGATATTATAATTTATATATGAAATGTATGTAGAATTACTGCACATAAATAATTACTAATTGTTCTTGATTGTTTAATATACGTTTGGTTGTTAAAGATCTACCATTAAAATAATTATATGTGTTTGGATAAACACAATATTTCTATATGTACTTTTAAATGTACAATATTTTATATATGGTTATATATAAAACGTTAAATGAATAATCTATATATATATATATATTTAAAAATAAATGGTATTGGGTTTGGTTTATAAACAAATAGATTGTTTATATATTGTATGCGCAGATATATTGATTGATAGTACTATTACAATGTAAGTATGTATTAAAAATATAATAAATTAAAGGTGATTTATATTGTATTTATATAGATTTTAATTAGGCGTATATATATAAATATAATAGACTATATGAAACAATATATGCATCACTAATTTATATAATTGAAGTAAACATATTTTTAAAACGTTTTATGTTACGATGTATGGAATCGGTATATTCATAATATAAATCATTTAATAATAATCGCAATGCCCGATCCTATTCAAGCAATTACTGCGTTGTCGTCCTTACCAGTGTTGAACCAGGTTTCAATAATTCATAATATAACACGCCCTGCTGATCCCTGCCAAATACGCAATAACGCTTCTTTCCACGGATATTGCATTTTGGCGTCAATTTTACTGGTTGGCATGAATCAGTCCAAAGTGTTTCCTTCATTTATGATTATCAAAATAAATCCCTTTTTCATCACCAGTGATTATACGAGGCAAAACAACTTCCTTTGATCAAAATATCACACGTGATTTTGCGCTTTTTTTTAGTAAGTTCACATGCTACCCATTTACCTGCCTTTTGTAGCTTACCCATTGTGTTTAAGCGATTAGAAATGGATTTTTGCCATATACATTTAATGAATCTGCCAGTTGTTGTTGCGATTGTGTACCCTATATGTAGATAGATCTACCCAAAATGTATAGACGCGTTATACATATACAATAATATACATAAAGCCATAAACATAATAAAATATTTTTATTTTTTAAAATAATAAATTGTATTTCATTTAAAGTTATAATCCGTAAAAAACTAAACATAACAAAAAATAATACATTGTTCTTATTATACAAAACCTGTGCGTCATACGATAAGATTCGAAAAGAAATATAAAACTCGCAACTTAACATTCACTTTTCAAAGTCAAAATGATAATCAAGATATACATATGTCTCAAAAAGTTTAACAAAAAAAAAAGAAATACAAAATAGCAACTAGATAATACAAATAAAAAAGAAAAGAATTTAAAAAAAATAAAAAAAAAATTAAATTAATAAATTGAAATATAAAACATAATATATACTTAAAAAAAAAATTAGAATAAAATTCCCTTGAAATTTAATATTTATGTAGATTGTAGATACAACTTTTTCCCTGGTATAAATATAATTATATATACATATTTATTTTATATATCCCATTGCAATTCATACTATTAACTTTTTGAATATTTGTATATTCAAATAGTATTTACGCATAATTTATACCATCTAAAGATATATCTTTCGAAATATATATACTTAAAAATGGAAAATTATCTCTTTTCCATATCCCTCTTATATTATATTTAAAAGACATATACTCAAATCACTGTCATACATTTAATCAACATCGCTAATTTAAAGCATTTCAATTTATATTGAATTAGGTATGTATTATATTATATTATAGCAATATGGTATAATATACTATTTAGCTCAATATCCCTGTATTAATTTCATTTTATTTTTACATACATATATAAGAAAAATCGAAGATTTTACAAACATAAAACAGGAATAACCAACATAAAAATAACCGTTTTACAAATCCATAGATATTTTTATTTCAAAAAAATAAAAAGAAATAAAACATAAATAATATTATTATGTATTCGATTTATACATGAGCATATATAAAATATAGATATATAGATTATATACGATATATATATATTATATATATATAAGAACAAAAATACAATACATAAGTATATAGAGTTTAAATTACAACAACAGTATAGCACACGCAGAACAACACACACAGGACAGCAAAATAGATCTCTACATGACACTTTTTCCTAAATTTTAAATTCGGTTCACGTAATTGCCCACGATACCAGAAAAATATAAATCAATAAAAAACATTGTATCTAAAAAAATGTATATAATATTTTATTTATATATATAATGTATATGGTATATGTTTATTTTTTAATCAGAGGTATATCATTTTAATATAGGATAAATTTCAACTCTACATATTATATCTTTATCATATCAAAAACATATTGACCAATAAATTATTTCATTTTATAATAGTCTTCTTTATTAGTTATTAAACCTATATATATATATATATATATCATTGTAGTGAATTGAACCACCTTGTACCATAATCGAATAATGACCATGATCGAATAATATATAAGTCGCGTTATACCGCAATTATTAAAATAATGAATATATAGATCAATGATATAAATTCAAAACAAATTATGTATATTATAGGGTTATAAATTTCATCTAAAAGATAAAGTAATCGTAAGCGTAGGAAAAGCAATGAAAAGTATAATAATTTATGGAGGTTCAGAAGACTAATAGATTGCATTCAGAGAAATTGAAAAAAAATTAAGTGATCATAATTATAAGTATATTTTGGATTGAATTAAATCGTGCTAAATATTACATAGTAAAAGTTTGGTGTTGCGTTTTATTTACATACAAAAATGTACCACATGTAAGGATATATGTATTTATTTTTATACTATATCTATATCAAAACATATCTAACGAAAACCTAAAAGAGAGTCATATCAACATTTATCTCTACATGACACAACATGACACATTTGTTAAGAATTCTATATTGGTTATGACAACTTAAAAATAAAAATAAATATAAATTAGAAATAATTTATTTTATGACTCCCAGATATACAATTTAATAAAACACAAATTTAATCTTAAATATTAATATAAGCAATTTTATTTGATGAATACATATATAAAATAAGTTTAAATGCAATTTAAAAAATAAAAGAAAGTAAAAAATATTAAACAATAGAAGGTAAATGAAATCGTACCATAAATGAAATCGAACCGCATTTATAAATATAAGAAGTTTTACATTTATTTTCATTTTTTCTTCATACAAATATTTATTAAATATGTGGAAAAAAAACAGAAAGTGATCAGGAACTCAATCAAACTATCATTTTTAAAGAGTTATATTATATTTTCTAATAATAATATTTTATAAAATCTAACAATAACAAACCTAAAAAATCATATATCAATGATATTAAAGAACTAAAATACACTAACCAAAGCAAACCGCACGATTGAAGATTGAATGACCGATTGAATGAAGAAAATCAAATAACATAAAGTGCAAACCAAATGATACTACTTTTTAAATAACAAAAACATTTTTCGTAAGTAACATAAAAACACATTCCTTTTGAATTGCTTCCGAATTTCAATACCTGGTGTATTATATAAAATATATTGTCAATGAACGTTTACAATATACATTATTTTTATATTTATTTGTCAGTGGTTTATATATAGTATATTGTATATACTATATATTATATACACTTATTTATTTATTTCTAAAACATGAAAAATGATTTAAAAAAAACTATAATATTTTCTGAGTTATATAATATGTGCACCAAGAATATAAAGCAAAATAGCATATGTACTGATATGTATTTTTATATTGATGGTAAAATCCTTTATTTAATTTGTTTGTATATTTTAATGCAATGTTTTAGTTTGTTTTTGGAAATTTGTACTTACACTTTAACTGTGGAAATTTACTGTTTAATTGAATATTCTTTTTTATAATATCCATCCCATATAGTATCCATAAACGCAACATATAGAATGTAATGGTCCACAATCATATAATAATTTACACGGCGTTTATCCATTAAATATCGCCGACCTAAATTTCAATTTCATTAAATCTATTTTATCAGAATCATCAACATCCAGATCAACATTACAAAATTTAATAGATGTGGGAAATGTTAGAGCCAGACATAGATTGTGGTAATCAATGTTGGGGACCTGGATCACCACCGGAATTTTTAATACCACCACCACCCATTCCACCATTTATAACAGAAATTAAGCAATGTACAGCAGATGTAACACATGATATGGATATGTGTTCAGCAATATCGGTAAGTCGTATATATATATCAAAATAATAATACAATTAACCGCAGGCTATTGTTGGACGCTAAAACCGAATTGTTGGTTGTAAGGCGAAAAATGTATTTATTTTTTTTTATAAATGCATGTATTAGTTACGTGAATACCAAAACGTTTTTAAAACGCCTTTACCGAAAGCGTTTCAGAAATATGAACGTTGGTATTAAACGTTTTTAACTTTATACTGTACGTGAATTGCAGTGAATATCATCATTTTGAATAATATTACTATACATTTTTATTTATTTTCATGCTATAAATTCTATAATGTTATAAGAAGAAATATATTAAATATAATAAAAAATCATTATCTGCGCACATATATTTAGGTTACAAACATTTTTATACTCTATATCGATAATGCTTGTCAATTTATATAATAACTTTCTTTTTGTTTTCTGTTATCTGGCGCACTTATATGTTTTTTTTTTCTTGTTTTTTGATTTCTATATCTAATTTTAACAACAAACAAATGTCAAAAAAGACAACAACCAAAAAAGGTAAAAGCATGTGTATGATATGTTTTATTCTGTTCCAACCGAATTACAAACATACTAATCCATAAAATAAAGCTCATATATATCCTCGTTATCCTAACACACTAAATTTATATATTATTTATTATATACAAATAAATTATTATTACTTATATATAAGCATTCCTATGAAGTTGAATGTATCAACAGATTTACATTTAGATGTGTCTGACTGGGTGTACAATATGCTATATAGATACATATTATGATATTATGTACAGAATAAACGAATCTGATAATCTGAGAAAATTCATATGTATGAAATTAAATAATATACATAGAATATACATACATTTTAATGCCATCATATTAATATAAATATACGAAATTCAGAAAATGTTTATAATTTGTTTATACATATAGAGCAAAATGGTCGACAACAAAAACAATATCTAGGAAATATTTTTGGTGAAAGGAAAATGAAGAAACCATAAAATTGAAACTTTGACGATTTATGAAAAGCAGAAATTGTCAATTTTAGTACAGCAAATTTTGATTATTCTCTTGTATATTTTATTTTTGCTATATATATATATATATTTCCTATACTCCAATTCCAATTGAATGGATACGAATTTTGTGGTATTCTTATTTATATATATTTATATAGTTATATGTATTCCATATACTATGGATTCGCTAAACATGTTTTCTGTATGAGCGCAAAATTATGGTCTGTATGGGTAAGACAATTTCTGCTAATATAGTAGAAATGTTTTGTAAGCCAATCAACTTTTCTGTTATTCGGAAAAGACAATTTTTTGAACTGACAAACATGAAAAACATGTAACTGCAATTCAGTAAAAATTATATGTTGCTGTTGCTAAGCAAAATATTCAAAATATTTATTTAGGTAAATATTCTGCTTATATAAATCATTAGTCTTTGATTACAAAATGAAATGTATATTTGGTATACCAACAGATATTTATCATAGACATATATCAGCGGATGATCTGCTGAATCAGAGGTGATAGCGAGGACATTTTTTTTTCAGTCTACTTGTTATTTGTAAAATTTGAAATTAAAATAGGTATAACATAATTTTTCCTTTTTATCTTCGGATATATATAACATCAACGATATATCTTTAACACATAGTGTAAATACATCGTATTAAATAACATTAAAAAAGAAAATTGTGTGTTTTCCTTATACTTATTTTTGTATTACAGTGAAAATAGATAACAAAACCACAGCGCAAAAGAAGAAAAATGAATAGAAAAAAAAAACTTTTTTATTATTCTAAAGAATTCATCTTTAAAATATTTTCAAAAAAATATATATTTAGAATTTTAGATTTATAGATAGGTAATAGCAATATATGAACAGTGAACACTGATGATAGAGCTTATCATCCATTTTTGTCTATTTATTCTTTCATGTAAATATATGTCTTTATGAATGTATGTATTGTATATGCATATCAGAGCTAAAGATATAATATGAAGAAATAAACGCGAATAAAGTTATTTTTTTGGTTATAATTTGAGTCGTGTTTTATGTAGATTTATATGTTTTACCATTAAAATGTATTATATGAATTATGAACCACAATATGCTTTATGAACATGAACAACACACATATGAAAGAACAAAAACATTTAAACGTATAATTTATCAGAATTATTGTTAAGAATTTTTTAATATTATATAGCAGTGTATATTTATACTACATATATATATGATGTACATATGTAACAGACAATGCTGCGAATATCAATCTACATATTCGTGACACAATTGCAATTTAATTTTGTATATAATATACCTTACATTCCATGCTTTATACATATATAAATATACATATAATATGAAATCAAATTTTATTTTATTTAATTTAGTTTTATAATATTTATTTCAAATATATATAAATACGTCTATACAGCCAATATCTTCGAAACCATTGGAGTTATCACTTATCACTGGGCCTTGTGCCTTGGCATTTATATAAACCAATCAAATAATTTTGATTATCAATATTTTCTATCATTCGTAAATGTGCACTTGTCCATCGATTTTGTTGTTGCTCATGTAATAAATTTGCTATGGCCCGTTGTATTCTTTTGTTAGTTCGAGGATTTCTACCTTTATTATTAAGTTGTCAATTTGGCATTTTTAACAATTTGAACCCATGAAAAAATCAAAATGGTTAAATAAACTTAAATGAGTATTGCCACATTTTCTTTCCTTCCGGTGATGCTGCGTTATATGATTATCATATATGTTTAACCGTACCAACCAAAACATATATTCGGAAATTAATAGAATATCTCGAATATAACCTTAACGCATATAAATACAAAATACATTATATTATAATAGCTATAGTTATAATGTATTCAAGAAATAGCTAAATATATGTTCACGCAACACTAACATGAATATATTATAATATATAATGTTTAATATAATAGGAAACGTAACTAACCTGTCCATTTATTTATATGCGTATTTAAAGGCAAATAAGCATAAACATTATTATTTGTATCTTAAATATATTTAATGTTAGTATATCTATCGCAAAAAATAAAACTTCCTTTTGTATAACAAATTCTATATTATTATATTGTTATATAAGAAATGTATTAAAAAGGATGTAAACATACACGCATATAAATAAAAGAGATTTCATTTACAAACAAAATAGAATAAAAAGAACTACTTTATGGGTCAAACCACTCAAGGTTGAAAAAAATGTTTGTTTTTTTTCGATAGAACCCACACTATTTTTTCACCCATCCAATTTTGTTTTTATTTTGTAATTACCCCAATTCAGAATATAATGTTTGAAGGGTAAATGAAATAACGTAAAACATTAAATTTTGTATGTAGCTTTATACAATACTGAATGTTGATAAAAAATTGAATATAAAATTTTTATAAAGGAATTAAACCCAGGCTATTTCTTTTCGATAAACACACAATAGCCCCTTCTACATTAAAATTAAAATCATAAATATTAATAAAGATAATATAATGAAATTAAGATTATATAGAGCGTAATAAAGGGTTTCCCAAAGATTTTTATTCCCTTGGTAACGTATAATTATTATAAAAAAATTTATTATCGTTATAATTTTAATTTATAAGTACATATAGATTTTTATATTGTCTGGCTAGACTGGCTAGTCACACTGTATACATAAACTTGGTGCGGTAATTAATAGAGCTCGCTTTCGAAGCATTGTCAATGGCGGTATAGTTCAAAGCCAAATCGTATAAAATGAATTAGTAATATAATAGATACCCGTAATAGAATTTAACAGATTAATACTACCTCCAGATTGTTTTTTAATGGGGCGAAATGATCGCATCTTGCTTGACTATAAAATTCGCATGGCATTTGAAAGAAAAATCATTGTTTGCCTATTTTACTCCTATATGTTTATCGTATCATATATTTTTGTGTATGAAATCGGCCACATAAACGCCATTTTTATAATAACGTATATAAACTATTATGATATAAATTCATTCATGTAATACAGTATAAATATTATATGTGTATGTATAAAAAAGTTTTCGTATATAATGAAAGTTAGTTTACATTACGGTAACGAAGAACATTTATAAAGTAATATATGTATACAATGGACCATATTTTTTTTTTTATAAGAACATGGTCTACCTACACCATCCATATAAATATATGCAATATATATTTCATATATATAAGTAATATTATATCATTATATTTACAACAAAGTGTATATTTTATAAAGTGTAAAATCAACGACAAATAATATAATACATTTATACAGAGTGTGCATGAGATATATTACATTTGTATAGTATCTATATATATTATATTTTATATAAATGGAGTTTTTGTTGATCGTTCTTTGGACACATATAAGTAGATTTAAACAACAGAAAATTTTCAAATATACATATATATTTGTCAATGTTTTTAGTATATACAACCGCTGCTATTTCCTTTATAAATACGTATACGTATTTATATTATTATAGTATGATATACCCACATGCACTTAGATATAAATATTTTCAAGATGCATACCCTTAAATAATGGATGTATAGACTTTATAAAACATACTTATACAATATATGTGCATCTTCTTATATATGATAAAAATGAAAGATATAGAATGAAACTCTCCGAAACTTTATAGAAAATTATATTAAAATTTTACACCCTTATCTATTACCAACGCATTCGTGTGAATATTCAAAATTTAACAAAAATTCACTGATGAAAACTACATTTTATTTCGATTTTTTCGGTTTTTCTGTATTTAAGGTGCCGTAATAGCAATAAAATATCGGTAAATGATATTAAGGTGTTTTGAAATAACAACTTATATAATTACAAATTATAGTTTAAAATTTATAATTCATATTCATAATAAATTCCCAAATATTATTCATGTAAAAAATATTTTAACTATTTTCTGAACTATTTTTTTAAATATTTTAATTTAATTTAATTTTAATTTATAATTATAGTTTTATGAAATAATATTAATTTTTAATTTAATTTTTTTTGCACAATATTTTTAGTTGCCTTATGTTTTTTTTGTTTTTGTAACTTTTGTGTGTGAAAAAAAAAAAATAATGACAAGCGATCGCCATTTTAAGAAAAAATAAAATACATCTATACATTTTCAATGCTGGTTTACAAAATATTCTTCTATACTTTATACCAATATTCTTATTTCTAATGTATATATATATAAATATATATATATATATATATAAATATATATATATATATATATATATATATAAATAATGTATAATGTATTTAAAAAGTATTAGCAAAATGAAATGGAAATGTGCTTTTTATTATAAGTATCTATTGCATACGTAGAATATATCATGTACGGTTGGTTTTCCTTTCCTTGTCAGCATATATATATATATTTTTATGTGCTCTTACAAAATGAATATATATAATATATATTATATGCAATCTCAATCTGAATAAACTGTAAATAATAACTCTCCGGAAACACTATATAAAACGTATTTTATATAATGTATTTAAAAAATAAAATAAAATTAAAGTAAAAGCGCTTTGGTTTAAAAATTAAATAAAATTGAATATTTATCTATAATGTATATACATTTTTTTATGTATGTGCTCTTAAAAAATGAATATAATATATGATTTAAAGCGTATACAACGTATACAAAAACACAAAGGGTTTTCTTTTATCTAACAATGTATCCCGCTTTACTATAGTTGTCAATTTTCATTAAGTGTGCTTTAAATCTATACATATGGTATATAAATATACAATATTTGAATAATTTAATTTTACCTCCATGTAAATGGATCAGAAATTTAATGTAAAGAATATAAAAATATAACACCTTAATTCTTTGTAAACACACTTATAATACACATATAACATGATGTACTTATAGCTTACATATAAGCAATGTACATATATAAATATGTATATTAATTTTTTATTTTAAATATGTATATCCAATATTCATACAATAAAATCGCCTTGATATGACATAATAGATGACAATAATAATGAAAATTGAGAATTTTTTTAAGATGATGCTGATGGTAAGGGGTGACTGTGTAATGATCACGTCAAACCTATATACATAATTTACATATATAATTTGTCAAATGTATATATAGAAAAAAACATAAAACTTCATGTGGAACCCAAAATAAACAACTATGGCTTTAGATAGTATTATGACAAATTTATTCAAAGTAAACCCTTAAACAATTGTCCTATACAGAGTAGACACGGATATACATACAGTACAATCTCGAAAATTACACTGATATAAAACCACGTAATAGGCAAACACCGAATTTGTACAATTATCGAAATAAATACAAAACTATCATAATTTTTATTTTATTATCGCTTTTTATTGGATACTAAGAACACATTCATTATTAAATAAAAGAAATACATCAATATTTTTGATTGTAAATTTAAGCATAATTATATAGCTTAAACAGAGTGCAATCATCGAATTTTGCAATACCGAGATGTGCAATTACCGAGATTGTACTGTGTATAAATGTTTATATATAATTTAATGTATACATATATAAGAACGTATGTTATTTGATTAAATGTAGGTATATGTGTACACAAGAGGTATACAATGTGTAATGTCAGTAGTTTTATTTATTATAACGGCAAAGACAAAAGCAAACCCACCCATGTATAGCATGTATATTGTAGAGCATGTATATAAAATGTATTCTATATAAATATCATTTACATTTGCAACCTAAATTTCTAAGAAATTTTGGGGTCGTGGGTCGAATCCTACTGAAGACATAAAATTTGTTTTGTGTTTCGGTTATTTTTGAATCTGAATTTTAACACACAGTTGAATATTTCGCATGCAGTTTTCGACACCGTAAAAGCCACAAATTAAGAAACTAACTACAGAAGGATGTTATTGGACACTAAAATCGAATTGTTGGTTGTAATGCGAAAAAAAAGAAAAAAATATATAAATATCAAATTATCTATTGTACTATAGATTCATTGTGTATTATCAGTATAATAGAATACAGCCTCCTCTTGTATATATCCAAACAATGTAATTATATCAATAACCTAACCTTTATATTGCAATATATATTTTTAACATACACATATTATATATATATATATATTTCTAAAAGATAAACATGAGTTTTATGCACAAAATTAATTAACTTTATATTTTAGCAAACACATATACCTTAGGCCGTATAGCTGTATAGCTGTATATAATTTTAAAGTAAAGGGAATAAAAATATATATATTGTCTAATCCTAATGTCTACATGTTCTATTAATTTCAAAATTTATAAAAAATGGCGAGGGGGTTTTTATTTTTATTTATTATATTAGGTATATTATATGCTGCCTGCTGTCAATTTTGTTTAATAATGTTACATGTTTCAGACTCAGGACGGCGGTGTAACTATTTTTAATATATTATATTTTCAGATTTTTAACATTTTTTAATCCTTCTTTACAATTTCATGTCATATCTTTATATATATTATGAATATTTTTTAAAATTTAATGTTATATCTCTCCTTTTTCTGCTCAATTTTATACATATAATTTTATATATTATATTTTAGTTCATAATATTCGCATAGACATTTTTTTGTAATTAACTATTATGCACAATTTGTAAAGAGCTTGCCTCAAGTGCACTAATTCATAAAATAAATAAATAAAAATGTTCATATATTAAATAATCCAGTATAATTTATAAACCCTTATAATTGGAAAACCCAATTTCACGTGTAACAAAATATACTCCACAAAATTGTGAAATTTAATATTTTATATAAAACATTAAAAAAAATTACAAATATTGTTTTTATTTGTGGTGGCAGAAACAAATCGTCACCTAACCTAAAAAAGATTACATATTTCATTCGATTCTATTATACCATAAATCGATTATTAGAAACATATTATACTACATATGCTATAATATATATATATATTTATATACGTACAAGGATTACATATATCGAACATGATAATACATATGAAAACGGCATGTACATTATTATATCATTATACATAATTCCTAGAAGTTTAGTATATATTCTATTTTTATATTAAATACAAAAAATACGGTCAATCCCCAAAAATGGAGTATATAAAAAATAAATTAAAAAGCATAATAAAGGTCAATGTATAAACCATTATAAAGTAAAATAGAAAAAGACATAACATTTCAGATGTAATTATAAATATACACATGCATATAGATATTATTATAAATAATTTATTTTTATGTTCAGTATAATATCAGCAGTAATAATGTGTCTTATAATATATATGGTGTAAATTTATATAACCCACAGAAAAAATGTTCTCTTATGAAATTTGATATTTGGTTGTACATCGCATTCTTTGTTATTAAAGGTTCGGAGGGGTATACAAATACAACAGAAACAGCATAATTCAGTACAAATTTGACATCAAATTCAGTTGTTGTGTCTGCTACTGTGTATTTGTTTTGCGTGCATTCAACAGCAACAGAAACTGAAATTTTCATTTTTCTATTTCTGTTTCTATTATGATTCTGTTATACGAGTTCAGATCTTTATTTGTTATCAACATGTATTCGATGGTATACTTTCAAAACTTTTTACGGCACTTTTACAGATTTTTTTCAATCATATTTTTCTTTTTCAATCATATTTTTTCTAATCGATGCAATTTGAATATATTATAAAACCAATCACTTATTCACAGATTCAATCACAGATTATAAATATCAATTTTGATCATCATAAACTGAACTGAATAAAACAACATAAAATGAAAAACCGGGGAAAAATAGAAAGAAAATGTTGATAATAAATAAATTTTGCAATATATTCTTCGATATTCATAGTCAAATTCATAATGCATGGTCTTCAATATTCTCAATTCGTATGTTATTATTTATTATATATCATAAAATGTATGTATATATCCTTTGTTACCCAACCAAATACAGTTTTAGAACATACATTCTATTATAATTCCATATATATCTACTATAAATATATTGAATGTAATAATGTACAAGCAAATATATGGAGATGCGAAATAAATATAGGGATGGTTTCGCTCATACGTAGTTCAGCAATCCATACATTCACAGATTTGGTTTTTGTGCGTGCTTAATACAAATTTGTTTAAAAGACTGGGGAATGTTTTCACTTGCAGGATAATGGAAAGGAAATATTATCCTTTTAATAAGCGAATTAAAAAAATTAATTAATTACGCCTTTTAAGCGTAAACCCGAAAAAATTATTGAAAAAAAGGATACATTTTGGCGTTTATCACATTCATATGTTATCATAAAGTGTGGCAAATTTCGTTAAATATGTGGACACCGTGTATGTTGATGTAGAATTCGTGGATGTGGTGAACGGGTACGTTTCATAATTTTATTGACATTTTCCACACTTTTATTGACATTTTTGGGTTTTATAGTACCTATCAATTATTCATCAATCTAAAACGTTCCCCAGTCTTGACAAATTAGTTTATATCACGTGCAAAAGCAGTGGAATCCGTGTATGTGGTGACCCGTGGATGTAATGAACCGTCTCGGGGGTGAACCGTACGTGAACAGTATTCGGAAACTCTGATTTAATTTCCGTGAAAAATACCATCGTGAGCTTAGAATTGATAACGTAAGACTTTATATATATTGTACAGAGTACAAGCAATGTTAGTAATATATGTAGGTATGGAATATGAATAAATTGATTGTATATAACGTTAAATATGTATGTATACATATAAGGAAAAAGATATATATACATGAAGAATATAAATATACGATGGCAAAAATCTATATTATATGAAAATTGATTTATTATTTATGCAAGCATATTTATATGTATTGATATAATATATATATATATATCTTATACATCTCCGAATTTATATAAATTCTTTTTATACATTTAATGTTAAATATATGTATTTGTGATACGTTCAAGCATTAATGAAAAAATATATATATACGTTCTTCATGCAAAAACATAAATTGTGTACTGTATTTATATATATATATGTACTATATAATAAGATTACATAGAGTATATAGAATATAGATCTCTTTCAATAAAACATCATAATATATGTTATAATTCAAAGTATATATTATTATTGAAAATGTCTATAACATTCATATTTTTATTGGTTTTTATTTCTTATCAAAGAATTTGCCGCATCGATTCTTATATATGTATATTGTATATATAAGAAAAATCTTATATAAGAGTGTAGGAATTTATATATGTCTAAAACATTCAATATATACAAACAATAAATAATCAATTGGATGTGCTTCAAAAATGACAATCCATAATTTGTGATGTATATACCTAATACCACTTACTTATTATTGATCATATATATTATTAGCATGTATATGTACGATATGCATGTTTTAAAATAATTATATATCATTTAACAAAACATGAATTAATTGAAATAAAGAATCCATAATAATAACGTATCGTTATATTATTAAAAAAAAGGTTCAAACAAAAATTATATATTTCAAACGAATATATATGCATATTCATATACAAATTTGTCTAATTTTCTAACAATCTCACATTCTCACATAGTTAGGGAATATCTCCCCTGAACTATATTATTAATAATAGCACATATATATATATCTATCTATTCTAATCAATATATTATTTATATTAAATAATTACAGATATTAGATGCAAGTTACCACAGTAGTTCATCACTGCAAACATCAGCGATAATAGCAGTATTTACATTATTATTATTATTAATAGTTTTAATGTCATCATTATTTGTATGGAAGTATGTATATATTTATAATTTTTCCATATTATGAGAAAAATAAATTACAACTTTTTTTACGAAAAGTGAAAAATTATATATATTTAATGTCTTAATGAATATACATATGTGTAATTACAAACATAGATAAATGTATAAAAATATGTTTGTATAGGTGTACATTTCAAATCTAAATTCTTTTTTAATCAGAATATTGTGCGTCTAACTCAATTCAAGTATTTTCGAAAAGAGGAAATACAACAATAACAGCAAAATTATTGAAAGAAAACTTAAACAAATTAACTGAATTATTTATTATTAGCTTATTTGAATTTTTGAATTGCATTTTGTTTATTTTGTTGTGGTTTGATTTTGAATAAGATAACATAATATTTATAATAATAAAAATTAATAAAAATCTATATACGTTTATGCTATTTTTTCGAACACAGTTTAATTTCTCGGTTTCTGATAAAAATTCCAAAAAAAAAAATAAATTAATAAATTGAAATTCCCCATTTTTACCATCATATATTTGTTGTGATATTGTATACATAAAATAAATAAAATGTAGATATTGTATATTGTATAAAAAAGAAAGAAAATGTAATCATTTATAATACCATAAACCGATTTCTTTCAATTATTCAGATACATATAATAATCATCTTAAATGTGCTCATCGTATATTCTTATATTTCAAAATAAAAATGGTAAAAGTTTAAAGGAAAGAATACGAAAACAAAAAATTTATTTTTCATATTTATTTCTATTCTATATATCATATCACATAATAAATAAGCTACAGATGACGAAAAGTTAGAAAATCTCTTATTTCTTTTTTTATTTATTTATTTATTTTTCGGTTATAAGAGATTATTCACGTTTTATTTATTTATTGTTACTTTTGTTTATCACAACTTATATATTGCATATATAACAAACAAAAATATGTATAATGCCGTATTGTCTACGGGTAAGTTCACTTTTTTTTACGTGGCCTTTAGACTCTTAAAATTGTTACATCTACCATATGTATAGTTTGCAAGTCTGTTACAGAATGTTTTGATCCTATGAGATGTTCGATTTTTCCGTAAAACTGTGTAATAATATTTTCCAAAACCTATATTTATTTATACATAAAGCAATAAATAGATAATATACATCAATAGAAGTATAAAATATATGGTATATCTATTAAGAAATAAGCAACACATATTTACTAATGCACATGTAATGTTATATATATTGCAGATCTAAACGCACGCACCCATTTTGAAAATTTTTTTAAATGGGTGACATAAGGCAAACGGAAAAAAATATACAAAAATTATTGAAAAGTTTCAAAATCCTTGTCAAAAAGTTTTTATTTTATTTATAAATAGAAATAGATGTAGATACATTTGTATGTGCGAAAATGTATTTAATAACAATGCATACATACATAAATAAAAATCTTACGAAACAACACTTTCAGGTATTTTATATATACAGATTATAGATACGTTTGTGATTGATGTATTGTTATATGTATTATTTTAGGGGTGAAAAGCGTATGTAAATCTATATACATATATATTTAGCTTATTGGATGCTATAGTATAGTATGCATATATTATACCGATTTTATAAAGAAAATATATATGTATTATTGGTATATTATACGGTTTACGCATGTATATTATTATATTTTTGATATTTATGTATCTAAAAATGTTAAAATTTGTTTGAATCATATCAAAACCAACAATAGAGAAAGTCATGAAGTTCAAACTTTTTCAATACAAACAAACGCTCATATAGTGACCGAAATTTTATAACCATATGATAAATATACATGAAAAAGATACAAAACGAGTGATTTTCACGCAGTTATTTTGCTGTTTTTTCTTTTAATTAATGAAAAATGAATTAATTTATATATTTAAATTGCATAATTGATCGTATTCTAACATATTTTAATTACTTTAATTTATTTTAATTTTAACCACCCCAAATTTGATCTTAAAAACCATAATTTATGCTACACACATTAAAAAAATAGTAAAAACATTCAATTTGATGGCAAGTTGTCATCAGTTTTGGACGGATCAGTCGGTCACATTTGTTAGCTTGTCAATGTTATAATGTTTTCCACAGTATCATGAGTGTTTTTATTTTATTTAAAAGATATAGTTGATTAATTAAAATATTTAAAATTTATTATTGAAACATTCACTGTCTTGTTTTTTCAAAGTGATGAGTGATTGTGATTTATATGTAATCTGCATTCGGGAATTCGGGTTTTTACAATCGGTAGAAATTGACCGATGTCATGATGAAATTTAAACTTAGCCACTTTATCATATAAGATCTTAATTCTTTTGAAAGGAAAATATTCCCGCAAACATAACATAAAAATGTATAATAAATTACACAGTAACACCTACATTAAGTAGATTTTATTTTATATACCTATATAAATAATATAATATTTTCATTACAAAAATCATTATACAATATAATAATAATGTGCATCCCTAATATATATACTATATTATATGATGACGATGATAACAAACGACTATATACAGAGATAGGGTGATGACAGATATTAAATAGAAATTCATCTTAATTATTGAAATTATCCATTTTAATAGAATTACACCATATAACATATATATAGTAAATAAAATAAATCATCTAATTAAACTTGTCAATTAGTTTTGTATTAAAGGCTTGCATTGATTAGATTATACATATTTTATGTTATACCTATATATACTGTGTATTAAGGCAATTTATTATGGATTTATGTTACATTCTATATAGTATATATATTTATAGATACAGATATAATATAGTAATGATAATTTTCATTTAAAATTCTTACAATAGATATGTTATACACTCCAATATATATGAAATTCCCATATAGGCATGGTTGTGTATAACTGATATACATATATTAACCTAGCTTTTATTAGCTATATAAATGTAATATATAGATAATTCTAATAAACATTTTAAAACTTTTTCTATATAATATACAACGATATAACACATAATATGAATATTGTTCGCATAGAATAAAAAATTCCACTAAATACATTTTTAAAAAGTTTATAATATTACAATTTATATAGTATTATTGCACTATATATATATAAATTATATGATTATTACACAATCATGCGATCATAATTGATTGATTAAATAAACCCACTTTCAATATTTGTTGTCTATATATAGTATTCAAAATTCCAATATATGTAGCTTTAAATTCCATTGCCTTAAAGAATATTCTTAAAAAACTCCTTTTTATTTTCTCTACATCTATACTCTTTATTTTCTATATACCATTATATACAATTTAACTAATGCATTCAATGAATATTTGTAAGTATAATGGTATAATGGATACCCTTCTATATACTATTATATATGTATACATACAGTATACCCTATATCGCTATATTCAATATAAAATACATTGCATTGCATATAATTTTATTCTTTCATTGAATACATTCATATATTTATATATAGTATACTATGTATATATATATATTTATAGGTATGTATAAAATATAAAATATTTATATACAATCACAATGTATACCTTCTATTCAATGATAAAGGAAAACCGGAAAAATTTTTAGGTTTTTCATTTTTAAAGAAGCAAATTTGTATTATAATACTTTCTTTTGTTCACATCTAAAGAAGTGTTCTATTTAATGTTTAGAAAACACTTTGGATAATTTCATATATATATAGTCGAGGAGTGATAAAAATATTTGGAATATGCTTTTGTTTACATATTCTGTTTACTATTTAATTATAATATTTAAAATACATGTATGTATTTATATGAATATAAGGAATTTTGTAATGTATTTGCTATATATCTATATATTTATATGGTAGATTACCGCATAAAAACCGCGGCATTATGCGGTATTAATATGCAAATAATAATAAACAATCTTTATTGAATACCAATTTCATTATTATATATGGATATATCGAATAGTTGTATTTCTATGTATATATACATGCATTTTTATCGACATTGAGTTGTTGTGCGTAAATATGTATATTAATAGTATATGTGGAAAAATTGTATATAGAAGAATAACAGGAAAAGGAGCACAAAATCTAAAACTGAATCTTATCGCTGAATCGCAGCTTATCTATTTGCTATATTTTCTATCGATCGATATAGTCCTTATGTGATTGATTCCAAGTAAGTTGAAGTTGTTCAATATAACGCTTTTTTATTTAAACCACAAATTCCCACAAATCCCCGCAAATACAATGGTACAATGGGACAAATACAATTTTAGATAATCTCTTACGACATTTATTTACCTTTCTATACGTTTTAAAGAATGAGATCAGAAAACTGGATAAAAATATCTACAACATCCAGTTACCATATATATTCATATCATAGGCCTACAACAAAGAATGTCTTAGGGAGTAATTTCGACTTGCGATTCATGACTGGTAAATTAAAATAAATCGCCTTGTTTATATATGTACATAACTACATACATACTTCGATTTTATATCAATTGAAATTTGAAAAACAAAATTTCCATATTTAGAAAATTATATAAAAACAGAAAAAAAAGGAATAACCAAAATTGCACCACAACAAAAATCATTTATCAAATTCAACTACAGGCAGTGACATTTTTTATTTTTTTATTTACTCATCAATTTTCAAAAAAAAAAATTTTTTTTTCAGTTGGGTTTTACGTTATTTTTTTGTTACGTTATTTTATCTATATATATAATATATATATATATATTATATTATTTTTATAATAGAGCATTTTGTTTTTTTTTGGCAACTTCATTTACATACATTTTAATTTATGGTTTTTCAAAACATTTTTAACTAAATTTTATTAGGTTATTTATTATTTAAAAACCAAATTATAACAAAACAATTAATTTTACTCTAAATTAATTAATTAACAACGTGTTTATTTGGCTATTCATCTATCTATCAATATACTATTCGTTTTTAATTGTGTATACTTGCCAAGTATTTATGGTCTATGATGTCAAAAGGCCAATGACCAACATTTCAAGTGTAAATCAATTCCAAGTAAACCGTTCGTCTATCACCGATCGTAGAAGTATAAATATATAAAATGATTGCCAAAAGAGTTTTTCATATAATTCAGCACGTTACGTATTGTCTACATAGATTACATATCGTCTACAAATCTACACGTTGTTTACCCGTAAACGTAGACAATCTTTATTTACGCGTTGATGTCTAATAACAATGCGTTTATATACATGAGCGTTACATAAGTTACATAATATACCATAAATATATTAAAAAATTTGCATTTTGTAACAATACAATTTCTATTTATAAACTTTCTTTGTTAACAGACATAAAAGAAAAGTACAAAACTTTTTACCATCTAAAACACA
Organism: Dilophus febrilis; assembly: GCA_958336335.1. NCBI lineage: Eukaryota > Metazoa > Arthropoda > Insecta > Diptera > Bibionidae > Dilophus > Dilophus febrilis. Next base: position 525,846 of record OY284470.1, on the reverse strand, counting down.
AATACGTGGCGGTCATTTAGATGCAAGTGGAGGAACACATTCAGTAACATATGAAGATCATGATCCACATATAGGACATCATAGAACATTAGTTATGCGACATCATAATATGGAGGTAATTTTATAGCCAAAAAATACTCTATTTTACATATATATTATATAATATTGAATTAATACATTACTATATGATGATTACAATAAAAATATTATGTGATCCTTAAAATAAAAGAAAATATATTTTAAAAGATACCCCAATATACTTAAGATAGTAAAATATATAGCATGAACCATTTATATTTTAATTTTTTACTTGAATGGTCGTGTCCCAATTGTATAAAAATCTTGTTAAAATGTTTTTTGTTAAAATTTTGGTGAAGGTGAGTACAAAATTTTTACAATTTAAACATTTAGGTGTCACAAATAGTTAAATACATGGCTGCTAAAACACTAACAAAATACTAATAAAAATATTTAAAAATATAACTTTTGAATATGTTATTTATAAATATTATTAAAATATGAAAATATTTGCTTGCTTTGTAAAAAATATTGATGTTAAAATTTATCCCCTGCAAAACATTATCAAAATTGGTGAAAACAATGTCATGCTTTTAAAATTCGTAAATTTTTACAAGATTTTTATGCTATTGGGACACAACCAATGTAATACATGTGATAAATTTAATTTATTTATTTTGGAAATTGCTTTTAAATTAAATCATAATAAAATAAAAAAATATATTAAAAAAAAATACATAAACGTTTTATTTGTATGGTGGTGGTGTCCCAGATCCCGACCACAATATGACTGTCTGAAAACATTCTCAAAAATTTTTGTCGATTCGGCTTCGTTACAGAATTAAACGAAAAAAAGGCATTTTTCGAGATTTTCACTTTTCTGGAACACTTATCACAATAACTGCGGATATTGTAATTGAAAGATCCGAAATCAGATACACTATTAGCATTAGTATGAAATTACCTTGAAATTAAATTTAAAATTATGTGGTTTGGATAAACGGTTCTCGAGATATTTAAAGAAACGGGTGTAGAAAGTAAACATCTTATTTTTTGTTATTTATAGTTTGAGGTACCATATCTCAAAAAGATACCCTGTAAAACTTTCCTTCCAACATACTTAAAAAAGTGCTGCATTTGACATACATTTCGATACACTATCTCTAATAGTTTCGTAGTTATACACAAAAACTCGTGATGATGCCCCGATAAAACGTATAGAAATGTATGGACATTTTAAAAATAAGCAAATATACAAAAGAACCAAACATACAAATCATAAAAACTTGTATGTATGTTTGTAAAATGTTCATACATTTTTATAAATTTTATCCGTGCATCATCATGCGCTTTTGTGAATAACTAGGAACTATTAGAGATAGCGTATTGACCTATTGACATATGTGAAATTTTTTCGACTCCAAATGAGCAACCGAAACTAAAATCGGGGTGATCGGCGTGGTTCGGAACTGGGATACGCCGTATATTAATAGAAATAAGCAAACATTTTAACTTGTCTTATTACAATTTTCAATCATATATAAACTCATAAAAGGGATTGAGTAAAACAAAATAAACATGTTACATTTATGGAAGAATAAATATCATCATCATCAGCAGCATATACTATATATATATATGAATATGTGCGGTTACTCTTGCGTATATAAGTCATAATTCAATTTTTACTGTTAAAATAAAGAATTTTTTTAAATTGTTTTATATATGTATATTAGATAGAGTATTCAAGTTTTCTTATAACAAATACAATGTGAAATATATCGTACGTCATATTAATATGTTTTATGTATATACACATAATATATTCATGGTTACATTACATTTTTGAGTGCGCCTCGCTGTATCGACCCTTCAGGGGATGTTCAAGTAAAAACAACTATATTGGAAGTTGTTACTTTTTGTTTTGACGAATTTGCTTGTGCTGCAAATCAGGTTGATTGCATTTTTACAGATTTTAGTAAAGCATTCGACAAATTGTCGCATACAATTTTATTGGCCAATTTGTTAAAAATTGGTTTTGTTATAAACTTTGTTAATTGGCTTAATTCTTACTTGAATGGTCGTTCTTGTGCCGTTTTATTTAATGATTCAATGTCAAACACTTTCAATGCTTCTTCCGGTGTGCCTCATTTGGTAGTCATTTGGGTCCCTCATTATTTATTTTATTTGTGCTAACGATTTCTTTTATTTGGATAATTATCATACCAATTATGGCCGATTTAATCCTCTTCAGGTTTTTATCATGACTTATAATTCTTGTAATGGTTTTTTGTTAGACAACAATGTTAAGAGTGTAACGTTTAAATATAAATTTTATAAGAATACTTAATATATTTTTATCTAACTTTTTTTTCCATTTCTGTAAATTCTGTAAAGTTTTATAAATTCTTTAAATTTTGTAAATTCTTATTTTTGTAAATTTTTGTTTTGTAAATCAAAATTATCTGCTTCACCGACTCTTTAATGTTTTAAAACATCTTAATTTTTGTTCCTCTCGCAATTCTTTTGCCCACAACTCGAAGCGTCCACATCGCGTTGTTCCGTGTTCTTTTGGTATATACATTTGATGAAAATAAAAATATAAAAACAATTTTGAAGTTTATCTGTATATAATAATATATGAAAAGGGAACAATAACGCGACAATATTTCTATATAACAATATTCAAAACGCATATATGCTTTAACTTTAAGGATATTATAATGTTTCATCCAATGTTTTATAATATAAAATGTTACTTCAATTATTTTCAATTTTATTATTATATTAATTTTATATTATTATTAACATGAATTTTCCACTTATATTAACACAAGTTTCAAACATATAACATATCTTTCATCTTTATATATTATAAATGTACTTTCCTTCAATCCTCGTTATTTGATTGAATTATTATATTTTATTTTATTTTTCATCAATATATTATAATATCTGTATATACAACAAGTATATTAATATATTCGTAATATATGTACATATATAAATGCCAATTTTTACAAAATGAATTGATTAACTCCGCGTTACATTTGTAATTTAAATAAATTAATTTGCTATATATATTATATAAAACAAAAAGATGAAAAAATTACGATTTATTAACATTATTAACTTAAGTCCAAAGATAGTGCGAAATAAAATGACATTTCACATTATCCTTCTATAAATTATATCTACAATTCATTCACTTATTTTAATTGTATTAAAACAATTTAAGTTTCATAATATAATAATATAATATTTGGATCAATATTATTATATTACAATTATTATTATATTATTATTATATTAAAATATTATATTACAATAAAAACTATTTCATATGTCATTTGTATACCTCCTATTTCTTTACAAACATTTTTATAAATAATAATTTCCAAATATATACTAAATTAGGCGATCCCTCTTATTTATTTATTATGTTCGTAATATTCATATAAATTAAAATCCCGAATGATCCTTATTTTTGGGTTTCAATTCTTTCGTTTTTTTAGAATTTAAATATACATATATAATATGAAATTTAATATATGCCTTAATATTAAAATGAACACTACTGTGTATTGATATATAATAAAAAGAATATAAACAATAAAGTGTGTGACAATAATATATAGTATATCAGAGCTTGTGTTATTCATCATTGTTAATTTTTATTTCATATGTTGCGTCCTTATGCGTTGTGTATGCATTTATATATGATTATATATATATCCTATAATCCGTTTTAGTCCTCCTGATTCATACGATATATATACCTACATCCATATTTACTTCCGGTTTATTTACATTCAATTTGTTCTACATAATTGTCTACTATCACAGGGTATATTGCTTATTTATAATAAATAAAACATCAACGGCTTAAACTACTTGTAGTAAGTTTCAACTGGATATGTTTAAAATATGTTTATTAAAATAGTGTTTGATGCAATGAAATCAGAAGAAAAATGTAATTGAATTAATTGTATACAGACATACCACATATAAAAGAGGTAGAATAGTAACATAATATATGTGGATTTGAAAATGAACCCATATAAAATATTATTTAACATGTATATAGATATTCATGTTTGTAAAAGTGTATGTTCAGAGTCGTATAAACACATAAACTACATGGTTTAGTATAAATAAAAATATATTACTGGCAAAAAAAGAAAGATATAAATGTACCGTGACAGATCAAGCAACAAAATATGTTCTATTGTGTATATTTTACGATTTTACACAATTATATTCAAACCTATAATATATAAAAGTACCAATACGATATGTTTTATGAATAATATATACTATACTATACTATACTATACAATGAATAATTTTTTTATGAAAAAAAGGGGGAAAAATACTGAAAAGTTAAAGAACCTGTCATAATATTTCGGGATGAAAAATGTCACAACATTTCACAGGCAAGACAATAATTTGTTTGTTTTTTTTTTATTATTATTATTAATATTATTTTGCGCTCGGAATATTATTTGGATTGCATTAAAAAAACGTTTATCATTGTACATATATATTTTTTCCATTGATATTATTGTATGTGAATGAATGAATATATAAGAAAAGAAAACATTTATTTATATCTCAATTCGAAATAAATTATTAATATATATATTTAACAAAAAGAAAACGCGTTTAGAAAGTGCTTTTAGATCCAGGAGCAATTTGGTAGAACTTTGAAAATCATGTTTTTCCAATTTTGGAAGTTCCATAAGTATTCCAAAAGATAATTAAATGAGTGATATTGTCAAAAATGGGACAACATTTTATGTACACTTTTCGGAAAATTTGCGTACCCCTAGTGACTCAGTATGTTATAACTGAAGGATATAGGTTCAACGCTTTGGTAGGATTTGGATTTGCATCATTTAAGTTTTTGTTCCTATTATAGTTCAATGCATCCGATATGTTCGGAAGAAATTTGTAATGTTAATGATGAAATAATAATACTGGGTTATTTATATTTTATTTTTTATCTTTTTTTTTTTATTTAATTTTAATTTACCAAGATTTGAATGGATGTCTGATGAAGTTTTATGCTAAAATATATTAAAATTTCTCATTATAAATTTATTGATGTATAATATAATTTACTTTCATTTCAGATGTTGCATTCAAAATCAATACATTTTCCTAGTGGTTATCCAATGCCAAGGTCTCCGCCGAGGTTTGTGTGTTCATCACCGGGGCCCGATCCATATAGATCACATGATAATGTATATGAAGAATTACCACCGCTTGAAGCAAGAGATTCGGAGGGTGAATATGAAAGGGCAATGCAAAGTGATGATGATTTTGCGGAAGATGAATTAAGTTTAACAACTGATCAGGGTGTCAATAGTAATGTAATTAATAGGGAAGGTAATTGTAGCGGTGGCAGTACTACGATTTATAGTAGTGGTCAACGAATTATAAATAATTTAAGTAATCCCGCTTCAGCAATACATCTTGAACGTAGTTGTAATATAAACAGTATTTCCAATAATAGTAGTAATAGTAATAATAATATCAATTATAATGGCGATTGTAATAGAAATTATATGAGCAATAATGAAAATAATAACAGTGTCAATGAAAATAATAAATTATTAGAACATACATTAAACGAACGAAATACATTATTATCATCGTCATCGTCGTCGACGATGACAAGGTCAGGGACTCAAATAAAACATATAGAACTTCGTAATAATAATAAAAACAAACTGTTACACAGAAAATCAAGCACTACAACGAATTGCCTGTTTCGAAACCGAAAAACACGAAATACCACTAATAATAATGGTTTAAATAAAAATAAAAATCATCGACAACAACACGAACAGTTATTACAAAATCATAGCTTTGACGAACTAATTCTAAATTCGAAAATTGATTCAACACATCATATATCTTCCGATGTTATACCCACAATTTATGACAACCGGAATTTAATGACAATAGCGTATATTCACAGGAATAATAATAATAATAATAATAATAATAATAATAATAATAATAATAATAATAATGATAATAATAATGATAATAATAATAATAATAATACTGATAATAATAATATTAATAATAATAATAATAATAATAATAACAATAATAGAAATAATTTAATAAATTGTTTTTCATCTTCAACCGATTATACTAATGAAACCGAGGTTAAAGGACGTAATCGAATTAATAAACAATTATCGAATAATAGCAATAACAATTCAATATCAACAATATTTCGTGGAAGAACATTAAATAATCGTGGTTATCCACCATCACCATATTATTATCATCCAAATATCATTAACAATAATAAGCAGCAAAATTTTCAGTGTCATAATAGCCATACACAAAATAATAACATTTACAATCATTATCACCTTCCACATTATCAGCATTCAAATAATAATTTGAATTTTAATAATGAACATAATTTACGTTTAGCTTTTAACACAACTAGCAACAGAAATAATCGATCAAGAACCAATCCAAGATCATTAGATAGACGAAGATACTCAAGTAAATTAAACAGTACTAATCAATATGAACAATCACCACAACCTTATGATGTAAATTATACAGAACAAAGATTTCATGAAAGTAATTTATGCGATACAACGACATCATCATCATCACTGTGTGCCGAACTTAACCATCAAACGGAAACCATTTGTCATGAACAAAATTATTTATATCCGTATATTATACCAGAATTTTCAACATTTCGTAATGGACAAAATTCATCAATACCATCGACAACCACAATAATAACAACAATACAAACAGAACAAATATCATTAACATCAAAGCCATCAACAACAACAGCAACACTATCAACCACATCATCAATATCACCATGTATTACAACTTTATCATCTAACACATCTGGGTCAACATCCATATCCCAATCGCATTCATTATATTCAAGAGATTTCAGTTTCGGTTCAGATTCCGGTTATAGTCAGAAAGCCGAAAGTGGTTATAGTAGAGCTGAAAGTGGATGCAGCGCAGATTGTAGTGTAGCTGTTAGTAGTGGTGGTGATGATTGTTGTATTATTCCACCTATTATTGATCATTGTGATAGAAATGATGGTAATTTTAAAATTACAATTATAAATACAAGTGGTAATAGTTGTGAAAAAGAGGCAGCTACTATTCAAAATATAGGTTGTGATTGCACTAATTGTCGTAATACTCGACGATATGATACGTATATAAATAGTAATTGTAAAATTATAAACGAAAATGGGATTATTGATAATTCATGAGGTATAATTTTAATAAAAATGTACATATAAACAAATAATTGTCGTTAATATATCTATAAATTAGACATTTTTATTGATTTCATATTATGGATTAGTATTTTACACCCTAATTTTTTCTTACTTTAATTAATATCGTCTATCGGTTTATTTTTGGTTTGATAAATTAATGGAATTGAAATAACATTTTTCAAATCATAAATATAATTATCAAATTCCATAAAAAGAAATACTCTATTTCGATGAAAAATCATTTTTGTAAATTATATATGTTTATATACACCAAAATTTGTGATTGTAGCTATTTATATTTAATTATAAACATAAATAAAATAATAATAATAATAATATATAAGAAAATAACTATTAATAATATGGGTATTATATAGTTCATTGATTGAATCATTGTGTTTTTTTTTTTGAACAATGTGTTGAACATAAAGAACAAGAGCTTTAACCTCAACCTAAGACATTTGCCATTTGACAGCTTAGTAGACGCCAAAGTTAAGGTTAACGCGACTCTTCAGCACTGCTTTTTAACAACCTCAACATATTTAAAGATTTCACTTGGTCATATAGAAATCGAAGAAATTAAAATCATTTATTAATTATTTTATTTATAACGAAAAAAGACTTTTTTTTATATAATACAAAACAATATTCATATAATAAAAAATAGTTCAGTTAAATGCTATTCCGTTACGAACAACATAAAAAGTTGACGTTGAAGTTGAAGCTCGTGTTCTGCCCCTCGCAATAATGCTTTATAATATTTTTTTGTTATATCTAAACTAAATTTACATTTTAAATTGTATTAGGTAACAAATTAAACCCGTAAAATATGTATTATAACAATTATTTAGTACATGAATTCGAAATAGAATACAATATTTGTCCGAAATTAAATAAATGAAAAACTATGAATTTTTCTCATTAATTGTGTATAGTAGCTAAGAAATACTTTGTATAATCATTTAAAATAAACTTTATGCGAAAAACAATATCACTTGATCTTAGGTACCTGTTTCCCCAAAATTTTAAAGAATTTACCAAAAAAATATATAACAATAAGTAAAATAATAAAATATAATATTCTTTACTAATAATAATAATAATAAGGATAATTACAATTTTTTTTCATCACTGAATTATTGTAGTATCATTAAAACAATAGAAGTAATAGTAGGTAGAAGAATCGTTGGAAAAAAAAACAGCGACCAAGGATAGAAATATTTAATTATTTTTTTCTATTGAGCAGTAGATTTCAGTAGATGTAACTAGAACGTCAAAAGGTCTCCGATTGTCAAAGTATTCTCAATTTATTAAATTTTTTTTTATTTATATTAATATATAAAAAAAATGAAAGAAAAAATTTAACAAATTGAGAATACTTTCGGAGACCTTTTGATGTTCTCTATACTTAAATTGGGTCACGGCATCTAGTAACCACGATTGAATTTTGCTTAATTTAATATTCTATATTGGGTTCATATTTTTTAAACAGAGTCATACGGGGATTATCTTTCTACTACCTACTATTACTTCTATTATTGAAACTGAATTTTAATATAATTTAATAATCACCACTTATCGCAGCATTTAATTACGTAAATAAAAAAAATTATAATTTTGTTTATCTAAAATAAATTAATTTGCATATCAATAAAATTTTATTTAAACATTTTTGTTAATTTTAAAACTTATATTTAGAAACAGAAAGTTAATCTAATTATTTTTTAGGTTTATATAACCGAAAACATCATCAAGAATAGTAAATTCTTTTATTTTGTATATCAACATACATAAAAAAAAAACAAATATTTTTATGCTAGTCTTATATCCTTTTCCTTCATCCACAATTAATATTCCTATAAATTTTCACATTTTCTTATATTAAAAATAATGTTATTATCGTATTACAATTTAAAAAACAATTATAAGAAAATAAATTGTTAATTAATTTTGAGTTTTATATTTTTTAAGAGTAAAAAAATGTAAGATTGAATATCGAAAATTTTATTTTCAAATAAACAACAATAATTAAAAGTAAATAAATAATTAAAGTAAATAAATTGATAATTAAAAAAAAAATGAATTAATAATAATAATAATAAAAAACAATTAATAAATTATAATATGTGTTTATATGCAAACCATCTATACCATTTAATTAAACACAACCAATAAAAAGAAAAGAATAAAATAAAAAATTAAATAGGTTTTGTTTATTAAAATGTAATTATTTAATTTTTCTAGAATTTAATACTTCAAATATAGAAGATCTTAAACAGAAATTAAGGTATATAATTAGCTCAATAATGAAAATCTAAATTATATGTGATTCACGTTCGCGTCGGATACTATTAAATATTTCACAAATCTAATTCTATCTTTTTCTTATTCGCTTAATTCGAAATAAGTTATATTTCTATTTCGGCATAGAGACATATCCAACTTAAATGAACCTTTCTGGATTTCTTTCTGAATATCGCTGTATCTTTAACTGTTTACACGTGAAAGTGTAAACGCTGACTTATATTGATTAAATACAAAATGCTATAATTCGGACAAACTAATATATTTATATTTTAAAGTTTCAAGTCCCGTATATATATATATATGTCATAGTATATATAATTAATAAAAAAATCTGAATATAGTATTCGCCTCAATGAATTTTGTGTTCATTTTGTATAAATTCATTATTTCCTACGTCCTCAATATATATATTTATCAATGATTCTATAATAAAAAATTTCAAAATAACATATACGTGAACCATATGTCCGTTGATAAGTCGATCCCATTTACATTCATTTTAAAATTATTAATTAATTATTAATAATCTAAAAATATACGAATAGATGATTTCTCCAAGAATAAATTTGAATTATAATAATATATAGATAACGCACTATAAGAATGTATGAAAAAAATTTATTTTTGATATTGCCAAAAATAAAAAATTAATTATATTAACCACATCACGTACAAACAATAAATTGTTATCATTGATATATATTACAAAATATGAACACATATTAACTATAGTATATATGATTCATATATAAATATATGTGTAAAGAATAATTTAGTAATATACATAATTATTTTCATTTATCAGTTTAAAAATCAATTATAAGATCATATTCAATCCAATTATCTAACTACCTGACCAAACCATCGTTTGTAGATAACATAAAATATACATATATATATATATATATATATGTATATATATTTAGATGTCATACGTATAAAATAAATGTATATACAAAAAAAATTATCTCTATATTGATATGATCGTATATTTTTTTATATATAAATTAACATTGAAAAAATATTTTCATTTATTCAATTCGATTCACTCTTATTCGCAATACACATTTTTAAGTGTTCTATTTATAAAATTAATACATAAAAGTTTGTGTCAGTCTGTTTGGAAATCATATAAACATAATAAAAATGAAAAATTTATTAATAGTATTCAGTGTAATTTTGTGTTTTGGAAGTGGATTTGCACAAGTAAGCTTTCCACGACCATGTCCAGATCATCCAGTGCAAACAGGATTTACACCAGCACAATATGCTGGTCAATGGTATGAAGTGATGCGATACGATACCGGAACCCAAACAGCTGGTGATTGTGTCGTTAGTACTTATTCATTGTTCACAAACATGATTTTCAATACGGTATATTCTATGGTTATCAATCTACAAACAGCCCCATTCCCAATGTCATTGGCTGGCCATTCATATGTTTCATTTCCTGAAATTGAACCATTACCAGCACGTATGAATTTAACATTTTCTCAAAGTAAGTAAAATTTAACCTATATATGTTTATTTTTTTCAATTTAATTCAACATACGTATAATTACGAAATATCAATGGTTGAAATTACATATATTAAAATTTTTTATTGCGATAATTGTTCAGATCCAGTTTTATCAAATTATTGGATATTAGCCACAAATTATAATGATTATTCAATTGTTTGGTATTGTGATAATATCACACCAACTAGTTCAACAGAAACCGCTTGGGTTTTATCACGGTCACCAACAATAAATCCGGCTGTACAAAGTGTTGTTGATTCATACATTGATCAATTCTTGGATCGCAATTATTTATACAATACAATTCAAGGCGCAGCATGTCCTTAAACACTCTTCAATATAGATGCGGAATTTGAACGGTTATATATAATTTTTTTAAGGCTATAATATATTACTCAAACGTATTTTATATATAATTAAGGACACGTGAAAATTAAATATATGTCAACTTTATATTTTATAGTATAATTCACATTGTATTCAATTTATTTTTTAATATGGTCCATTTTCACATACAAAATTAAATTAAAATGAAACGATCCGGTTCTGAAGAAGTTATATAAAGTATTATGAAGGTTCTCTTTATGTATCTATGCTGCATTTCAAACATATTATTCAAGAAGGAGAATAGAATATTATGCTAATGTAAGTGATGTCCTGTCTATTGTGGTGTGGTATTTTCTTTATATTATGGATCGATGTTTTTGGAAAGTTTTCATACGATATATGTACAATTGTACATATAAGAAATTAAATATATATACATTCAATAGATTGAATGTAAGATGATGTATATAATGCAATATATATTAATGCAATAATATATATAGAATAACATACAGTTTTATATGGTTATTCTTATATGCAATAAATGATATAGTATATATATATAATGTATATATACATACATGTATATTAAGTATAAAATTATACTATTTTGTGTAAAGTACTTTATTGTGGGTAAATTTTGTTCTATATATATTCTGTGTAATTCAAAATAAACAAGATGAATGCAGCAAGTATTTATCATTTATATATATTTAATATATAAAGATAAAATTTTCAAGGATTGTAAAATGAAACGTTAGTGGTTTATGTAATACTATTATAGGATCTTTCATTGAAAAATTATATAGATAAAGATATCATATATATAAACAAAAATACATCTTGTATGTATTATACTATACAACTATCATTGTATATAATTTAAAAAGTTTATTAGCCATCATTATATGTGTAACAAGAATTGTATATATGCAATTATGCATACCATTTATGTATCATTTTCATATATGTATAAGTATGTACTTTAATTATTGAACATTTATGCTTATACAATTGAAAGATCTCCAACAATAAAAATGAATTCACTTGGGGTTTAAATGCGGTTTAATTGCAGTTCCTATGTTCTATCATTCTATGTTGAATATATAGTAAAGTAGAATATAGAATATATAGTAAATACACATTTAAACCACATTCAAAAACAATAGAAAATCTCTATATAGTTCGTAAATTACAATATCAATATTATAAATCATTTTTAACTAAATATTAGCCGAACTCATACACTGATTCAGCGGAGTAACATGAAAAAAAAACTCCATAATTTTAAAAAAGAGGCCAAACAAATTTTAAATAATTGTTTAGCAGTTCGGTAACATAATGTAACTGTTCCTCAACCATTTTCGGTAAATTTACATATTATCACAATATATTATATATTTATATTATGAATTAAAAAATATATCATAATTTTTAGGTTCAACAGAAGTGAATTTGAGATATTGCCTTGGATTTGAATACGAGTTCCTGGACGGGATATGCTCAAATGAAATGTCCGCTAATGATTTTTGTTGTAGTCCCGAAACCCCTCATATCCAATATGTCAATCAAATACCTTCAAAACTCATTGAGAAATAATAGAGGAAAAAAAAAATCGTAAAATTCGGTAAATCTGCCAGAGAGTGTGTAGAAGGGATATAGGGTCTAGCGTGAGATACGCTATCCTCGAACTTAATCGCCACTAAATAAAAAACATGCGTATGCGGAAAATTTCAATTTCAGTCAAATTTTCCGAGAAAAAAATGGAACCCCCCAATTTTCCCCCAATTTATATACAATTAAAACGCTTATTAATTAACAAAAAATCGCATATGCAATAAAACGCCATAAATACTAGTATACTGCATTCCCATCTAAATATTTATGTTCACAATATAAACTCAACTAAATACCTTAATTTTTGTGAGCTAAATTTCAGATATTATTTGTCTTATAAATTATTAAAATATACACAATGCATATAACAATGGAAATGAAATTTAATAGAAAATATACCTACTACTTTTATTTTTTTTTAATGTAACATACATACAGTATATTTAGTTTTATGAAGCGTGCAAGGTAAAATACATTGACTCTACCTCTACGCTATATATATATGTTATATATAGAATAAAAAAATATTTTCATATATACAGCATATATTCAATTTATATATTCAACATATATATATATATATAATATATACATATGTTTAACAAAAATAAATATAAACAAAAATATAAACATAAACATATATCACTAAATATATTCGTATACCTATACAAAATATGTATACTATATTTACATGCATTTATATAAATATACATTTGGGTATATATATGGTATAAGAAATGAATTTAACTGGGTTAAAATATTTAGAAGTCGTAAAGTCAATTGTTTGAATTTAAACCTACATTTTATTTGAAGTTATATATCTATATATAAACGCTTTAATAGAATTTACCTTGTTCATATATATATATACAAGATACAATATGTTGTGCATGTATATTGCATGTATTTTGCAAGTTGGAACAACACTCATTCTTAAAACATGGGCACATCCTTAATTGAAAACATTAAATATTGAAAATATTCGCATATACTATTTGATAACTTTGATTATTTGTAAAATCTTATACTTTAGAAATAAATATTTTAAGATAAAGTGATTCTTAAATATATATACTTAACATCTGAACATCAAATAATTTTGATTTATATAATTTACTATATATCTGACATGTAATGTAATTATAAAATATTACCTCTACGCATGATGGAATATTTAAACGTATATGAATTTTAAAATAAAAAAGTATCACAATTTATCGATATGACTTAACGGGGGGACTTAACTTGCTGCGGTATAAAATTTAAGAACAACTCTGCCATAAATTTTTTTTATAAAATATAAAAGCCCCCCATTTATTTAATCATTCTCATGTATGAAACAGCATATATGGATACAAAATATACCATATTACATAAATTTATAAATAATACGAGGTTAATATTCTTTACCATTTATATACTATATATACCTTTATGGTTTCATATACATATAAATACCTAGATGTTATTGTTTGAATGCCTTAGAAAGAGTCGCAACTATAGAATATTGGCAAATAGCAACATACAAAACAGCATACAAAAATAAAGGAATTACAATTAAGGAATTAAAAAAAAAATTATTTTTAGGTATTGGAAAATAAATTAGATGAAAATTGCATTCTATAATTATATGAATTCATCCTGAGAAGTACAAAATTCTATTGTGCGACTCTTTCTAAAGCGGTGGGTATATTGTTTTAATATTTACCATACATAATTGAATTAATAAGTTGTGTTTAGTATATTTATACGAATTAAGTTAAATGTGAAGTGAATAATCTTAAAATACATAGAAAACTGTTGTTGTTGTAAAATTGTATATTAATATTATATGTATAAAATAATAACGATTTTCATATTGTGTCTTATATATTTGTATTTTCATTTGTACATTACAAGAAACCACTATCTGTAGATAAGAAAAATTCGAAAAATAAATAGATATCACATGTTAAAAATTTTTTATTTTATTTTATTCATTAATTTGATACTTTAATTTAAATTTTAAACTAATATATAGATTATTAAAAAAATTAAAACGATGGTTAAACAGATGTGATTTTAAATATTTACATTTACAAATCCATACATTAAAAACTTTAAAAAAATATTGTTCAAAACACATGATTTTCTACAAACCAATTAAAAGGCATAAATACCCATACACCCTTTACGACATCATAATAATTCGAAATTATGTTATAATATTTCGACATTATTAAGAAAATTGTATTTTTTAAATTATTAGATCTTACTGACGGAGAGGTTTTAGTCTGTAAGACGTCCTGACGAAGGTCCGACACTCAGTCTGTCTTCGACATTTATTTCCTCTTCCAAAAAAAACAAAAATCTAAATTCATAAATAATGTATGTATATAGATCAATGCAAAAAACATTTTGCATATGTTTTTCACTGATATTACATATATACCGTACATTTAAACATGTTGATATCCAACTTATATAAACATATTTATAGTAATATGTATTAATTTGAGTATTGCATAATATTGATAATTTAATTTTAGCTTTGGATAATATGTATAAATGTGAATATTTATCCGATATTAATTAAAATATTAATAATAATATGCCCCTTTTATTACTGCATCACAGCCATACAAATACTGATTCATGCCAATGGCTATGCACGCAATACATTTAATGATTTAAATATACACCAAGTAATTTTCTAAAGTTTATAGTAACTATAAACACCACAATCCCATTATATATATATATATATACAGAAAATTTAATACATGTGTATACATAAATGTAATAATATATATAAAATGAGTCGGATGAATATTGAATAAGGCAAATATTTTTCATATTATGTATGAATATATATTATACATATATATATTGATGTTATTCGTATATTCAATATGAATGACATATAATTGTATATAGGATGGAAGATATACATAGTATTCCTTTGTACACTGTATCTCTACGATACATATTTATATACGATATGAATGTTAAAATGTTTAAATTATGATACAAAAGCAAATAACACTCTATGTGCATATTTACATATTTGATATAATGTTTGTTAATGTTATACGCGTGTATTATACAATCGGTTGTCTACGTATCGTGATTTATCATTTATTATGCCCATTTAACGTATTATTTATAGATGTTTGATTATTGCGTATATATATGGTAAATTAAATCTAATTCTAAAACATTTGTCTAAATCCACATCAATTATTTACGATATCTACATAAGATCGTATAAAAGAAAATATATGGGATATAATATCCCATAACAATAACATATATTAATTATCTTGAATAGTAATTAGTGTCAGGTGTGTTTGACATCTATATTATCATATTATATATAAATATACATATATATATATACCCTCACTCATCCATGGTCTTATTTCATTTTTTTTATTCAGGTCGTTTAAGATTATATATATGTATAATCGTTTGTGTTATACCTTATATTCATTTTCTTTGGCAAATTAACGAATTCTAAAAAAATACTTCAAATACGCCTCATTTCTCCTATTTTTTTATTTATTCATTCTTTTATGACTTTTCTGTCTTACCATAAATCGAACTATAGTATAACAACATATAAAATCATATAATATTAAGAAAATAAATGTATTTTAAATTTAAATTTAAATTTCGTTTTATTAATAGTAATAATAATAATAATAATAAAATAAACTGTATAAGGAAAACCGATATACATTTAATTCCGATAAATTGAGACGAGCGGGGTCTAAATTCATAACCACTAACGAGTTACAGAGTTTAATACTAGCGCATTAAACCGAAATTACGTCCTATCAACTTAAATAGGTTGAAAGTTTTTCAAACTAAAATACACTGTTTGTACTACAGCAGAACACACAACACATCATAAAATACCGTACTCCTTTTTATATATTTTTATTATGGTGTACTGTAAAAAGGACTCAAAAAAATATGGTATAATAAAAATTTTCTTTTAACCATATAAATAGTTATAATGTACTTTATATATAGAGCCCATTGCAGAATATAAATTATTGTCAAATCATGTATTTTTGTATTAAAAAAATATTCAATATATTTGAAGAAACAACAATTTCTTATTGGATTCTGTTTTTATATTTATGGCAATATTTTTCAATATATTATAAATTTTCCTATATACATAAATATTTAACTAATATATATTCATTGATCATCATATAGGATATTCGTTTCCTATTTATATATACAATAAAACAAATGGAGGATGAATATTGTGATAGTTATAATAAAACAAAACGATTTCCAAAACATATAGTAAAAATCCCTGGTTATAGGCATTTATTAAATCCAGGTAATATTGAAAATTTACATAAAAAAACTAGTGATATAAAACCAATATGGTTGGAAGGTGTACATATTCAATGGGCACCAAAAATTAAAACAAATTCAATTTTATTATGTGATTGGCTTTTAAGTCATGGTAGCCCATCAGGATTTCGAATCGGTGGGCAATATAATTTTAAAATGACCGAAAATATGAAGGTATTTATATATACATATTTATTAAACGTTTTCCTTATATCATATAATAAAATACAAACTTTATTTTGAATCTATATATGGAATTCAAATATGAATAAATATATATATAGATCCAGATTGTATTTTATATATACATATATATATATATATATATATTCATTTGATATATAAATCTATATAAATGATATGTATCTATTTAAATGATATAAAAGCAGTAATATATATATATATATATAGTCATTAATCATTTTTGAAAACATATTACATAATTTATTTTAATAATTGCAAATAATATTTATGAACATATTCACATAAATACACATTCAAATATTTATGTTTCTATACGTTATATAAAGTCAACACCAATAATAAAAGCTGATATAAATCCAAGTACATTATCATGTAATTTATCATTATTGTATTATCCATTATCGAACGTACGTATAGAATATAAAACACAAACAGAACCATATATAAAATTGTATCGTTCTATGGATAATGATAAATTCATTGATAATTGTCTAACGTGTGAATACATTGCAAAGTCATCAACAACCACTTTCAAAACCTACAATACTAAAAGAAAATCTGGTCGTTGTACATTATCGTATTTAAAAAGTTTAACTTCACGTATGGCATTGGGCACTGAATTATTGTATGAATGGAATGATTGTTTATGTAGTGCGCAAACAGCATTCGCTTTTAGGTAACATTATACGCTTAAATTGTAGAACACATAAAATTTGTTTTCTTTAATTTTTTTTTAAGTAACTTATTTATTATTTATCCGCGATTTAAGGTATTGTCAAGAAACCTCGGGTATTTCGGCAACATTTTCAACAAAAGCTTTAGATATTAGTTATTGGTGTCAAATAGTCCCTAATATACAATTTGGAACGACATTTGTTGTAAATAATTATAAAAAGCATTCAATTGCTTCAATATTCTATCAATATGAATTGAAAAACACAATTATTCGTACATTATTGGATTCAAATTGGTCCATTGGTTTTACATATAATCAGTAAATGCAATGCTATATTTCTATTATAAAATTAATCTATTTATATATGAGTTTCATAACATTGAATTTTATAATTTTTAATTTAAAAAAAAAATACAGGCGAATCAATGAACTATATACCAATTTAGGTTTCAACATATTATTATGTATACCAACAAATAAATTTATTTGTGGAGTTCAATATAATTTTGACTATAATTAAAAAATATTTGTTTCATGCGAATTCTTAAGGTATATATCACTTTTATCACCACAATATGAATTTATTATAGATAATAAAAATGAGAATTTTGTTGATTGTTTATGAGTGATCATAAACAATCAAGTTAATATAATTATTATTTTCAATAAAGATTCCTCACTTCAATCACAAATCATAATCACTTCACTTCTCACGATTTTTCCATTTTATTTTTTTTTTTCTATAAATTAATACATTAACCTAACGTAGCCTCTAATGTAGTCGCATTTTTTTTTTTGGGCTACGGCTAAATGCTAAACACCTCCTATTTCATTTATCAGATTTTAAAATGAATGAAACTATAAAAGTGTAAATAGAAGTACCTTAAATTCGCCAAATTGGTGAAGAAAATTAAGCAAAGTAGACTATTTATATTATACATCCCCCACAGCTAAAGAAAATATGCTCGTCCTTCTTATATCTATGATCATCTATCGATCATCTATATCTATAATTTTAATTTTATGTTTAATATTAAAAATGAAATGCACAAAATAAATACAACAACATTAAATTGGTACTTCATTTATAAAATCAGTATAAAAGAAAAGAGTGTATTTATAGATCATTTGTTATGTATGTAAATACAACTCAATAATTGCAATATATAATTTAACATTTTATATTCACTTATATAAATCATTAAATCATATCTCGAACTATAAAATCAAATATATAAAAAAAAATGATATGCATAAAACATATATAGATATAGCTCGATCCAGAATACAAGATATACATGAAATGGATGAACGTTAAACGATAACTGCATAAAGATTGTCATTTTACATATGCTCAAACGAAAAAATCTGAAACTTATAAGGTACAAAAGTTCATAAATGGTTATATTGTATATATATGTATTCATATACAATGCGAAAATATGTAATACTTCTTCCTCTTCTTATGTGATTAGATGTGAACATTTTATGTGAAAGAAAATTTATTTTCATTTGTTTATTTTTACATGTATTTAAAATATCGCCTTATTTTAATTACATTATAAAAAATAAGCACACTTATTTAACGTATCAAAAAGCGATAACACCGAGAAAAAATTATATGATTTTATTCCTATATCCCAAATATAGTATATTTATGTATATAGGCATTATCGTATTATGTACTTATATATCAAGTTTCCCCGTTATATACAAATAATCCTTTCACTTATCAGATATATATATAATTGTATATACATATATTATATGTATTTATAAAACATTTATTGCATATATAATCGTATGTATATATTCACATCAATTCAGGTAAATGATCTTATTTTTATTTCGCGAATTATTTCATTTATCAGAAATTTCTCAATGAGGTGGTGTTAAGGTACATTTTCAGTCTCGTCTTATAAGCCTCGGCTTCGTCTTTTTTTTAAATCAACCAATAAAAATCGATTATTTGTTCAGAGAGTCTTATAAGCCGTGACTAGGATTGTCTGTGTCGTTTTAAGATGCAGCCGATGCTTAGGCGGCCATTTTTGTGAAAATTCATTTAATATACAAAAATAAATATAAACACAAACACACTTTTAACCCGCGGCTTATAAGAATGGACTGAAAATCGTGTGTCTTTTTCTGTGTTTTTTAAACAAAAAAAGACGAAGTCGAGGCTTATAGGAAGAGACTGAAAATGTACAATATATGTAGTCAAGTCAAGGCATATCAAATGATTTGTTATTTTTTTTTCAAAACCATAACAAATCTGTTATCGAAATCCACACACTCCACATATTGAAACAATTTTTTCCATCTATTTACAACGCATAAAAATGCATGTATTAGTTACCTGAATACCAAAAAATTGGTCAAAATATGAACGTTCCTAAAACACCGTCGGTGTCGCATAAATATGAACGTCGGTATTTTTTAACGTTGTACTTCCTGAATTGCAGTGAATTTGTGTATATAATTGGTAGAATATGTATACAATTTTGTTGACGCTATTATTGCTTTTGATTATTGTTGACTCTTGATCTCTTGAAACCACTTGTCATGTTTATAAAAGTCCTTCTTATCCCATGTTGTTTATTATAAACATCCACTTTTTCCATATAGGTTATTACATATATAGCCTTTATACAATACAATGGAATATATGTTTTTACTTGTACATCTATTTATATATAAATAGGTACACGATAACACTACAAACACTGTGTACAGCTTAATTCACCATATATACATATAATATAAGAGCAAACGTAATATTATAGAAGGAAAGTATTTATTTTAACCCTTTCCATATATATATATGTATATATTAAATCAATTACAACACAATTTATGCATATACAGGGTATCCCAGATCCCTACCACAATACTCCGCTTTTAGGTTCTATTGCTCATTTGGAGTCGAAAACGGTCTGAAAAATGTTTGTCAATTCGGCTTCGGAATATTATGGTCAGGATCTGGGACACCCTATATATATATGATATGTGTATGTGCCACATGCTCATATTTATGAGTCTAACTAAACAATGTAGTTCTTTGTATATCACATATATGGATGCTGATACATACATATTATTTTCCATATTCAGACGCATATATTTAAGTTATATGTATTATCCCAGTCAGTGAAAATAGAAGTACATACTTCTATTCTATTAGAACTATATAGTATGTAAAAATTACAATAACCAGGTTTCTTTTTTATTTTATATTATTCTTTTTTCTTACCATCTGCAATAAAAATAAGCAGGCAATTTTGAAACTAAAGATTTTGTATTGATTAAATTTGTTCTGAAAATGTAAGTGCAATAATTTAGAAATGATTTTCTGTTTCTGTTTTTCTGATTGTGCCCAAGAAATAAAAAATATACTACGAACATATATACTGCTAAATAAATTAATTTAAAATTATATTAATTTTTTTTTCGTTAAGCTAAACAATAAAAGCGATGATGGCCACAATATGGACCATGCATATCATTAATCAATAAATAATATACACATAAATTATTCTTATAAATTCGTTTATAACGATATCGGTTCTAATCGGTAAACATATTTGAATTATAAATATGTTTATGTATATATATGTATAGTAAAAAGGAAGGATGTACCAATATGCAAATAGAAGTTAAAAATATTGGGTTAAAAATAGACAAAAATATACACAAACAATTAATTACACTTATTCATTAGTATTTAGTACTATAAAAGTCCACAAAATAACATCGTTCTGAACAACATAAATTTTACGTATTATATATATAGAATATGTGATGAAAAATTTAATTTAAAATGAAATAGACCTTTTAATAAATTTCTGGACATTATCTTTCTTTATTTATATATATATATAAACATAAACCATAACTACATAAGTATAAATATAATATAAAATATACATATCCGTATTTATTTAAAATTAACCCAAAAGTTATATCAAAAATAAGTATATATATGTATTACAAAGAATCATTACAAATAAACCGATTCAATTTACCTATTCGTTTACATACATGTATACTTGAAAATATATATTATATATATTATATTGACCAAAATATTTAATTCTCATTTCAAGTAAATTATGCATATCATGAAGACATTTCAAATGGTTTTTGTATATACATATACATATAAATAAATAACAATTGTTAAAAAACGCTACCAGACAAAGACCTGTAACTGGAAACACGTAAGCGGGATTTATATTTTTGAATGAACTCCACATAAACTTTTAATATAAAATGATGTGCCACACACAAAAAATTTAAATTCATTCCCAAGAACACCATTGGATGGGTATGGGCTCCTGGATTGGATGGGATCAGAAGCAATTTCCGGGAATGTAATTTTCTGATACAAAACCCGAACTGGAAAATTTCAACCCAATTGGTTAAAAATAGAACGGAATATCTCTTATAATCCCTTGGATTTGTATGGGAGCTCCTGGATTGAATCCTGGATGTTTAGTCCGGTCTTGAGGAAAAGTGGCCCAAAAGAGTCTGGATCATACCGCAATCAAAGGAGGGGGTTTAGTTAGTAAGAATCTGACACTACCCTTAAGGGTTTCTTATGTAAGATTTCCTTTCCTTCGTTTAAAAAAAAATTACAAGAAATGAACATATATGAAGTGATCATATAATGTAAACAAATATATTTCATGAAATAAATTGTTTGAATTTCATATATTTGCAATCACCTGAAGCTATCATATACTAGGAAATCTGTAGCTCTCGCACCCGAACTAGGTGACAAGCAGGATAACTACGCACATTGTATATACGTATTTGGATTTGGAGAACCTAAGGATGAAGGACAGAAAGTTCTTTTCTCACGAGTGAAGAGGTGAGGCGGAAATAATGAGCAACACTATATATTCGATAAGCAATCGGGGAAATCTGATTCGCAGTTACAAATCGAAAAGGTACCCAAGTTCGAGACAACGGTAATCGAAGCGGGGATTTTGTTCAGTAAGAATCTAACAGAGCCCTTCGTAGATGGGGTAGTCCTTCGCAAAATATACAATATATACTTATATTATAATATAAAGTTATATTTTATTGTAATACAATATTAGAATATATATATGAAGTTTAATATAAAAATATAAAATGACAATAGAATGAAAATGAAAAAATGGAAAAACACGTTTTTTTCCTTCATTATTCATCTGGACTTGCAATAAATTTCCTGTGGGACCAAAATACCCTCTTTACCGTATATATGTATATAGTGCAGTTTATGAACTCGTTCTTACAAATGTATATTCCAATTCATATTTCATGTATTTATTGTTATATGTATATATTCGCATGTGTATATATATATTTACGATTATGGCGAAACTGCTATATATAATATCATAGTATATACCAATTTCATTATATATTATTATATATGAAGGTTAAGCAAAATGAAAAAGTGAAAAAAAATATAAAAACAAAACTATTACTAACGATTTTTATATTTAGTTTTTTTAGTTTTGGCGTGTCCCATTGTATCGACGGTAACGCGTCGCTTTTTTATAATTTTTAATGATACTATTTTATTTAAAAAAAACTTCAAAATTTCAAGCCAAATTATTAGAAACAGAACGAGCTATCTCTAAGCATCCATTTGATTTGTGTGAATGCTGCTGGGTGGAATGTGATCAGAAACAATTTCTGGGAATGTAATTTTTTTTTGCATTGTATACAAAACCGGTACAAGTAAAATTTCAAGCCAATTGGTTAGAAACAGAACGGGACATTAGAACGGGAAATATAAATATAGATTATGCTTTCTCAAGCAAAATCGGCAAGATTGAATCATTTGAACCTTCATATAATGTGAATTTCAAACGTCGCGAAGTATATAATTGGCACGATTTGAACATGATATATATATATATATATATATATATATATATATAAGTATATTTATATACAACCATAGGTGTTATTAATGACTATATAGTTAACTGTTCGAAAACAGCGTAAAAGGATAATCAAATTTACATATATTTATAGATATAAATATATAAATTCTCAATATTCGATTGAATATAAGTGTTTTTGTAAATATACATGAGATATCTATTTGTATGCATGCCTTCATTCACTTCACTATACATGTGAATTAATAAAAACAAAACCTAGAAAATTGTGTATTCATTTGTAAATGTCCATATTTATCCACATATCATTCAATATTATTTATTTATATTGATTATATATTGAAAATTGGAAATTAAGTAAAAAGTAAACAAAATTTTAATAGATATATTTTTAATAGATATATTTTATAGCTAAAGCGATTTTCGAAACCTAAATTATTAACAATGAACTCAATTCTGGAGTTTAGCTAAGTGTAAGTTTAATTTATATACTGAAAAAATGAATCGGTTTATATCGGAGGCTTAAGCCGTTCTTCAGGTTTAGTTAAACTAGAGTTAAAACTCGCACTGTAAAATCGGACATGAGAGATGCATATTAAAAACCAGTTAAACTGTTTATTTTACCAATATCAATATTTAGTGTTATTTGGTATATATTACAGAAAGGATTATTATATTTTTCAAAAACAAATGTTTCATTTTAATTGTAAATTGTATTTATTTTTGATAAGGATATTTCTATCAGATTCTGATATAGTTGAATTACGGGATATACAACATTTCTTAGGCATTTAATATGAAAATATAAAAATTGAAAATATATACCGAAACAAATAATGCATGCATAGATATACATAATGTAATAATACATATAACATATAACGAAAACTAAACCAGATCCAGAATTCTATAATGTATACAAAACGAATTTCTACAATGTAATCGGATTAAAAGTTTTCTCATTTATCACAATTAAACTTTTGGATATATAGTATAATAATTTATATACAAAAAAGAAAAAAAATCAATGAAAAATCAAATTGTTTCTTTAATTTTTTTTCTTTGTCTTTTAATATTTATACGTTATTTTTTCCACATTGGGTATTAACAGTATTCATAATCATAATAGTATATATTATTTTTGTATATGTATAACGCTGGTTAAATTACATTTTTGCAATTTTTTCAACACCATACATATCATATATAAACCTCCATATATAATTTTTAAGTAAAATATTCTTATATTTATATATGAATACATTTGTATATAGATATAAAAATCCGTAAGCCCTTATGTATATAGTTATATGTATATAAAAAACCTATATCTATATATACGTATAAAGTAATGCATATATATATAAATTAATACATATACAGATGATGAAAAATATTGCATTTTGTAATATACTGTATTGAATGAATATAATATATATAGACTATATAGAGTATACGTATACAATGGTACAATAGAATATATGAAAAGTTTCATTTTATCGATTTAACACATTTGACAAAAATATTTTCTTGTGTAAAAATGTCAACCTTCACAAAATTAATCTCATTTTGTAAAGTCATCAAAAACTTTTATATTCACACCATTGTGTGTGTGATTCATGTTTCCTATCATAACGCATATAAATCATATATAGGTTTATCAGAATACGTGTTTATGTGCCTAACATTTTTTTTTTTGATATATAAATATTGAAAATATATATACAATTTATGTGGTTGGTTATTTAAACCTTTTAAATTTCTTTTTGTATAATAAAAAATCTATACATATCGATGAATAACCGATTGAATAAAATGTATAATATATACTTTTAATCCCAAAAAATAAATTCAATTTAACTATTTTTAATAAATTGTCATAAATGAATCTATAATAAATATGGGATATTCTCTCAAATGTAATACCAATAATTCCTATCATAACACATCACATCAATAAACAAATCATCTCTATTTTTTTTTAATTATTCATAAAATATTGTGCATTATTGTAACACAAAAAATTAAATATGGTTATATATAAAGCTAATTAAAATCAATAATAAATGATTAAAATATTCAGATAAATACGATAAATTAATATACCGTACCGTTTTAATTGATGATATGATATTGAATAATGATCGAGCGAAGTTGGTGATATTGTAATATACAGAAATATTGTATTGAAATCCTTAAAAACCCACATATATTTATGCAATTCACAGGTATATTCATATATAGATACCTATAATATATATATATTTGATATCTATAACTATAAACATGTATCATATATATTCAAGCGGAATGATTGATGATATATGATTAATTGATATGCTTCAAAAAGTAAATTGATTAAAAGCAATATTAGTTTCAAGTTCTATTATCTCTGCATGTATATCGAGGATTTATATTTGTTTGGTTATTGAGAAACCAGCTATAACTGAACTATATATTTATTTATATATAGTAATATATATTCACTAAACAATATTTATATATGTATATTGTGGCACTATGGTGTAGTTTACAAAAAAAAAACGATAAACCTAAAATGCTTGCAAAATTTAGGGATCGTCGGTTCGAATTCTACTGAAGACATAAAATTTTGTTTTGTGTTTTTCGATAATTTTCGGATCTAAATTTTCCCAAATATAGTTTCACATTTTCCCACCCGTTGTTTGTACGCAGCTTATTACTGTCATATTGGTAAATACACCAATAAAATTATGAAAACAATTACAGAACTCGGTTTGCGGAACGCTAAAACCAATCGTCGGTTTATAAAGCGAAAATGTATATTTAACGCCGAATGAATGAATGAAATTATTTATTTGATATGTTATTATACGATATAGATATATAGGAAGAAATAATAAAATATGAATGCGTGTAAGATATATGAATTGATATACTGTTGTTAATTAGTAATAATTGAATTTATATGCAATAATGAAAATATACCTTGTTTCGCATAATGGAATGTGATATAGGTATATAATATGTATATGAAAATATACAGTTATACAAATTGTATTTATTTATGATTGATTGATGAATAAAACTTTTCATTTCCCTATATAACATAATAATACCTATATGCAATGCTTTGAATCGTTCATAATATTGATTAATTATTTTTCTATATATTATAGACTCTTGTTGTATTATTGGCATATATGTGAAATCTGTATTGTGTATATATATCACGATTTCTAGCCCAATTATTTTTATAATTTATAAAGTTTAATGAAAATTAAGTATAATTTGAAATATCTAATTAATATGAATCTATATATATATAACATTTTTATAAAATATGTATCTAATAGAACAAATATTGATAAATAATAAATGATATATTCAAAATTTAAATTTAAAATTACATCAACACTGGAAATAATATTGATATAATAAATGAATTCATCTATTCAACAATACTCGAATTATGCTTTCATATTAGCGTTAAATAAAAGGCCAAATAGGATTTCTGAAAATTGAATTTAAGAAAAAAACATTTTTTTGTTAAAAAACAAACAATTAAATGATAAAAAAAATTGCATTGCAACATTCAATATATGATAAATGGGTCTTTGCTAACAATAGTTCATTTAATTCTGATTTAATTCATTTATATTTTATAATTCATATTAGTATTCATATAATTATAATCTATGTTAGTTAGTTCTCATATTAATTATTAATGACATGCGTTTAATCAATTATTACCGGTTATTGGGTTGTCATCGCCAGTGCTGTCGTTCCCAATGAAAACATATAAAACTTAAAGGAAAAGTGTAAGTGAATGGTCGCGCGTATGTCTGCGTGTGGTTTGCTGTAAAATAATATCACCCTCGATAATATATATATATATATATATATATAATAAAAAATAACAAAAAAAACAGGTTTTCATTAGGCATCCGTTGCAAAGAATGAATATTGTAAATTATTTTCCGGAATAGTACGTATTATATGAAAGAAAAACCAATTTTTGAATTATGTGTAAGGGGTGTTTTTGATTTGTATTATTTTATTCTATTTTTTTTTTTTAAATAGTTTATATATTATTGCAGATATTTTCAACTGTATATAAAGATATCCTGATATATATTAATGTGAAATATCAAAAAATGTCTCCTTCATATATGGGTATATTACATATATGCAAACAATCACGTAACTTTCAATTCTTTAAATTCAATTTTAAATGCAATTTTTCATTCTATATAAACATGTTCAATTGTACGTGTTTATGATAATTCAATTTATGATATATAATGTACAGAATTTCTTTCTTTTTTACTATTAAAACGTCAATATTTATAATTTATTTGTGCATATTATATATGCTCGTATATAAATATGAATATATTATCAGAAGAAATGATCATTTTATGAATAACAAATTTAAGTGCGTAGTTACTACAAGGATATTTAGGAAATTTCTTACGACCTAAAGTGGATATGGGTAATAGACCGGATATGGGTAATAGAAAAATATTCTATATATATATATATATATATATATATATAAAGTGAATTATAATATTATAGAATTAGGTTAACATAAGTATTATTATTTCATTAATTGAACCAATAGAAAATAATTGGAATGTATCTATTCAATATGGAGATATAAAAATATATTGTGTTTGTACTGAAGTTATGTTGTTCTCCCATTAACCAATGTCATTTATTTGGATATAATTGATATAATTTAATCATAATTGCTTTTTTTGCCCTATATGATATGTCACAATATATGTTGCTTTGACTATATATACAGTGTGTCCGAGTACCACCCCACAAAGCCGAATACCACGTATTCCTGGGACTATTTCTAGCAAAAAATCGTCCTGGAAGGGGGGGGGGAGTCTAACCACGCAACCCCTACCGAGTTACAGAGTGTTCCTTGAAAAACATGGATTCACTTACTAACTCACAATTTCCAAACGATTCAAGTTAGAATACAAATTATAGATACTCTATTTATAGGTAAATGAATTACCTTTTTTTTCACTTTGAGCGTCAATAACTCCAAACGAACGCTAGATAGCAAAAATTGTATCCCGAGCAAAATTGAAGGTATTTCATTTACCTATAAATAGAGTATCTAATTTTTATTCTAACTTGAACGGTTTGGAAATTATGAGATTTTTCAAGGAACACCATTTTTTGAACACCATTTAACTCGGTAGGGGTCGAAGTTAGACCCCCTCCTACCAAAACGATTTTTGCTGGAAATAGTCCCAGGAATACGTGGTATTCGAATTTGTGGAGTGGACTGGGATATACTGTATATATATAGCAAAATAATGGATTATGTATATTGCGTGCAAATTATGTATATGTGTATATGATATATAATATGGATATATATGAAACCACTTTTCCTAATTAACGAATTGTATACAAGAAATCAATTTTCCATTCGACGTTGAAATTTAGTGTGACAGACGCTAAAGTATATTTAAAATATACGTTAAGACATTTACAGAATTATAAGATGAAATAACCAAATGCGATATATATATATATATATAAAAAAAAACAAAAACGCATAAAAATGATATTGAAAATTGAGTGCATATGTGGCAGAATGTAAATGATTTTATGTATAATATGAAAGTGTATATACCATATCAGATATATATGACTGGTATGATATAGAATATAAAAAATTGAAATGTATTGTATAAACTATGAATAGGTACGGAGTGATGAAATGGATGTAATATTTTTAATTTGCATGTACACACGAATTAACTTAAAATATTTGTTTGATAAATGAATATCTCTACATATATTTTCAATTTTACATGAATGTAATGCTTGGATGTGTGAATGATTTATGTATAATTTTTGTCTAATATATGTATATTGTGGACGTTTTGAATGGAATTCACGAATTTATTTATACATACAAAATTTATTAATATTTCATTTTATAGGAAATGCAAATTGTATATATTTGCCAAATATAAATATACATATATATATATAATAGATGTACTGCAAATCACACAAAATAAATTTTATATATCCGTGAGTGAATATGCATTAAATAAATAGTTATGAAATGTTAAATTTAATTTTTTACCACTACCATACGTGTGATTATGTAAAGTGAATACATATATTTAAATACACAAATATTTAGAGTTATATCGATATATAAATACTATATATATATGTATATATATGAATAAAACTATTAAACATATATCCAAATTGATAACCTTCAACGAGGTAAGGTTTTTAGTACAATAGATTTGGCTAATCGTTTTTTTTTTCATGTTCCTATAGAGTTGCAGAGCCAAAAATATACGTCGTTTATATCCCCAACGGGGCAATTCGAATTTTTACGCATGCCGATTCATCAAAATAACATTCACACTGAGTTTACGTCAAAGAATTACGTATTAATATACATCGATGATATTATTGTGGTCGCGGATAATGTTGAAGAAGCGATTCATCGATTACGACTTGTATTACAGATAGCCGAAGAATATATTTTGCAGATGCAATGGAAAAAGTATAATTTTTTACATAAAAAGAATGTAATTTTTTTTACATACAAACATTCCTTGAATTAAAGGAAAGGATCACCGCAAGACCGGTACTTACATTTTTTTAGGTATGGAGCTGAAACAGAGCGATTTTTTTAGGTATGGAGCTGCTTACCAATGCATCCAAACATGCATTCGGGGCAATTTTGTTTCAACAGGATTTTGATGATGGTGAATTGAAACCGATTCAATATTTAAGTATCAAAACATCTCAAGTCGAGGAAAAATATCACTATTATGAATTAAAGAAATAAGTGAAACCAACGATATATTATAAAGTAATGGTTATAAAGATTATGCAATACAAAATGGTTTAGAATTGTAAAAAAGGTGAATGACAATTTTGATATTGTTGTTCCCGAACCTGTCTCACACCATTTTAAAATTTCTTTTTTTATGCATATATTATATTTATACAAAGCAATTCGATTTTCATTGTATTTATATATATAAAAAAATTAATATATATATATATATATATATATATATATATATAGAAAATCACATTATATATACATATATATATATGGATACAAAAAATACGTGCACCCAGAAAAGTACGAAGGTAAAATTTACCAAAACAACGTTTAATTTAACAGAAGCTTAGTCGGCTAAATAAGTATTTTGTCAAAATTACATAGCGGGATCGGGATTTGTTATATGATTTTCGTTTAACAAAAAAAATCAATCTTTTTTTGATCTCGATCAATTTTATGAAATCTCGATCATATATAAAATAATGGTGATAATTAGTAAATATTACTAAAATGAAATAATTTACCAGTTTGTCATTTAGTAAAATATTCTTAAGAATTTTTCTGGTTGTATTTATTTACATATATATTTATATGCAAATATGTACAATATAATACATGTATAATGTGTGCGGATATTGCCATGTACGATAAAACCTTCAAAGCCCTTTTTTATGTTTATTATGTGTTTACAATATATGTTTCCAATGCGAATATTTGTACCCGTTTTATTGTATATTTACCGTATGAGGAAAAATGGATGTTTCAAATATAACAATTCACGTTCATTATGCAAACGAATTTGTATATTCATTGTTTTGTATTAT
This sequence comes from Dilophus febrilis, assembly GCA_958336335.1. Taxonomy (NCBI): domain Eukaryota; kingdom Metazoa; phylum Arthropoda; class Insecta; order Diptera; family Bibionidae; genus Dilophus; species Dilophus febrilis. The sequence goes on along the minus strand of OY284470.1, from coordinate 493,970 downwards.
ATATGACTATATAGGTATATTGAATAGGAATATCAAATTTTGTTAGCAATACAGTGATATGAAAAGTGACTCTATATTTAGCACTTAACGTAGATATATACAATAAATGTATATTAAACATTAGGTTGGTTGGTAGAAAAACAATTTTTAGTTTTTGATTCACACTTTGATTTTGAACTTTCAAAAATTTGAACACATATAATCATGCAATTCGATTTTAAATCTATATCGTTGTTTTTTTCATAAATATGGCCAGGCAATACAAAAGATTAAATTTATTTGAAATATTTATTTTCTTCATCGAATCTACACGAAATTTTTTAACTTTTATGTATGTGTCGCTCCTTTTCTACTGATTCTGAACGTTATTGGACGAGGTGAATTCAATTTAATTTAATTTCTGTTTAAAATTAATTTTTTCTAAATCTATATAAAGGGTGTTAACTGAAACTGAAATATAACACAGAAAAATGTTTTTAAAATATCCATTACATTGACTTTATTTTAATAATAATTTATTGGGTTTACTGGTGTGTACATGGCGTAATCTAGAATTATAAGAAACTTAAGTCGTAGGAAATCAGGCTGTATTTCGGTAATAACGCATCGAATGGTGACTACTCCCAATTAAATTAATGGTGCGTTTGACCGTACGTCCATTCGTCGCGGAAGTTAAGAAGAGGGGTGGGTTATCTTTCACAAATGTTTGATATAGCGATGAACACCTAATTCGAGGAATCTTGGCAGGCAGGCCAATCGCCTCCTTCACAAAAGAAATATATTTTCCGAAAACGATCCACGCAGTTTCATGAACAGCGTTTTTCGTTTTTGAATTGTTAAATAAAAACTCAAAACGACCGGGAACGGCCAAATCGAATGGCACAGAAAACAATATTGTTATTTGCTAATTTTAAGTTCTTCGCCTCTAAATGGATGGATGTACCATATCATTTGTTATTACAAAATAGCATACAAGTGCAAATGTTTATTACTTACTACACAACTTAATATACAAATGTATAATCAATGTAAAAATTAACATACAATTAGATATCTATTTATGTATAATATACATAAATGAATAATCATTATTATTGTTATTTATCAAATTGTGTGTGATTTATAATATAATATACCAATTATATTAACAACATCAACGCAGCCAAATGAATATATATTAATTTTGAAATTTTGAATTGTTTATATGGATAATATTTGTAATTTTTTAATGTAATGATTTTAGCATTTTACATATGCATAGATTTAATGACAATAATATATTGTATATTGAATTCAAAAAATTTTTATTATTTTGCTGTATTTTTGGATGTATACAATTATCTTAGAATTAGAACATATGTATATTCGAAAGAAGCATTATGTACGAAATATTATACTTCATTTGCTAAAGATAATAATAAATTAAATATACATTTCAGTCCATATATACATTTTTCTTGTGCATATAGTAATAAAATTATATATAAATAAAGTAAATCAAATGTAATATTATTTGGGATTACCATCAGACAGAGTTATTCATATGCAGTCTATTATATTATATTAAATATATATATATATATATTCAAAGGGTAATTTTTGTAACATTTCGAAAAATTTAACATTATGTATATACAAAAAAAAATAGCACGACAAAAAATACTGTACTTAAGGTAATTAATATTAGTTTAGGATGGTAATATAAGGATTTAAAAACATTCATAAGAGCAGGGTTTATTTCAGGGCTTCTATAATCTGACAAACTCCATAGCAATAGCGGAGTTGTAAGCATTAAAATAGTGTAGATCGAAAATAAGCTTAAAACGATACGATACGTATACGTAAAAAAATTAAAGTTTTTATTGGTACATGTAACTGCGATGTAACACAACATGTATAATGTAATTGTGTACCGAAAAAATGTTAAATATTCATTTTTATATTTAAATATATTTATCTGTATACTATCTGTCACTGTATATACTATATATATAACGTCGATATAACTGAATCTTTTGTTCATATATATAGATACATATATGAAAATAAATGTATCAAAATATTTATAATAATATTTATAGTTAGTATGTATGGCTAAGTCTATATATATATATATATATAAACTTTTTTCTCGGTATATGAAACTATACGTCATAATATTCACATATATATGGAAGATGGAATTGTGGTATATTAAAAGGAGTGGCACGTATCAAAAGAAAAGTTTTATTTTGTTCTGTAAACTTAACCCCTAATCTATTGTGAACGTGTCAATTTTAGATATCTCTGTGTCTATTTGCAACACTTGAAATTTACCCTCGGCTTTTTTTTTATTTTTTTTTCGAATCTTTCTCTTTGTTTGAATTTGAAATATAAACCGTCTAGCGCGTACGAATCTTTATAATATACCAACGTTAACCGCATATATGGTATAGACGGTAATCCCTAACTATATACATATATATAGGGGCAGTCAAATCTATTTTTTGAAAATATTTGGCTTAAACGTATATGAGAAAAAATATTTTTAAATAGTTTTATATTTTTACCAATTTATCAAAGTTGTGTATTATCGTATTATTTATTTACAAAAAAAAAATAGTTTAATATGTACAAAGTCATCGGTAGAAATGTATGCTGAACACGCTCCATCAATTATACAGTTTCTTTTTATTATATTGGTAATACCGCAGTATTACACATTTATGCATCGAATTAGGTGAAAATGTTATAATATTTCAAAATTTAGTTTAACTATTATGATGTATGAAACTATTATGATGTATAGTTACATCCAAATATAGCCTTGTCTTGACTAGATAAAGATTATACTTTATAAAGTTATCATCTATATATAATGATTATTAAGTGAAGACGCAATCTTTATCCAAAATATGTCAAAAACATAATAGTAAATCTCTCCTTATGGTGCTCAGCGCTGGGAGTAAAAAAATTATTAATAAATTTTTCGCTTTACATCCAACAATCTGGTTTTAGCGTCCAACAACAGCCTTCTGTTGTTAGTTTCTTAATTTGTGCCTTTTACGGTTGTCGCGGTAATTAGCCGTACGACCAAACCGCAAGCGGAAAATACAACTCTGTGTTAAAATTCAGATTCGAAAAATGACCGAAAACACAGCGCTGGGAGTATAATTAATAATAATAATAATTATTATAATTATAGTAATCTTCATCCATCGAAGGTATAAAGATTACTTTAATGTTTGGTATTATGAGAGAGAAGATAGGTAAATATTGTTATTCTATCATTATGTTGTAAGAATAAGAAATAACTATGGTTTTTTTCATTTTGTGTGAAGACCAAAACTATAATCTAATCATTACAATGTATAAAATTACTCAAAATTTTGTACAGTATATAATCATTATCTAGTGAAGACAGAGCTAAGGGCCGAATAAATTTTTTGATAACCAATAAATACTTATAAAAAGTAAACTTTTTAAATTTACCGTATGCATTTATATGTGCATATATGTTATTTTATATACCATATTCATATATATATATATATACATATATATATATATATATATATATGTATATCCACCTACTACCCTATACTACACATATACAAATATGATATTATATCCCATACATATACTTTGTAACTATATACATTATATATATTCTGTACAAGTATAAATATATATAGAAATATAATATAACATAAGAAATGGATTACGCCAATGTTCTTACCGGTCATAAAAATGCTTGTATTATACGTGAGTCTAGTATATTATAATATTTATATCCATTTTATTATTTTGCGGAACAATTTTTTTACTATTCTTTATTCGGCATACATATACAAATATACGTTTTATTGTATACATTTGGTATTTCCTGCTACAAGTAAATACACTATATATTTCTCTTTATATATGTTATATATGAGTGAGTATTTATATACAGTTAAACTTCAAAATTTGACCACCTTTCGGACCGATTAAAAATGGTCCAATTCGTGAAGTGGTCCTATTATAGAGGTGATGATTTTTTTTTCCAAAATGATGCTACATATTCCTTTTAAATTTTTGGTATACTTATGTTTCTTATTCCTGTAGTATATATATTGGTATATTTTTTACCAATATAAACCTTTATTAAAAAAAAGCAAATTATTAAATTATGGACAAAACAAATATCAAAATAAACAAACATTTTAAATTCCAATTTTTTCAATTAATCGGTTTTTTTTTAATATGATGTTATTTTAATAGAAATAATAGTATAACAGATAGCTAGTCTTTTATAACATGAAAAATTTTATAAAAAAATAAACCTACACAAACATAAGAGAGGCTTTTCGGAAGCCTAATTTTTTAATTACAACAATATACAATGTAATTGTAAGTACATTGTACATAAAGAATAAAGATTATATATTATGATTGTTTATTATAAAGTATATAGCAAAAATACAAATTTGGTTCAATTAAGAGGTGAGAGAAAATCCGTAATTAAGGGTAATGTGGTTCATCGGCCCAATTTCAAAGTGGTTCGATTACAGAGGTAGATCTATACAGATTTTAATGAGGAACGTACCTTTCTTACAGTATGGATTGTGGTCCGATTTTGGAATCGATTGTGGTTCGATTACAGAGGGTTCCAATTAGGAGGTTTAACAGTACTATAACATATAAATGTTATAAAAAAATTGTAAATTGCAGATATACTATACACTTTCATCCTTTTCCTGTTTCAGTTGCTTTTTACTTTACTTTTTTTTCTAAATTTTATGATACTATATATATTCAAATAAAAATAAAAAAGTATAATATATAGCATATAATAGGTGTAGAGATAAATAATTACCGGTTTTTTTGTGTTAAGAAAACACGTTATTTACAATGTATAGATAAAAAAAAAATTTATTCAAAGTCTTATTGACCATTTGATTTTACGCAGCTTGCCCATATTTCGGTCAATTTACGAATACAATCGCAATAAAATTGTTTGTCATTTGAGGGAAACCATTCAAAGTAAACTTGTTCGAAGTGCTGCGCTGCAAGTGCGAAGTCCCATTGATGTAAAAAGCCGATAGTCGGACGGGGCCCGGTACGGAGAACAAATGTAATTAATCAAGGTATTTACATTTTTATTATGTTTTTAGAGAACTGTTTCTTTAATAGATTGAATTAATTATGTTTTTCATAAATATAACTGTTTTTTTTTTATTTTGAAGATTGAAGTATTTTAATTTAATTTCTATTATCTTCTGTTAAATCAAAACATTCTCTCAATCTAACGTTTGCATTAAAATTGAATTAGAATTAGACAAAGTAAATTAATGTAAACAACATATTTAACGTTTATTAGAAAAATCTTAAATTTAAGAATTTAATTCGCCGAAGTTGCTAAAAATTTTTTATAAAAAAAAATCGTGTTTGGGCAAATTTTACCCATGAGAGAGGGTAGGTAAAAAAGATTTCGTATAACGGATTCCCCTTTGATTTAAAAAAAGTTCAAATCAATTTTTCTGAAAAAGTTTTCTGACGGAAAAATATGATACTTTTTTGATCATCAATAACTGCAAACCGGAACTAGATAGCAAAAAATGTATCCCAAACAAAATTAAAGGTAATTCATTTACCTATACATAGAGTATCTATTTATTATTCTAGCTTCTGTAACAATTTAGCTATTTAAATTATTTAATGATTATTATATAGATCCGGCTGGAAGGACCATCCCCCCCCCTTCCCGGAACGATTTTTTGCTCGAAACAGTCCCAGGAATACGTGCTTTTCGGCTTTGTGGGGTTGTAGTGGGACACTCTGTATATCTTTTCAATAATTGAACTTTATATACCATATAAAAGGAAACTGTAATATGTTCATATATAATGTATTTGAACGAAATAATAAACTTTAACTGATATATTACAAGTTAATTTTATTATATTCCAATAATGCGCTTATATTCAAAATGTATATATTATATATTTATATATATATATATATATATAATATCATAATATTCATATATATACCTAAATTAATATATTTTTAGATAAATTCAATATGTACAAAATACTATGAATACTGTATCAAATGTTAGTTACTCAAAACCTTTATATGGATAAGACAAAACTTTTAAAATAGTAGCAAAATTTTAGAAAATTGGTAGCAAAAAAACGCATTCAAACATGAAAGCATGTACAGATGTACAAATGGCCAGCGCCCTCCCCCTCCATTGTGTTTGGTTCCAAACCGCCATACCAAAATTCCAAGCAAATACTTTCAAATGCCGTAACAGATATACGAGTAACAAAAATGTCGGAAAAATCGGAAATTTTGCGACGAAGAGGAACTTGAACACCCAATCTTCAAAACTTAACCATCTTACACATAAAATACATAATAAAAATAAACACATAAATAAAAATTGATTTAATATTATTATTTATTGGAACAAAACAGAACAGAATTAATCATAAAAATAAATTAAAAATACTATATTATGAAATTAAATAAAAATTTTCTAGCGCAATTTTCAATAAAAAAATATAAGGTCGGCAATGGTTTTCACTTGCCCATTCGACCATTCGTATATCTTCAATACTTGTGCAAATGTTGGTCTTTCCCCATCATTAGCTGATAAATACTTGGCAAGTACACAAGTATACACGAATGGTATGTGTTGATATATTTCAATAAAAAATTATATTTGAATTCAAACATAGTGAATCAAACGACTATGATGAATGTTTCAATATTTTTTGCAAGAAATGGAATTTTGATAGCCCACACGCACACACTATAAATCTTTGGTATTTCAACAAGTGTGCAAAAAGTTGGAAAGTTTATGGGGAGCATAATAATATTGCAGCATAGCGACACCACAAACAACAACAAAGTCTATACCCTAAAGTCTAAATAGATGTACATCTATTAAAAATAGTATAACATTTACAATTTGCATATTTTTCATAATTAAAATGATTTATAACATGCTGTAATCGAATTTTAATGAAAATTTTGAAATAATTGTTTGGGTGTTAATCGTATTAATGTTGACGATGCTTTAGGATGATTCAAAATTGATCTGATATACTTGCCGAAATAAATTTTTTTAATCGTCCGTTATTTGCAGGAATCGTCATGCCATGAACATTTCGTTTGTGTTGTGACAGAAGGTGATTCTGAATAAATGCAGCATCACAAATATTACATTTAAATCGTTCGCCGGTATGTCGACGAATATGTGTTTTTAAATCTTGGCTTTGTGGATACGCATTTGGACAATATGTGCATTTATATGGACGTTCACCGGTATGAGTTCGCATATGCACCACTAAATCATATGATCGAGTAAATGCTTTACCGCAAACCAAACATTTATGTGGCCTTACATTGGTATGATGTCGTTCATGTGCTTGTAGGTCAGCACTGCGGGGAAATGCTTTAATACAAAATTTGCAACTATAAGGGTTTTCCCCATTATGACGACGCATATGCACTTTATAATTTGAACCGCCTTTCAAAGTCTTACCACATTCTGGACACAAATATGAACAATTGCTATCTTTCATATGGGATCTTAAATGTTTTCTTTTATCTTTATACAATTTAAATCTTTCATTACAAAACTTACATTCATATTGTCGTTGTCCTGTATGTATTTCCATATGACGTTTTATATTTTCAAATGAAACGAAAACCGCTGAACAAATATCACAAATACAGGTTATTTGTTTAACAGATTCAGTGGTGTGCTCCTTTTTATTATGTAATGTTAGATGTGATGGAAGTTTATATTTGATATTACATATAGTACACGTTAGTCGCTTCTCGTCATGTGTTAATTTGTGTTTGGTTAAACAAAATGGAGATTTAAAAGATTTTTTACATATTGTACATTGAAATAGTCTTTCATTACTATGGGAAAAAAAGTGTCGAGTTAAGTGACTTTTTCGTTTAAATGCTGCATTACAAATTGAACATTTATGGATTTTGTTTTTTATTGTTGCATGCCAATCCATATGTCTTGTAAATGTCTCAAAATCGTCAAACGTATATTTGCATAAATTACATGGTATTTTAATTTGAGTCGACGATTTTTTTTCTTGTAATAATGATGCTGAGCTTTTGTTAATTGATATAGGTTCAATTTTATGTTTATCGGGAATTGATGGTATCGCTATTTCGCTGAAATTGTAATTTGGTTTGGTTGGAAAAACCATTTCCCTCATAGTTGAAGCTTGTTGTACTTCAGCAATTAATTCACAATGTTTCATACTATTAGGTTTCAATGTCTTTTTTAATTTGTTAACGTCGACATATTCATCATTGTTATCATCATCACTATTATCACCTACATCAAAATCAGTGCTGGAATTTGAATTTTTGTCGGCGTACATATACTTACGTCTGTTAATTGGAAAATTGTAATTTTCATCATCGTCATTATTCAAATTAAGATAATTTTTGCTATATGTGCCATCGTTATCCTTGTTTTCAATTTTCATGTTACAGATATCATTCAATTCATTTGTAAATATTATTTCAAATGGTGTGACATCACTTTCTTCTAAATTATAATAATCATGATCTGATAATATTTCGTCTTTTATTGCAGGGTTCGTTAAATGAGTTATTATTAAAGGAGTTGTGAGTTTCCTAGTTGATGATCTTATATCTCTGTTCGGTGATTTTATTGCCATACTTGATGCATTCTTTAATCTGTTTATTATAAATGTGTGTAACAAATATAAATAATTTAAAGGTATAAAATAGTGCGCTTTAAAATGCTTTCTAATAAAAGTTAATGCAAATATAACTTTTATCAAATATGCAATAAGAAATGTGTTCATACATGTAATAACGAGCAATTGTATTACAAAAAATTCACACCAAGTTATATTAATGCTACTTACATTATGGGTGGCTCTTTGGGTGCCCTCACTGCATGTTTCGATGATTTACAAATATGTTTAAATAAATTACTTTTATTGTTATATAGGTTTCCACAATTTTTGCATTGCAATTTACCTTGGGCATTCAGTTGAACGATTTTAATATCAAATTGTTCTTCAGTTATACGTAAGTTGTTACGTCGTGTTATTGTTACGTCATTAACTCGTTTAGCATTTTCAATATTCTCCAAATGCTTATCACAATGTTCATGTAATTCATTATGGTTAATAAATGTATTATTTTGACCAGATGTATTTTTACACTCTTTACATTCACTTTTAAATCCAGTTGGTTTATTGGATTTATTATGAAAATCGAATATATGATTTTCTAAGTATTTTAAACATGCAAAAGTCTTTTGACATATTCGGCATCTTATATCTGAATGTGTTGTTCGATGACCCTGTAATTAGATTCTGCCGGGTTTATTTGTTGAATTTATTTTACAGGTCTTACTTAACTTACCTTCAATGAAAATTCATCGAAAAATTTATAATCACATATTTCACATTCATAAAATAAATGTTCATCAGTTTGTATTTCTTTATGTTTTTTTTCTGTTTCTTCGTGCCCTTTTTTTGGGTCACAAATCGACTGATTAATTTGAATATTATTTTCCAAAAGGTTCTTTATATTGTGAAAATCAATATTAACAATTTCTTTTGGTGTGGTTGTTATAAATTTCTCATTTAACATTGTTGTTAATTCTTCGAATGATTTATTACATTGGTTTTTGAATTCAAATGATATTTTCAATTTATCAGTACATTTGTCGCAAATTTTTGTTGGTAATAATGTAGAAGATGTTATAATCTGGATATTAAAATATGCATTATTACGATTTTTCATAAATGTATTATATTTTCTTACCTTATTTCCTGTAATTATTTCTAGCATTTCAGATATTGTTTGTTTTGTTGTTGAGAATGGAATATCATCGTGATCAGGGAGAAGAACCCCATCAATACAATCATATATTGAAAGCATTTCAACAGTAGTATGTTTTAAACACGTTCGACAAAATTTGGAAACATCCATTTTGATAAACAATAATAATTGTATATATTTTAATATATGAACCTGATCTTTTTTTATTTAATTCTTGGTTGAATGCAATTATGTCTAATATTAACTAATCTCGTTTTATTACTCAAAATTCTATTGTATCAATAATCAATACATTTTTTCCACCACGACAATACCTTTTATTTTTATTTTAGTAATGAATGAAATTAAAAAAATTATTGATTATGTTTTTTTTATGTGTGAATTGATGACAAACAAAAATTAACACGCCCCTCGCGTTCATGGATGATGTAGTGTATACTTTTTGCATGAAATCACGTTCACTTAAGATTCGTTTACATGAGCGGATTTCTGTCTGCGGACTAATATTTCGAGAAGCTTTATGTTGTGTTCGGATGGCAAAAAAAAATCAAAAAACAAAATACAACAAAACAAAAACTAAACTGACATAAGATAAAGTTGTATTGGCAAATGTAGCGGTAAATCTTTATAAAAATCTAGATTTCATATAATTTATCTAAATCAAAAAAAGATTGATTTTTTTGTGCCAATCGAACACAAAAAGTGATCTAGATCCAAAAAAAATTGAGCTAGATCAAGTTTTTATAATATCAAATTAAATAATTTTTTAACAACAACAATTGTAAACAAATGAATGCTAAATGACATTTTCAAAACTTTTACATTAGCAACTAAATTAGTAACTATCGAAAATTGGTTTGGAAAACGGCCTCAGCGTCGGCTTCAACTTTGTATTGTGTTTGGTTGCATATACGCTTCATATGTTTCACTATGCTGTCACTTTGTTGAAGTCGGCTGAAGCTGAAGCTGAAGCTCTTGTTGTGTTTTCCGCATAATCTTATTCTATTTGAGGTTGAGCTCCTGGTGTAAACGGCGATTAAAAACTATTAAAAATTAAAATAATTTTTTTTATTATTTTTTTAATATAACTTTATAATTATTAATTTGTATTGACATCATAGAGTCTCTACTCACTAGAAAATTTATAAAGATTTTATATGGAAAAATAATTCTCACCTCGGACGTTTGCTAGTGAAACGGTCTACATTTGGTTTCGTTTTTGGGTAATCTCATCCTGATAGATTTACCAGTAAAAAGATGGCTACCACAATAATTAGTATATCAAAATTATGCCGTACATGTTTATGTGAAATCGATGAAATGCACTCAATATATGATTACATCGATGATGTTCAGGAATTTAATGGTATCAACATTAAATGTGACCAAGATTTGTCATTTCCAGGAACCAAAATAGAAATAGCCTACATGATAACAACAATCACAGCAACATCGGTAATTTTAATATTTGATGCATACCACAAAATTAATTTGTATTAATAAAAATTCAAAAACACAAAAAAATACAAAATTTAGGTATCAACATCCGATAATTTATCAAACAAAATTTGTAAAAAATGTGCTGATAATGTAAAATTTTGTTATTATTTTAAAAAGCAATGTGAAACTTCATTTGAAGCATTAAAAATGATGTCAAAAGAAATAGTCTTGAAGAATACATCGGTAAACATCGACGATGAGGTGGATTATGAATCAGCTTCTGTCACGATATCCAAAAATGTTTGTACGGTTGGCTCCAAATTTGGAGAAGGTATAAAATTAATACGGCAGAATACTTCGTTGGACTCAATACCGGAGATACGAACAGAGGATAAGCAAACACAAACAGATGAATTCAAATGCGAAATGTTTGGTAAAACATTTAACGATGAATGTTTATTAAACGTTGATTTGTTTAAATGTAAACGAAAATGTGAAGAATGTGCTAAGAACTTTGTTAAAAATTCTAGTCTTTTAAGGCATTTAACATCCTATAAGGAATGCGGGGAAAATACTACAAATATTAAACATGCAAAACGTATTACAAATGCCATTATAAAACGGAAAAAACAAATTACTATAAATGAGGCTAAACGATTAAGAATGGTGCAAATGAATGCCGAAGGTAAATGGGAATGTAATCATTGTGGAAATATACGTGATAATGAAAATCAATTGCGACATCATAATTGCGACAGATCACCTTCTAAATCATTTGCTATTGTAAACAAAATGTAAGTATCGCTTGTTTGTAATGTGTATTTTATTTGCTAATGATATACCCCCTTTTCTATTCATGGTTCGGCTACCGCACAATCATTGTATGAAATATATCGTAGATTTCGTTGTTCATGTCAAATCATAACTTTAAATTATTTTTCATGTGTTACATTTCGATTATGTAAATAATCAGTAATAATTACAGGAAATCCGAAATTGACGATTCAGAAGTGGAACACAAACAAATTGATATTTCAACAGGAGCCCGGACAACAATTGCAGCATCTACTATAACAGCAGCACCAACAGAAACATGTGAACCGATTAATACTGTCGGTATAAAAGAAGAAAACCCCTCAGAGAATGATTGTGATATAAAATTTCTTGAAATTATATTTTCAAATTTTCACGATGGTCAAAATTTAATTAACACAACGGATATAAATACGGATAATAGTGATAATGAAATCGATAATGATCTCTTCGGCAATAAAGATGCTGATGAGGACTCAAATGTTAATGAAAATTATGATAATAATAAGGAATATAAAACGATGAATGAAAACTTAAAAAAGAATAGAAATAAAAAGATTCCTGTTGAGCGAAATTTCATTGAAACTGTTAATGGTTTGGATGGGTGCGATAAAGATCGTGATATCTATGACGACGATTATCCTCAAGTTATCCACAATAAAAACTATTTAATTGTTGAAGGGCGGTCTCGATTAAAACAATCAACGGAATTCAATAATTTAATCGGTGATGATGAATCAACAACACCTTTACAATGTAAAATACAATCGCTAACCGAAAATAAAATAATAATGTCAACAAAAAACAATGGTAATACGAAATCATCATCCAAAAATGTACGTAAATCAGCAAATCAAATTAAAATATCTTGTGATTTATGTAAACTTAAATTTGTGGATTTTCAAGCATTTTCGCGACATAAAGAATGGCATGCAAATCCCGATAAAAAAATTATACCTACATGCACAATATGTAATGCGGTGTTCAAAAGAAATTATGCCTTAAATAGACACATGGCTACGCATAGTGACGATCGACCATTTGAATGCTCAATATGTAAAAAAACATTTAAACATCGGGAGAATTTAAGCGCACATAAATTAGTGCATGCCAAGGATCGGCTAACATGTATTATATGCGACATAACATTTAAATGTACTGCCGATTTAACTGTACATAAAAAAGAAAAGCATATCGCTATCAAAAATAATAAGGCCGTAAGGGAAAAGTCCATAATTTGTGATATTTGTACACGGGGTTTTATGCAATTAAAGGATTTAAGACTTCATATGAAACGACACACAATGGAACGCATATATAAATGTAAATTTTGCACCGAAGTATTTAAAACCAAGTTGGAAAGGAAGGAGCATTTAAAATCACATCCAAATGAATTTCGTCCGTTTTTGTGTTTCGAATGTGGTTCACGTTTTGCCTATGAATCTCAGTATCAAGATCACATGCAACGTCATGCCGGTGTAAAACCATATCACTGTAAATTTTGTGATAAAGCATTTACACGTAACAATGAGTTAATGGTACACGAACGTTATCACACCGATGAAAAACCATATATATGTTCAATATGTGGTAAAGGATTTCATCGTTCTACTCATTTAGTAATACATACACGTACACATACCGGCGAACGTCCATATAAATGTACATTTTGTACAAATGCTTATACACAGCTTCAAGACCTAAAAACACACATTCGACGACACACCGGTGAATATTTTAAATGTGATATTTGTGGAGCTGCATTTATACAACGACATCTTTTGTCACAACATAAACGAAACATTCATGGTTTGAAAATTCCATCAATTACGGGGCGATTAGAAAAATTTGTAGCATCTGCTGATGGAACTGCGTTAGTAAAATTACCACCTACCACTAAAAAACCAAAAACAATGTCAGCCGATCATCAGATACCCAATTAGAAATTGTATTACACAGTAAAACTACTCAAATGTAATCCGTATATTATAAATCGTATTTCGCGTCATTTCATAGCATAAGGTAAGAATTTTCCGAATTTTTTTGTTCAATTATTTGTGTTACACAATTACAGTATGTTGGTATTAATATATAGTATTTTAAATGTTTTCGGTTATTTTTCGAATCTGAATTTTAACACAGAGTTGTATATTACGCTTGCGGTTGGTCGTACGGCTAATTACCGACACCGTAAAATCCACAAATTAAGTAACTAACAACAGAAGGCTGTTGTTGGACGCTAAAACCAGATTGTTGGTTGTATAGCGAAAAATTTATTTATTTATTTTTATTTTAAATGTTATTACTTATGTATCTGAAGAATAATATAATTACACGAACTCTATCGATTTAATTCATTGAATAAACTCACTGAGTTTTTTATATTTGTGGATGAATAAGACTCTTTCTGCTTAGAAAAATGTTGTTTTTTAAGTTTTTTAGGTAAACAACTCAAATTTCAATATTGTAATGAAATTGTCAGCTAAACATTTTTTAATGACCAGGGATGTGACAGATGGGATAGTTTCATTGTTTCATAATTTTTAATGTTGGAACCGTATAATGCTTCAAGACTAATTTAAATGCATCACCCAATGGCAGGGCGTTGTATTGGTTCAACATCATTAAAACAAGTATTAAAAACATTTTGAGTTTACAATTGTTACCTATCAAATTGAAAATTATGCTTGTATATGTAATAGATGATCCCTAATGATGATCTCATGTAAAAGATCGAAATATTGGACCAAAAAAATGATTAAAGAACTTTTTTAATTAAAAAAAATGTTTATTAATTAAACAAATTTGGTTTATTTATTTATTTTACTGGATTCTCAAAGAAGTATAATTATTATTAAATACCAGTCGTTAAACAATATATTAATATTACATCTGTAAACACTTATTACGTATTACTTATTGATTGCCGTAGAGTACACACATTTATTTTAATTTAGAACTAATATAATCCAATATATGATTCAAACAACAGCCCAATATTACATTTCCAAACATCTCGTGTTTTGTGTTCACAAGAGAGGAATGCTTCACTAAGGGATTTTAATTCGATGATTGTCTAAATTTTTCCAATCGTCCCGTTTTTGCAGTAACATTTAATCCATGCACATTGCGTTTATGTTGAGACAAAAGATGTCGTTCAATATAACCATTTCCACAAATATCACAAATGAATTGTTCACCGGTGTGCCGTCGGAGGTGTGTTTTTAATACTTGAATTTGTGTGTAAGAATTTGGACAGAATGTACATTTATATGGACGTTCACCGGTATGTGTACGTGTATGTATCGTAAGTGAACTGCGACGAAAAAATCCTTTTCCGCATATTGTACAAATGTATGATTTTTCATCAGTGTGATAACGTTCATGTATAGTCAATTCGTTGTTACGTGTAAATGCTTTATTACAGAATTTACATTGATATGGTTTTACACCGGCATGACGATGGATATGATCTTTATACTGCGCCTTACTACCACAACGTGCACCACATTGAGAGCATAAAAATGGGCGCATTTCATTGATATGCAATTTTCTCATATGTTCGTTTTTTTCCTGCTTTGTGGTAAAAGTTGCCGTACAAAATTTGCATTTATTTAAATGCATTCCCGAATGTATTTTTATATGCGTTTTTAATTCACTCAATTGACGAAAACCACGTGAACAAATATCACAAATAATAAATTTTTCCGTTGCTGTATGTTGTTCCCTATTATGTATCGTTAAATGTTTTATACTTTCAAATTTTATATCACATATGGTACACGTAAGTCTATCCGTGTTATGAAGTAATTTATGCTCTTTTAAATTACTACTACGTTTAAATGACTTTTTGCAAATTGTGCATACAAATGGTCTATCATCACTGTGGATAACCATATGTCTCAATAAGCCATATTTTTCTTTGAAAACTGCATTGCAAATAGAACATATATATTTTTTATTTTCTAGATTCGCCGGGCATTTTTTTGTATGCTGTACAAAACTTTCCTCGTCAATACACGTATATCTACAAACATCACAAGAAATATACATTCTTGGTTGATTTGAAGCTGAAAAGGACTGAGACGTTGTCCGCATTCCTAAACCCATTGGCAATGGTGTATCATCTGCTATTGTATGCATTTCTCGCGCATTTTCATCCCCGTTTTCGAAAATCTTCGTATCTAAAATTCCTTTATTTGCCTTATTATCAGAGATAAGTGCATCACTTCTCAATTTAATCCCACCCAATTCCATATCGCCCTCATTTAATGAAATGTTATTCTTTATAGTTTTGGGGCTTTTAGACTCACTAATGGGTGTGATTGTCTGTATATATTTAGATGATAACGATAATGGATGTTTACTTTCTACATTATTCAATTTTGTTTTCATTTCAACATCCTGTTCTGACCTAAATTATAAACATTTGATATCAATCTTTACTTAAATATTTTATGAAATCGAATTAAGTAATTCGTTCATTAGAATTAACTTTAACGTATTTCAAACAAACCAATTTAATTAAAACTCACATTTCATATATTATATGATCTGCATCACCGGATTTTGTAAACATGTCATGTGATACTACTTTATTCAAGTTACAACTGTGCTTTTTGGCTTCAATTTCATTTTTGCATATTTTTCCACAATTTATACATTCCCACACCGTTATAATGTCAGCTATGTGATTTGTTAACTCAGGTGGCGAACCGCTCCTCAAACGATGTACTTTTTTCAAATGACGTTTTAAATTGGCAATTGTCGTAAATTTTGTTTTACAAGCATAGCAAGTCTTGTCAAGGTTCATTGGTCGATCAACATCCTATGATATATGCATTCGCAATAGTATAAATATATACCAAAATGTAAAACTAAATGATTTAAAATCTCAGATGGGTAAAAATATTCAATAGTACTAACCTCAACTTCAATATTATGTCCATCATCATCAATGATTTTCTTCTCTATATTTTGATTTAATATTGTTTTCAATTTTGCAAATGATGTTTCGCATTGGATTTTAAAATCATAAAACTGTTTTACATTTTGGGCGCATTTTCTGCATATGTTTGTGGGTAAATTATCAGATTGAGATACCTACGTTTTCGTTTTTTTTTTATCAAAGTAGAAAGGGAATTTTAATGGCATAGTGTATAAATATAGACTACAAAACAATTTATTATACCGTAGTTGATGTAATAATGTCCAACATGTGTGATAATTGTTTTTTTCCAGTCATCAATGGATTTTCTTGTTCATTTGGGTCAACTAAAAAGGATCCAATCCCAACGTTGATGAAATCATAAATTGATTGCATTTCATCGAAATTTTCAATTAAACATGTTCGACACAAATTTCTTATATTAATTAAAGAAGTATTCATATTTAATTTGTTTTCCTTTCTTATTAGTACCAATTTTATTTATAACTTTTTTTTAAAGCTAGTACTTGTTTTTTGTAAGAAACGTAAATAAAAAAAGCTAGTTTCATTTTTAAATGCGTGCCCATGCGTAAAACATTTTATATGCATTTTATATACGTACACTGGAGGCTGGTTCTCAAATGAAATGAAGGCTGGTTCACACATAAGAAACGAAACCCCGGGGTCTCGTGAACATTTATGGTACGTTCCGTGCACGTTGTAAATGGATCGTTGTAAATTTTTACTTGTATTTTGTTGTTGTTTTGCTTTCACAGATAGTGTAAAAAAATACAACGGGTATGGTTGTATAGGTGGTTGTAAATTGAAATTTACAACCGATTTATATATTTGGTTTAATATTTTCGTTGTAAATTTTGATATTTTCTCAAATTTCAATAAATATTGAGAGAACAAAAATTTGATTGCACTGGAGGTGAATCATGATCGACGATAGCGATAGTATCGTCTATCGTCTAAAATAACGATAGACGAGTGTCGTCTTTTTTTGCCAGAATCATGATCATCGATACTGTCGATGTCGGTATTTTTGACATATCGTCTGGTATTTTGTATACATTTATTTATATAAAAAAATTTGAATAAAAAAAATAGAAAATTCTAATTATTATTTCCCAATCAAAAGTAATTATAACAATTAATTTTTCCTAAATATTATTTCACTAGTAATTGAATATACACTTTAATAAATAAACACTTTATTAAACATTCATTAATAAAAATATTTTCATTGTCGGCCGAAAATATAAACAAAAAATTTAATCACATAACCACAAATAATAAAAAAAGTGAACAATCAATCTAGATTGAATTGGGGAACACGGTATTTATTCACATTCTATATGTAATTACTATCGTAACGATAGCTAAATAGCAATCGTCGAAAATCATCGTCAAAGTAGACGACTATCGACGACCATGATTTCATTTTGCATCAATATCGTCTATCGACTATCGCTATCGTCGATCATGATTCACCTCCTGTTTGCAATTTACATTGAAATATTTTTCTCAACAACCAACACCAACAACAACCCGTCACCCCTCATGTGTGAACCAGCACCAAAGCTTGTGCATACAAAAAAAAAAAAAATAAATATGTTATTTAAAATTTTTTTTTTAATAATTTTCCACGAAATTGTGGGCTGAAAAAAGATAATAGAACAATTAATAATATATTTGTTGAATGTCGAAATTAACAAAAATATATTTAAAATCATAAAATTAAAAACAAAGTAAATAATGTTTAAACTACCACCAAACCATATTAAAAAAATAATCAAAATCAAATAAATACAAGTGAATTTAATAATAAATAATTGGTTACAAAAAAAAAATAGTATGGATTTAGCACATTTATGTCGGACATGTTTAAATGAAAATGATCAAATTCAAATGCATTCTATTTACGATTATGATTTTTGTGAAGAAATAATTGTAAATTATGAGCATTCTAATGGCAACGGAAATATTAAAAATAAATCAATAACAAAGACCAATTTATCAAATATGATAGCAACATTTACAGTAACTACGGTAATTATAAATTTCAATTTAATTATTTTTTATTTCTTAGTTGTTTTTTTTTTTGCTATGAATTTTACGTTAATATTTCATTTATTTTCTCTTCATGATGGATTCACTATTTGAATGTACATGTACCTACATGCTTTTCCAGTTGTCAGAACTGGATAATTTACCCACAAAAATATGTTTAAAATGTGTTGAGCATTTGAAAATATCATATCAATTTAAAAAACAATGTGAAACATCATTTGACACCTTAAAATCATTGTTAAAACAAAATGTTTCTGAATTAGATAATATTAATGATAGAACAAAGGCTATACCATCAGCAACGTCTGCAAAATCAACATCAACAACAATCACCATTGACGACAATGAAAAAGAAATATATAACCATGGTGATGGATTAATTGAACAGGATAAACATGTGCATATAAATGAATATTATAATAATACTGTTATCGGTGGACATTGTCCTCAATATATTAATGAAGATATGACAAATGAACATAATTGTGATAATGGTAGCTCTGATAAATTCTGTAATTATGATCCATGTAATGAATATTCATCCTCATCAAATGATAAACAAACACAAACCGATGAATATATTTATTATACGTGTGAAATGTGTTATGAAAAATTTATTGATCTATGTACATTAAAGGTAAGGGTAAGAATATTCATTTTTCATTTATATATACATTCCGAATAAAAAAAAAGAAACAAAATGTGAATGGTCATTATTCTTTTGATTAAAAAGCTCTAACATTATTTATATTAAGTCTATTTAGATCGTATAAAAATATATATTATATTGTATTTAGGCACATCATCAACAACAGCATCTAGAAATACGTTGTCGTGTTTGTAATAAACAATATACAAAAATATCACTATTACAACGTCATTTAATTGATATGCATCCGACGGAGAATATTCCCACAATATATTCAAAAATTATTCATCATATATATTGTAGACAATGTCATAGAAGGTTTCCGGGAAATGGTAAATTTTTACAGCATATTGCTGCTAATGAAAATTGTCGTACAAATTTAAATAATATTGAGGCAGTAAAAGAAATTACAAAAAAAATAAATAAGCAATCAAATGAAATTGAATTGAATAATGTTAGATGTGGTATTGGAATTGTTCAATTGAATGCCGATGCTAAATGGGAATGTACAAATTGTAAAACCTATTGGAATGATGAACATGAATTACGTGAACATCAATGTAGTAATGCCAACGATAACGATCGACTAGAATACGCTAATGAAGATGAAAACATTGATGGTGGCGGCTGCAGTAGCAGTGATGCTTATGGGGATGAGGATGTCGTATTTGATGACGAGGATCAGAATTCGAATAGATTTGCAATTAATAATGAATTGGTTGAAATGTAGGTATTTTAAAATGTTAATTTCTACTATTTTAATATTTTAAAATGTGAATTGACTCGGCAATTAATCAGAAACTGTATGTAAGAACCTTTCGTTATGTTATTTAGGGAAATATATTACGAAAAATGTCCTAATGCAAACATACTATTTATATTTCTTGTTTAATAACCTAAATTCCACTTAAAAAAATTAAAATATAAAGAGTTCAGTTATTTGAGATTATAATAAATACTCACATTTTTCGAAATTTTGATTTAATCCATTTTTTTTTGGTCTTTTTTGTTGTATATAGAATTCAAGAAAATTCAAAATATGAAGAGTTTAGTAGTAATAAAAAAATATCACAATTGAAAAGTAAAATCGAACTAGTAAAGGATGATATTGTAAAAAATGAATTAACATGCTCGGACTATGATGAAGTATATTTAAAATGTTTTGAAACAATATTTACTAAAGATAGCAATAATATTACTAGTTCTACTACTGCTACCATTAACAATTACGAAGACAAAGCGCATCAAATGAACGAAAATTCTATTGAATTGGATGGAACTACGAATGTAAATGCTGATGATCATGATAATAATAATGATATTGACTATATACAAAATGACGTTGATTTTGAATTAAATAAAACTGTTGAGCAAGAATACGATGGGGAACAGGACAATAATGTTGAGTATATTGATAATGACGAAGTTTTTGATACTAAAAAAAATTGCTTTGGCATTCGAGATCGTGTTCTGGTTCGTCAACGACACCAAAACAATATTAATTTATATGATAGGTTGCCGGATGATCCTAAGGACATTGACTCAATATTGGTAAAACAATCATCGGCAATGTCTGAGAATAATTTACCGAATACGAGTTCACAAAAAACGCATGCAGAATTATCGACAAAAGTTAGCAATAGAATAGCATGTGATTTGTGTAAGAAAACATTTGTTGATTTGCAAAAGTATTCACGACACATGGAATGGCATAAAAAACCAAAAGCGATAAAAAGTCATGCATGTACAGCATGTGGAAAAACATTTCGTCAAATCCACCAATTGCAACGCCATTTATTGATACATTCCAATGATAAACCATTTGATTATAAATTGAATGAAACCAAATTTAGCCATAGGGATCATTTACATGTGCATGCAGGGAGTCATTCAAAGCAAAGCGATGAACATCATGATGGTGAATGTGATGCGTTTGATAGTAATTGGAATGGTGTTGTTTTTAGATGTAATGAATGTGATCAAAAATTTACACGCAACATAGATTTACGTCGACATCAAAGTCATAAGCATAAAACATTAACAATAAAAAATGGAAAACGACCGGCACCAATAAAAACCGAATTTTGTCAAATTTGCTTTCGTGGTTTTACAACCGAAAAATATTTACACATTCATATGAAAATTCATTCGGTACGTACATTTAATTGTAAATTTTGTGCTGAGAAATTCCAGGTGAAATCCGATTTAACCGAACATCAAAAAACGCATGCCAATGAACGCCCTTTTTTGTGTTCCGAATGTGGTTTACGATTTGTACGTAACGATTATTTGGTGATCCATATGCGACGCCATAAAGGTGAAAAACCATACAAGTGTAAATTTTGTGGTAAAGGATTTCCGCGGGCCACCGATTTAACCGTACACGAACGTTACCATACCGGTGAAAAAACACATTTATGTACAATTTGTGGTAAAGGATTTCAACGTGCCTATAATTTATTGGTACACACTCGTGTACATACCGGTGAACGTCCCTATCAGTGTCCACATTGTACAAAAAGTTTTGCCCAAGGTAATGATTTAAAAGCACATGTTCGTCGTCATACCGGCGAACGATATAAATGTGATATTTGTGGTGACGGTTTCATACAAGGTTACCATTTGACACAACACAAACGCAATATCCACGGTATCGATATGCAATCACATATTCGGCGGGTTCAAAAATTTTTACCAGCCACAGACTCAAATGATTTCGCTATTGTAAATGCATCAACAAAAACAGCATCAAAACCAATAAAAGCAGCAACCAATAGTAAAAAATATATATCCAAAACCGATGTGGCTGTTGCGACTGCCACTGCACTTAAAGCGCAATTATATCAGCAGCAACTTTTTCAACAAAATCAAATGGAAAAGGAACCAAAACAACAGTTTATTGTTGACAATTCATCGGGTTTATTCCCCATCAACAATCAAGAAATGCATATTAAAGTTGAAAATAATGAATATATAGAACAAAATCATAATGATCAACAACGACAAAAACAGCAAGAACATAAAGTACTGAATCATAATCAACACGGAAATGAACAAAAACAGCAACCAGATCATCCTCAGAATTTCCATGGAATACAAATAGAAAATATTAGATGCGAAATTGTTAATTCGACCAATGAGAACCACATGTCAATCGACGCAATAAAACATGAGGTTACCCAACCGCAACATAAGAAGACCACATCACCACCACCACAGACAATTATTGTTGATTCAAATTCGATTAGTGTTATTTGTAATGCCAATCCAGATAATACAATAAATTAAATTTTGGGTTAACTTAACAATAACAATCACTCATCTATAATCATAAAATAATAATAATATTATTTTAATAAATTGTCTATCATCAAAATACTTTCAATTATAATACAACTAAACATGGTTGAAATATATCAAAAATTGAATGAAATACATTTTAGTGGAAAGTGAGCTAGGACTTCGGGAATACCGTCAATCAATATTGCACGGATATATATGAGATTACGGTATCCAAGGCCCCAGCTCAATTTCAGCTAAACTGTATATTCGGCCAAATTGTTTAATGCTTTCTTTATAAAAAGTTTAAATTTAAAACCTATTAATTGAAAATGCTTATGTTGTTATACTACCGATTTTAGATTTCCAATTACATCTTTTTAAATGGAAAAATATACAAAATGACATAATAAAAAAAAAATATGAACAATAGAAATTATTAGAACCGAAATGAATTAAAAAGTCATTTGACCATGGTATTTTTTCCCGTGTTCGTAAAATGATTGATGTACATCAAGATTCGTAAGAGTTTATTGGACAAAAAATGTATTTCCAATCAAATCAATTCAAAAGTGGTAGTAGACATTTTTTTAATAATACGAAAAATACACAAAATAATCAAAATCTTTGTTTATTTTAAAATAATATTCTTCATTTTATAATTGTAAATATTTCTATTTTTTTTTTTTGTAGAATTAAATTTAATGATCTTGATTAAAATGATCTTTTGGTAATTTAGTTGTCACTTGTACAGCACCAACTATCCGGAAAAGATTTGCTGAATTATCTCTTTAATAAACATAAATCACAGTCGGAACAATATTTATTTTTTATATAATAATATTAATATTTAATTTACTGAATATTAATGCTTTTTCATTTTTCAACTTTTAGTTTTAATATTTTGTGCTTTCAATGCTAAAAGAAAACAACAATGTCTTATCAAATAGCACTACACAAAATAAGATGAAGAAATCAGACGCAAAAAGAAAACAAAAAATGATAAAATCAAAAATCGATTATTTTATTATTCAACACTAAATATTGAACTAATACTTTTTGTTGTGGCATCATCATCGGTTGAAGATTTTCGATTACTACTGTCACTACATTGATCTAAATAATACATTGCTTCATTTAATTTATAATCGTTTTTGGTTTGGGTTACGCTTGAAACACCAACTCCAGCACGAGTGTTAACGCCAGCAATGCCTTCTGTATAAATTATTGGACGTTGCTGTACCGATAATGGTGATGGTTTATTTAAACATAAATCCGCAATTTGTGTTACAATCCATTTTGTGAATTTAATAACAGCTATGTGAGCGGCAAATTGTAGTACCATAGCGCCAAAACCTTTATACAGACCACTAACCCCTTCTGTTAAATAAGTTTGTTTGTAACAATCAACAGCACCTTCATAACTTGTTAAAATTGGTATGACCGAATAGCCTGTATCTAAATTATCAATAATTGTACGGGTACCTTGTAATTGAATACGATGTAGAATTGTTTCGAATGGATAAAATAGTATTTCGGTACTAATCAATGATATAACCGTTGAATAAATTTCAATATTTTGATTTATTGTAACCAAATCACGTGAACGTGCACCTTGTTGCACTTCTGTACGTTTTTGACGATACCGCATAACACGTGTCGATATACCTTTAATGGCTAACCTGTAAATTGATAACACAAACGATAAATGTTGTGCTAAATTAGAGATGTTGAGGTCATAATAGAAGGAGTATTTAATGTCTATTGTGTGGCGATTGGCAATTGGCAAATGAAATATAGGATATAGGAATAATTTAAATATTTACTTAAAATTGCCAATATACTGCATTAGCAATTAACAATATACCGTATTAGCAATTAAGTTCAATTGCGAATATGGTATATTAACAATGTGGATACTTATATTTAAGAAATATTTCCAAAACAATACCACCATTCCAATCTGATTATTAATGTAATTAATAAATATTGTCTGAAAAAGGCTGGGCGAAACTTTGAAAAGAAATATACGAACCCAAATATATATTTTGATAACGACAATGAAAGGCTTGGCCCCAATAGCGTCCATATTGGTAGCATTCTTCCTTTTTGTGGAACACTCCACGATAATATACGATTTGCACCTTCACGAAATACATCGAATACTCCTGGCTTTTCACTGGCTATATCACTTTGAACAGTTTCCACCAGCGATGCTGAATAAAATGGTAATATAAGTGAAAAACTTATACATTTCAATAGAATATGTTGACCAAATTGTTTCAATGTTGCATTTGAATAAATTTCTCTACATATAAAAATAAAAAAAAAATTCGATAAACATCATAAAAAAAGTTAAACAATTTTTTTATTATTAGAAATAAACGCTACTTTGGCCATGGGGTAAATTTTGTTAAAACATCTTCAGCAGCCAATGACATACCACGTACCATTAAACAACTGCCCAAACCTTTCCATAATGTTGTAACACCTTGACGTTGATGTAAATGAATAATGACTGGTACTAATGTAAATGGTACCAAATGATATCTATTTGAATTATGATTAACTTGACATTGTCGTCGCAATACCAAAAATGGATGACTTAAAAGGTTTTCGGTTATTAAACTTACAATATCGACAGTTACCCCAATATATTTACGTATGGATATTTCTGATGATAAAAGAGTACAGGTGTAAAAGAAATCAATTGTTATCAACAATATAGCACTTTTTTCACTTTTTTTAAATTTTTTATTTACCTTCCTCGGGACTTTCATAAAGTGGTTGAACGTTTCGATGTTTTTGCAATGGTAGTGTAAAATCACGATCCGAATTAACATATTGATAATGCTCTTGTTGTGATTTCGGATATTGGTGCTGCAAGGCATATCGTTCCATTATAGTAGAATTTATTGATAGTATAATTTGTTGATGTTCTGGTTTTTATGTGAATTCTTAATTGTGCCTCGGCTTTTAAATTATCTATCGAGTATCTACACATAAATAAACAAAATTTTGAATGTTATCACTTTATCACTTATTGTAAAAAATAAAAAAAAAATCAATCTTACATCATATATACAAATAAAAATCATATATTGATCGTACCCGTGCAGTATGAATTAAAAAAAAAAGCAAACCAAAAAATCCGTGAAAAAATTTCGGAAAAAATATACAATTCATTCAACTTTGAATATTTACGTATGCCGACATTAGATGATTAGATTATATTGGAATACAAAACATTATTTATTATATTTTTTAATTAAAAAGTAAAACGAACAAAATTGATTATTTACAAAATTATGATTAAATAAAAACAGTCCAAAAAATTGGACATTTAAGTTTTATCTTTTCTATATATATTATTTTATTCAGATATTCAGATTATTATCCATTTTATGGTTTATGGCTAATGGCTATTATGTTAGTTTATCACGTACGTTACGTACGTATGTTGTATTGTTTATGATGTTAATTTTAAATATGGTTTAAAACATTTCTAAATAGACAAATAAATGGTAATTGCTTACCATAATTTTATACCAATAACAAATATTACTGCAAACAGGGCAAACAGGTTGGCGTTTCCATGGTTCGTAGTTCCACGCGTCTTGGCTAAATAAAATGTAAACGCCAACATGTATACTTAAATATTATGAAATATTATCTTTTAATAATGATATTAAAAAGATAAATAATAAAATGTATTTGTCATAAAACCTAAAAAATGCGATAAGTTCATTTCAATGAAAGTATATTTTTTGGCCAAGACAATAGAAGTAATAGATTATAGAACACCATGGCCGCTGCGATTGTGACGTACGCATGCAAGGGCCGAAATGGCTTCTATTACCGATTTCAAACAGCAACCAATAGCCTGTTCAATAGCATGGAACTTATCGAGAGGTTTAAACCCAAATGGAATCGGGTTGCAACCTATTGTTAAAAGCATATTCGTTACTCGATATTTGCAATTCAAGAAAACTTTTTTCATTTTTCCATTTTAGGTTTCACCCTGAATTTGGATCCAAGTTACACAAATACAAATAAATAAAATAGAATAAAATTGACGTTTGTTTGTCACGTGCGTTCTAATACATACGCAGATCGTATAAAATGTGCCTCAAGGACAAATCAATGTGTTCAATGAAAAACATAAAAGGTTAGAACCTCAATAAGGTTGCTCAGTCCTTAGTCAGGGCACATCCATTGCAAGGTCTATAAAAAACTTAGCTTCAAGCGTCAAACTAAATTTATATTAGGCAGTTGGCACATATAGATACGAACGATTGATCCGAATTATATCCACTGCATTTTTTTCGTTTTCGTGTTCAAATATGGATTGTCTGTATAATACACATTTTATTTTTTGTTCTCTAAAGTTTGAAGTATCATATCTCGAAAAGGTACCACGTAAAACTTTCCGGCTGAAATTATTAGAAACTTGCTATATTAATTAGGTGTCGTATATCATACATTTAGATACGACGCTATCTCTAATAGTTTCGAATTTATTCACAAAAGCCCACGTCCATGCACAAATAACACGTATAAAAATGTATTGACTGGTAATTATAAAGATAATTTAATGCTAATGCTAATAGCGCATCTGATCATACAATTTTTTTGTAAAACTTAATTAACCGTATATAATAATTTTATTCTTTACGAATAAATGTTATTGCGTTGTATGAATGTAGATATAGAAATAGAACATAGATAAAGGAAGTTTTTTCATAAATTAATAGAATTCAACCGTGATATATATATATATCTATATATATATAGATATATAAATTGTTTTATAAAATATAAATTGTATTTATATATATATTTAAAATGTAGTTTTTGTTATCTCATTCTCTTTCAAAGGAAACTTCCATAGAATACCTATGTAAATTTTTGGATTCAAATAATGCATCATATTTCTGGGGAATGTCCGGGTATATTTTTCAAACGTAAACCAAATGTTATTATTGTGGGTAAACATGATAAAGTGGCTTACATGATAATGTGAATCACTTCCACAGTAAATAATTATTTATTGAAAAAACGTGTATATACAAAAATTTATTTAAATTAATAAATAAAAATATTATTTTCTTCGTGAATTATATCGTTTTATTCACACTGCTGTGATAACTTAGAATAAAACGCACCCAATTTTGCATATATTATAATATTACGATATAAGAAAAACGCGCTGAAAAATTGCGCTTGTTTTACCAACTTTTTTCTTGTATTTAAAACTTACCACATTCGCAATTAATATGAGATTATTCCGTAGTAATATTACACAGCCACACATAAAAATTTAATATATTGTATGCACATATACGTTTAGGGCAGCGCTAGAAAACAGCACATTTTGCATTCTTGTCATAGGTATTAGGATATTAGTTTACCCTTGATGATATATAAAATAATATATTTTATAAAAATACTAATATAGAAGCATAAGCAAGGGACTTTTTGATTTAAAAATATTGTTCTGTGTGTTAATAATCGAACACCAGTAACATAAGTGCAAAAACACTATTTGGAATCGATCAAAATGCTTGGGTAAGTGCCGCTTACGCCGTTTACACCGTATATTCGCATATGAAAATATGTGTATTATATATGATATAAACTAAATATTTAGACGGAAAAAAATAGAAAAATGGGTCAAAGTTAAAATAAACTTTTTGGTTTACATAGATGGTTCATTTAGATCGAAATAAAAGTATATATATCATATGTTTTTTTCATATTTTATATATATATAGTACAGCATCACGAGCAACTTTTTTATTATATAGTATTACACAGGCAACACGATATAATTATGATCTTTTTATTTATTGTATGTATATAGAAAATGTTATAAACATACAGGAGGTTTATTATCGGTTTTTGATCATTTATATATTTTAAGTGTAACTTTAATTGCTAGGGATTTCGCATAAATTCCAAGTTAAGTAAATAAATTATTGTCATTGGTTGTAGTTTAATTGAAAATTTATTTAAATTCTGTATATATTATTCAAAAAATATGAAGGTTCACCCCTTCTTAGAACGCTCTGTGTGTTTTTTTTTTTTCAAAAACATATTGGCGCATTCCTATGGATTCCCAAGAGTAGGTAAGAGTGGAAAAGAGTAAATTCTCCTACACTATATATAACCTTGGAATTTCTATCCTATTTCCTTCATATAAATCTTTAAATTACCTTTACAACAATAAGATGTAAGTCAAGAACCGCAAACTGGTTATTAAGTTACATCTGTTTTCATATATTTAACAATTAACCTATATTGATATTTATAATGCTATACACACTTATTTCTAGCAATGACAATCAAAAAACCGTACACGGTAGATTATACATATATGATTATTAGGAAAAACAAAAAAAGAATGCATTAGGTTTAAGGAAAATTAAAACCTGGAATTTTACAATTATGATGATAATCTCAAAACTGGTCATTTAGCCTCTTTGTTAGTTTTAGTGCTAATGCTTGGTTTGTGATTGCATTAAACATTGAAATGCTTCGGAATATTTATAAGAAAGCGCAATTAAAGTGATTTACGGAAACTTAAATATTGTCAATTTTTGTGAATCTAAAAAGCAATTTTTAGAATATATTGATTGTAATACTCAAATTATGAGTAGGTTGATGATATTTTACCAAATCATGCAATGTTGATCTTTATATCTATAATCTAACTTCATATGCATTCATGTCGTATTTTTAATACAGACACATTTCACATAACTTTTTTTTTTCTATCATGCAATAGATAAAAATATTTATACTTTATACAATATACAAAGTACAATAATCATATGTGATATATGAGAGATATTATAGACCAGCGAATCTTAATTATTTTACTTCGCGAACCACATAGTAAAAACTATAAAACGTACGGACACATTGTATGTATAGTAATAACAAAGTGAATTATATATTTAACTCACTTATTATTTATAAATTCAATACAGTGTAGTATTATCAAATAAATTGGATTAATAAAATTATAGATACATCTATATATAGTAAGACTTCTTATGACTGTCGATCGTTTAAATTAAGCATTTTTTAATAACTAAAGACTCGTCCACCTAAATAACTAGGTTTGAAAACTTTTTTTGTTTGAAAACATTTGAGTTATTTTTCCTTACTACTTTTCAATTTAAGTTTTCTTTCTGTTATATGTTCGCTGGTATTTTCCAAATTTGTCCACTAGTGGTCCGCGGACCACATATTAAGAATCGCTGGCATATAGACTATTGTCAGACACGATGATATATTCGCGTTTATCGTAATAATGATATAATTTTATAGGTCGGAAAATTATAAGGATATACAATCGTGTTTGTATATATTGTGTTTATTTGTTGTAATGTCTGGATCCAAAAATTGATTTCTTCTTTTTTAGTAAATCTCTTATTTCGCCGGTTTGATATGGATTATTCTCTTTCTGTATACATTATATTTCCACTAATAAATTATATATATTTATATATATATTAAATATTATATATGTACGATTGTACTTGTATATGCATGGATAATAATCATTGATGAGAATATATTTTAAGATTAATAGATTATTTATAAGGATATTATTTCTAATAAAATAATTTTGTTAAATATAAATTTATTTTTAGCAAAAATTTTGCAAATATTAGTTTAGACATTGTTTGTTAAACAAAAAAAATGCTGTCAAGCAAACACCTGAAACAGGAAACTCGTTCTTGTGACCAGGGGATTAAATTTATTAGCCATCAATTTCTCATAAAATTTTAATACAAAATGATTTGCTATACTAATGCATTCAAATTCATTCCCAAACACACTGCGGAATCTCTTTGGGAGTGGGTAGAAGCACTTGGATCAGAAAAAGCATAAACGATATTCCTCCGGATAGGCCAGCTGATACAATAATAGATGAGTTTATGTGTATTTGAAACGGACTAAAAAAAACGATTTTATTGACACAAAGCAAGTACATAAACGTCATTTGTCTCAATTTGATACGTATAAAAAAAACGATCAAATAAGTTGATTTTTTTAATTCGTACACATTTCATCTTTTTTTTAAAGTGCCAAACAGATAGAAAAATCGCAGACTTACGCCTACGTAGGTGTGCGGACATAGAAGTTCAATAATACAATTCATATTTAAGTGAGCACAACGAAAACCGCAGACGCAGGTTGCCGTAAACGCACAATAGTCAACTTTTCTTTAATTTCTAACGTTTTTTCCACATTTTCGAATTATAAATAAAATGTAATCATATAAAAAAATAATTTAAAAGCAAATGACATTCATTGCATTCACTTTTTTATTTCTGCGTATGCAGGCTGTGTCTGTGTTACGCGTAGGTTTGGGTTTTTGTCTATCCGTTTGCCACTTAATGCACATAAACGCGAAAGATCAATTTCGTAAACGAAAACATAACCGAACAAATTCTAATAAAACAGAAATAAAGAGAAAAAGGGAATAAAAGAATAAAAGTAAAAAAATTAAAATTACAAAATAATAATAAATCAATCAACAAATAAAAAGGAATAAAAAGGAAAAATTTTTAGTATATTTGACCATATATAATTTATACCATATTACGAAGTATTCGAAAAAATACTATAGTATAAAGCACAAAGAAAATTTTGTATATATGTCCTTGAATTTGTGTGAGTTCTTTTCATAAATTTTTTTTTTGAATTGCGGCTTACAGTTCTTTGGTCGTGTGTTCTAATAACTTGCCGGGTGATTCTAAGTTTATCAATTACACATATGCTTTTTGATTTATCCTTCCTTTAATGTATCAATTGAAGGCGCAGGAAAAAATAGTCCTTCGTTTTGGAATTCTACTGTATCAATATATAACTATATGTGTTGATGTCATGTGTATATATATATATATATATATATATATATAATATTCACTTCTTTCACTTGTTTATATATGACTTTATGTAAATATAGAACATTTTTATTTTAATATATTTTACATAAAAAAATATACATGTTCGTTCAATCAACAAATAAAAAGGAAAATTTTGTAAATTTTTTCCAATTTTTTTTTAGTATATTTGACCATATATAATTTATACCATATTACAAAGTATACGAAAATATACCATAGTATAAAGCGCTGTACAATATACATATTATATATCCAATTTTTTTAAAGGTATACAGTGAAGATGTTATGCATAATATATATGCATGATTTATATATATATATATATATATAGTACAATATAACATCGATCGAATTCAATTTTGTATGTAGATTTCTCTAAAAAATATATTATAAATATAATTCGCCAAAGTCCAGTACAAATATAATATATATACGTAAATATATGCGTAAATATCTAAATGAATACACAGCATCGCCCGGGCATCACATCGATACCCTGGAGATTGTATATTCTAAACATATATATATATATATATATATATATTTATATATGTTTATATATAGTTATATATATATGGTTATTATATATATATATATATATGAATATATATAACTATATATACATAATATGTATATATTGTATTTTATACTTACTATTCTTCCCGAGTGGAGATATTATTTTTGTATTAAAGAGGATGAGTGAATAAAATAGACGGGAATGTATTGCCATATAAACATATTTTGTATTTTATATATTTTCAGATAAATATATAATAAGTAAAATATTGTACGTACAAAAAGATGAAAGTAAAGACTGTGGTTGGGGTTGAGTTGAGATGTAAATGTCCCCGCGGCCTATATCAAACCATGATACGTACATACTATAGTGAAAGAAGTGAATATTATATTATATATGTACAATTATGTACATTTATATATTATATGCATAAATATAGTATAAAACCATATATGTTTCAAATAGAAATTCTACAACTATTTATATATATATTAAAATATATATACGATTTACGAATACGAATGGATATAGGATAATATAAAAATATATAACAACATAAGAGAAAGTACTAAAAATAAAATTTGGTGGGTGGCCATCGTTGTCCAGAAATCGATAAAACTCTTACTCATATATACGCTACATATCCATTTGTATATATGATTATAAATAAATATATGTATAATATATTCTATAGATTTATATTATATGTATAGTATTTTACCATTTCGCTCGCTATACAAATTTATAAATATATTTGTTTTTGTTCTTATATACATATACTGTTATAACCCTATAACACTTTTGAATTATTTGGAAAAGGAACCAAGTTATAAAGGAAAATCTAATAGAAAATTCTAAGCACGTGCATTCGTAATGAGATAAGACATAGTGTGCCTGATCGAGTTTTGTTGTAGTCTCAATAACCAAGTGGTATAGGATATTTTTATACATATCAATATTATTTGTTGTTGTTGTTGTACTATATGTAATATTTGTTCCATGTTATATATAGATTGTATATGCAAAACATATACAATTCTACATATATACAAAATATCAAAACAAGACAGTATATGGTTATATATATATATATATCAAACCATGTGCTGTATGGAAGTTTTATATAATGTTACATGTACATTGTACATGCATACAATATAGTAAGCAGTAAAGTAAAGTGCATTACAATTATTGTTTTGGAAAAAAATAATCTAAGGCACCTTTTTTATCACCCCTAATAGCATGTAACTATCCATGTTTAAAAATTAACCGTTTGTGATTAAATGGTGTGATTTTTTCGTTACTCGGTCGTTACGAGAATTGGATCGCTTACCTATGTTTTTCTGTTTTTTTTTTATCGATAACTTAACCCGTGACGGTTATCTAATCAGTTTTACGGTTATCTAACCATCGCATAATTATCTAACGCACAACATGTAATTAAAAAATTAATTTTAAAAAAATGAAATTTAGATATAATATTGTCAATCAAATTAAACATTTTTTATATGGTTTTCATAATTGTCATGTATCAATAGAAATAAAAGAAACTAGAATTATAATGAGAAAAAAAATCATCATGCTAAGTAGAAAAATAGATATAATATAGCTAATCAAAGTACACCCATTGTCAAAAATAATATAAGGAAATTTTTATAAGAAAACAAAAATTTAAAAATTAAATAGAGAAAACTAACAAAATTGTGTTAAGAATTTTGGTTCTTTTGAGTCTTCCATTTAAATTTGTATTTAAAATCATAATAGTTATAATATTATATGCGATTACAACCTGAATAAATATTAATGATCAATATTATTTCATAGCTAAATTATTTTAACGCATTTAACTTAACGCATTTTTCAAAAAAGATATACTGGTTTTTTACCAAATGCATACAATTACATTTCGGGACATTTTTCCAATTCCATCCCATCTCATCCAGTACCTCCCCTAGAAATCCAAGGGGGGTTCTTAATAATTTGAATATAGTATTGTGGCAAATTTTTTATATTAAAATTTTTAAGAGAAGTTGATTTTTAATTGAATGTAAGTCCCCTTTACCCGCCTGGCTATCAGTATGTGCTGGCTGTTCCACCTGTTTGCCCGTCAGCCTTTTTATTTATATACGTTAAAGACAATATAAATATATAGAGTTTGAAGTTTCTCATACTATTTTCTGTGCTATATTTGTTATATTAAAAGAGCATCCAATATTATGCAATTATGTATAATAAATCTAACGTCGTTTTCCATTGAAGAGAAAAAATTGATCTAGATCAAAAAAAAAATTGATCTGATGTGAGACCAATATTTGTGTTCCATTGAAGGAAAAAAATCAATTTTTTTGATCTAAACGACATAAGTAACATAAGTTTACATAATAAATATATGAGAAACAGATTGATAATCTTAATAAAAGTCAAAAAATACGCATCTTTTTCTCATTTTTGAAATTTTATTACTAGGAAGTAAATATTCATTGTGCATCTTTTTGCATTTTGTTGTAATTATATATATATTAGATAATAATATATATATTAATATAATAATATATATATATATATAGCTAATATATATATTAGCTGTACGTTCAATATATTATAAAATTTTTCATGCTTTAAAAGAGACACTATAGCTATCTAGTACTATTATATCAATTTTTAATTATTATGTGCACAAATTCAGTTTTTTTTTGTATGGGCTAGTTTATATAGGAGTACATATATAAATAAATGTCAAATCCTAAATCTATTATATATAAATAAAGCAACACAAAACAAACTCAAATATAGCTCGTATTTTTTTCTATATGCAGTAAAACTAGTGTAAGTTGTGACCACTTAGGGGACCAAAAGATATCCGTGAACCTATAGACAGATGTTCAAGGTATAGAAGTTTAATGATTCAGTCGAGACCATTCAAAATCGATCAATATACTCAAGTTATAGAGGCGGTCAACTTAGGAGTTTTTACTTTATATAGATAGGACACGAGTACACCACTAGCCTTACCTGTGTATTATGAATGGATTTATTATATAATACATCATTAAAGATGTTTTATATAAGAATCAAAACAATTAACATTGATTTAATTGATTTATAATGATAAAAAATATATTTAATTTTTACTTGCGAACCTGAAGGGTGAAACTTCTTTATCGAATTACCCTTAATGTTGTTGCTTTGAAAGATGTCGCTAGTCGCACGGTTTATTCCGTTTAGATGTATTGAGCTAATAAAGTATAGAAAAAAAATTTCATAAAATTCTTCAGAAAAATTAACTTTTCTATAGAAGCTTCTCGTGACAAAATCCTTTTACCTGAAGTAAATTTTGTGCGTCTTAATGTTGCCTTAAAGTTTGCCATACAAGGGTATTGCTAGAACTTATAAATTTGATTGCGGCTTACAGTACTTTTCTAAAGTAATTTTCAATAGAACAAACTCAAAATCATGTTCAACAATCAACATATAGAATCTATATTATAGATGTTATGAATACAATACTCTGTTCAACCATTGTTCTGAATTATCTTATCTTGCATGTGATAAATTGGATTCTAAAAGCTCAACAACAACATGCGAATATACGTGTATACATTTATGTAAATATGATTATAAATTAGATATATTTGATGTATACCAAATTAAATTTAGTTAACATAGCAAATGACTCTGTGGTGTGGTGTAAATGATAAAAATGCCAACCAAAAATTCTAACGAAATTTTACCTGTGCATTACTTTACTCTATCACTTATAATTTATAACATATATTATAAATATAACACTGTAACCAATATTATAGTGGCGTAGAATATAAGTGTTCGAAATTATAATGGTCAATTAAACTTTTTGTTAAACTGCATCATTTTGACATAACTAATTGAATTTAAAAGTTTTTTTACTTCTGTCTCCGCAATTACTTAACTTAACTTAATCTTCATTTTATGCAATAAAATTAGTAGGATTAAAAAATTATTGTTTGAAATTTCATCTTTCTCGGCATCTCAAAATAGAGGCTACGTATAAAATAGCAGGTGTCCGATATTAATGTGGTTAGAGTAGTATAATATATACATATATATATATATGGTATATGTTGTATGACGGTATATATACATACAATTTAAATTTTATTGTATGATTTCTATTTGATAATTTCAAAATATATTACATATATAAATAGATTGTAAATATATTTATAATTTGTATCTAATATTTATATTTGGTTATATTACATTCAAAAGTTTAGAATAAAGAATATGTAGGGCTTTATATATACTTATATATAGAAGTGAAATACATCCAATTAGGTTTTCCAGTATATACTATACATATAGTTATTTAAAGATTATATCGTATATATATAGTATCAGATTTGATACTGTATGTATACAAAAGTTTGAATAAATTGAAAGGACAGTGTATAAACTAGATATAGAATATATGTATTTATATCGATAATATATATTATATATATAATAGGAATATATTCTGTATATTATTATATAAATATATTCATATATTATACATATATTTTTATGTATATTAACATATATATATATATATATGCTATATAAATATATTGTACATATTATAAAATCCCTTTTACTATTTCACACAAATTATATATATATTTATATATAAGGCTATGTAAATGTTTGTATTCTTTATGTAATGTTATTTTATCTAACATGTAGGCATACATATACTATTATTTACATTCAAAAAACTTTAATCTAAATATTGTATATATACATATTATATTATACATTAACATATATACGTGTATGTATTACATATAAACTTTTTTTGTGTAATTTATATTTATATATATATACGGCTATTATATAAATTTATATATGCGGTACTTGTTTTATGTCCCTCTATTTTTTGGTCTACGAAATCATCTTTAAATCCTCCTTCGTCCCGGGCAGCTGCTACTATATAGATTTCTATATAAATGTACACATATCTTCTTTTTAGCTGCTGCCCCCTAATTTAAAGCATTTCAAAAATAAAATAAAATATTTGCAATACATATAGTATATGTATATACGAAACCCCTTTCTCTTACACAACAATTTACTTACTCTTCATCTAAATATATATTATATATATTCATTATATACATTATATTTATATACATATTTATACACTGAAATATCCATATAATACGTATTATATATACGCAACTATCATTGTATCATCGTCATTAAGTTTTTAATCATTACAACCAAATGGTCGTTATCATTTCTAAATTTACGTTTTATACGTATACATAAAAACCATCAAATATGAATATATATATAATATTGTATACATAATATCATTAACATTTTAAAAAAAATAAAAATCTTATCCTTATATGTAGGTAAATAAATATATACTATACATTTACATATGTATACAGAATATATATAAAATGAAAAACATCGTTCCAAATAACAAAAATACAAAAGTTTCACCCGCGTACATTAACATTGTATATCTAACGAATGGACCATCATCAAGTATATATATATATGGTATATATACATATATTATATGATTATATATAGTATAGAATAGTAGCATATATAGTACCTATATGCATACATATCATATATAGTATAGCATTGTCGTGAGTAAATTATGCGTGTCACCCTTTCGCTTTAAACTCAGATCTAATTCTTTGTAGCCATATACATATAATTGTGTATAGATATAGTTATATCTGTTTTCTATATAGAACTGTTTATATACCTATATATAAATAAATATATCTGTTCATTGTACGATTGTATAAATATAATAATGATGTTAGTGCAAGGGAGGTAATGATGGTGACCATAGCATATATATTGTAGGTTGATGCTTTAAACAAGAAAACAAGACATATAATATATACACAACATATATTGTATATGCAAAAACAGAAAGTGAATGTATTGATGGTATTTTGATATACAAAATAAAGTGTAACATTATAAAATATATGTATTATAATAAAAAACGTGATCATCGAAATAACGATGAAGATGATGATTATGGTGAAAGTAATAATGACCATATAATGATGAATGCATGATGTTGTTATTGTTGTGGTTGATGGTGATGATGACGCTAATGATGATTAGAATAAATGCTAGTGCTGTATATATAAGAGGACAAGAATGTTTGGAAATGATTAGAAAATATAGAGTAAAATTATTACATGAATATATATATGTAGTAACATAGATAAAGTATAAGACGTACATAGATATATATATATATAAATTGTATAGTATATACATAGGTGGTTTTTTCTATAAATGTTCCTATATATTTACTTATAAAATTGTAAACTGTAGGACCGTGCTAGTCTGTAACAGATTCTATATTTCTATATATATATATCAATACTATAGAATAGATACACCATATGCACGCATGTATATTCGATATGTTCGAAATACTTTATATATACATATAAACCTCCTAATTGAATCCCTCAGTAATCGGACCAATTCCAAAATCGGAACACAATTAATAGTGTATGAAAGGTTTGTCATAAGCATCTGTATAAATTTATCTCTATAATCGAACCACCTCGAAATTGGGCCAATGGACCACTTCTTATTACCCTTAATTATGAATTTTCTCACCTCTTAATTCAACAAAATTCGTATTGTTGTTGTTGTTGTTGTGCCAGCGAACATATTTGTTTTGCACACAATTTTATAGTTTGCTGTTTTTTTTTAATAAAATATGGTTTATATTGGTAAAAAATAAACAAATATTTTTTTTAATTATCCCGTTTGTTTAATATATTATACTAAAGGAATAGGGAACATAATTGTTATATATATATACTCACCCTCATATGGATAGTATATAGTAGTATTATATATATAGTAATTGTAAATAGATATGTAATTTAGTTTAGGCATTTTATATATTTTATAATATAATTAGTTTTTTTTTGTGAAAGAAAAACCATAACCTCTATAATAACCACCTCCTGAATCGGACCACTTTTACTCGGTCCGCCAGCTGGTCAAATTATGAGATGTATCTGTATATGGTATAAGAAAGTTCTTCTTGTTGTTGTTGTTGAAACAAGAAATACATATATATATATAGCATATTTTTTAATATATATATATGTATGATTATATGTTTATTGTGAGTTTTTTTTATAAAATAAAAAACCAGCAGGACACGACTACATGATAACGACAACGTATCAGTAAAAATATAGCCAATACAAAAAAAAAATAAACATATATTCAACATATACGGAATGTAATAAGGAAAAAGAGGGTTATATATAATAAATAAATATATATATTGGTATGTATATTAATATAACAGGATAACAGGGTTTCGTCGTAAAGTTATACAACAAATGTATACATCCATATTCCATATACATATATTTTATGATTTTATAGATGCAAATCTATTATGCCTATATATTATATATATATATATATTATTATCATATATATATATTATTATCATATATATATATTATTATCATATATAGAGAGATCGTTAAAGAAAAGAATATTATATAGGTATAATATTATTGTATATTTTTATATACGATACAAGGGATGAAATATTATTGTTAAAGTGCCAAAGATAGTGCCAAAGATAGAAAAAATGCAGACTTACGCCTCGTGGGTGTGTGGACGTAGAAGTTCAATTATAAAATTCATATTTAAGTGAGCACGCCGAAAAACGCAGACGCAGGTTGCCGTGAACGCACGCTGAAGTTAACTAACATTCAACTTTTTTTATTTCTGCGTATGCAGGCGTGCATCTGTGTTCTGCGTAGGTTTGCGTCTTTTCTATCTGTTTGGCACTTCAATATAATATATTCATTCACGTCATATATATATATATATATAAATATATATAGCAGAATCCAATATTTTGAATATAGTTATATTATATATATAAATATAAATATATATATTATATACATAATATATATATATATATAATATATACCATCTGAGTTAAAGTGAATAAATTGCACCAAGTACGATTCGGATCCTCACCGGTGGCCTCATTCGATAGCAATGCGTCGTTATAACGTAGGTATATGGCCACTGATAAGGAACCGAAACGCACTTGGTTCGATTTATCGATGTTAAGCTATAAATATTTTGTTTCATTGAGGAATTTTGGACTCAAATTTGGCACCTAACTTGACGTTCAATCAAAAAATGTTCGGAGGCAAAATGCAAAATGCTATTTTTTATCTAGAATAAGAATCCGTAAATAAGGGGTTAAATATACATTTAAAACAAAATGTATTTTACGTCCTATTTGACCTTGATTCAAGGTCAAAATATATATAACCATCGTATGTCTACATACCTACCGAGCAACATTTGTCTAAATCATTTTTCTCAAAAACGATTCGTTTTCGGCTTATTCCACTGTTTCAAATTAAATGCCTCATATGATATATATATGTATAGATATATATATATATATATTTATATTTATTCAATAATATAACTATATTAAAAATATTGGATTCTGCTATATATATACATATTATATACTGATGATATGCGTGTATGGAATAATAAAATTGTTGAGCGAGTGTTAATAATCGAATTAAAAGACACTAGAACGACCGTGAGAGCCAAATTGATAAGCTTACATAAAAATGTATATGTACACGAATGCATTAGTAGTTATGTTGACTTAAATTGTATATACATTTTCTATGGAAAAATTCAGAGACGATCTTTCTAGTATCTTTTAATTCTATTGTGTTAATGTATATATTTATTTTTTTTAATTTTTTTTTTATATGTATGTAAAAATTTAATTTTTGATCATATAAAATAAAGCAGGGTTTTGTTTTACTGTATTTTTTTCATCACATTGATTATTATATTTTAACAATATAAGTACAATATAAGATATACAGATAAATCTCATAATTGGACCACCTGGCGGACAGAGTAAAAGTGGTCCGATTCAGGAGGAGGGCACCTATTATATAGCTATTAACAAATATGTTCGCTGGCACATTAACAACAACAACAACAACAATTTATGGCTAACCTTTACTGTATTAATTGTGGTCAAATTTTGGAGTTGGTCCTATTTCCGAGGGGTTCAATTAGGAGGTTTATCTGTATGTTATATAGGTGCTCATCTGCGTGAATTTTTTCTATTTTTGTACTTTAATTTTTTCCTTCTGAAATTGTAAATGAAAAAATTAAACAAAAGAAGGTAACTATATATATATCATATCTATATATATAGATAGATATATATATATATATATCATAAATTTTTATCTCAAACGATGTGTGCATAATATTATAAATTAAATATATATCTGCTATAGAAAAATAAAAAATTAACAATAATTTGTATTTAAAGTAAATTTTTTAAATACACATTGTAATATTTACGTATATATTTAAATATTTTAATATGCTTATATTTATATATTGTAACGTAAAAAAATTAATAAAAAATTGTCTTTAACCCTCACAAAAATGTGCGCATTATATAAGTTTTCCGATTTTTTAATTATGAAACATCGTTGATGGTCAAATGTACTTATCGTTTATAAGGTTGAAATTTCACGTTCTTTGAAAGCTGTTTCATTTATAGGATTTATACCGATTTTTGTTCCAAACCATCACTATTGGGTAGAGTGGGGCAGGTTCGGCCAATATTTTTTCAAATGCCCTAGAAGGCACATATTTTTATGTAGAGCTGCGGTTAAGTTCGAAGATGGGGTATGTAACGCCCTCCATCCTAATGCAATATTCGTATATTCGTATATTCAATGAATTGCTTGAAATTTTAGATATACGGGTTTAGTACCAAATGCAAAAAATTACGTTCCCGGCA
Organism: Dilophus febrilis; assembly: GCA_958336335.1. Lineage (NCBI taxonomy): Eukaryota > Metazoa > Arthropoda > Insecta > Diptera > Bibionidae > Dilophus > Dilophus febrilis. The sequence goes on along the minus strand of OY284470.1, from coordinate 451,655 downwards.
ATTTTTGTTTTATTCTGTCCCATCCAGTGGCTCCCATACAAATCCAAGTGATTATAAGACATATTTCGTTTTGTTTCTAACCAATTGACTAGAAATTTTGGATCTGGATGTTTGATGAAAATGGAAAGACCTTTATGTCGAGGAATTTTAATAATTATCTAACTATCTAATTATGCAGTAAAAAAACCAGAATATTATCAAAATATTTCTCATGCTCACGCTCACGCTCACCCTAATATTTCTATTTCAATAAACATTTTGTATTCATCTATTTTAATATATACTATATATATATATATATATATATATATATCTATATATGTATTAATATACTAGGTTGTTTAAATAATGTTTAATAATACTATAAACATACACCATAAAAATATACACGTATAGTCGTATATATCAGAAAATAAGATATATAAATATAATGAAAAAATTAACTCATCGTTTCACGATTCGCGTGCGTATATTGATAAATAATTTAAATATATATTATAATAGGATTTATCGTGGGATGGTGAATGATTTTTCTTTGATCAATTAATGTTTATATATATCGGTTTATAAATCGCATACGCGAATACTATATATTTATTAATTTAAGGTAATATAAAAATATACGTTCATATATATGTATCAATATTTATAGATATGTGATTAATGATTAGTGTATGTGATAATATATAAAACATATATGTTAATGACATTAAAAGTTTATGAATTATTTATATAAACGGAATGGAAAGGCAAAACGTCCAATATAATATCGATTTAAATCATGGTTCAGTATTGGGTTTAGTGATAGGTTTAGCGATCAGCAAACTTCATGATGGTTCATTTTGAAGTTTTAAATTTTGATAAATCGTGTTTAACAAAACAAAAAAAGTATAATAAAACAATTCAATCAAACAAACAATAAAAGTTTTTATGTACTAACTGGATTATAAACATTAATACTTTATTAATATATAATAATGATTTATATTTATATACAATGAAGTTGATCGCATAAGCGTTTTATACATTTAGAAATTTTACTTGTGTTTAGTCACAAATATTGAAAATTTTTAAATTTTGAATTATGAAATTTTGTTTAGTGATAGTCATAACCTACTCCGAACCGATATATGTATTTCGTATGATTGAATATTTTCACTATTACTAATCCTATCACTTAACGCAATACTGAACCATACTTACTATTACCAATATTACCTGCCCAATATGACGGTCGGTATAAAAAATATTTGTTATCATAAGCTAGTTATTTTGTTATAGTAAACATAGTGCTCTAAACTGAAAGGTTCCCGTTATCGTAGGGCAGGCGGCGGGGTTTCACCATTGGTTCTAATTCGAAATTGTTCTATACCGTGTTTGATTTAAGTCAAACCAAACATTTTTATTGAATAAAAATGTTCATTTTGATAATTTACTATATTTTAGATAGTTTGATGCACTCTGTCGTGTAAACGATAAAAATCCCAACCTAAAATTCTTACAAAATATTGTATTTTGTATTTAAAATATGTTTTGCGTTTTCGATTATTTTTTGAATCTGAATTTTAACACAGAGTTGCAACTTGCTCTTGGAGTCAGTCGTATGAGTAATTACCGACACCGTAAAGACCACAAATTAAGAAACGAACAACAGAAGGCTGTTGTTGAACGCAAAATACTGGGTGGGTTAATGTCCTTAGCGAAGACTTTTTTCCTATTTTTCGTTGCACTGATGGTGTATAACAAAATAATTATAATAATAATAAATTATTGACACTTTTTGCAGATATATATATGCGATGGGAAATAGAGACACAAAATTTCAAGATACAATAAAAAAAAATGTGAAATTTATATTATCACAAATGATATATATATTTATATATGGAAAAAAAGGGATTTGTACCTTTAATTTTTTATTTCATTCATTACAACATTAACATATAATGGCAAAATGATATAAAATAATTTAGATATCGAATGTTCCCAAATTAGTTCATTCTGTTTTACTGTTATCATATAAATAAAATTACAAAAGCTTGTTAAATATTATCAATATTATACAAAATTTGTACTTTTTTTCTTTGAACGCACTTTTCTCATAAATATTTTATTAGTAATGATTTAGGTAGATTCTGTCTGTATATAATACGATTTAATGACATAATGTTGCTACATGTAGGTGATGGCAAACCTATATATAACAATTTAACTGCGGATAAGGTTATTGTTCGATTCTGGAATTTATAAAAATTATATTTTGATGGAATGCTTCTATAATTTTCTTCATATTTGTGTATACGTTTTAGGTGTATAAAAAAATTGTTTGCAGTTCATATGTATATTGATAATAACATTTGAATTTATTTCTATTTAGGCAATTGATATCGGTATTATAAATTCTATATAAATGTTCCAATAAATGTGTGCGTATATAAAATGCCAAATAAAAAAGAATTATTAATTCATTTCATAAAGTATATTTTTTGATTGAATTTTTCTTTTTACTAATGCCAACTAATCCATTTGTATTGTTTTATTTTTTTGTTGGATTATATTAATGTAGATCATAGGTCAGGGATACATAAACCTATATTTTCCTCTATTTTTTCCATTTGGAAAAAAGGGGAAACTTTAAAATGCATATAAACCATACATACATACGAAATTGCTGTGAAACACGCAATATTTAATTCCCATATCACAAGTACATATGATTTGTATTGCGTCAGTGTTTTAATTATGTATTGTATAAATTGTATACTGCGATATTACATTATTTATGCATAAATAATATTAGTATATATGCTATAGATATATATACCAAGTATATTCATATAAAACCGTTTTGATTCTGGCATATATAATTTGTAACATAATTGATAGATACAATACACCGATATACGACATTTTGAAAATGAAATGTAAATTATGCATGAAATTACATTTGAATTATTGAATTCTCTAAAAATATGTCCTCAAATCAATCTTTATAATTTATATATAATCAATATAAAGTGCTTGCCACACAAAACACGAATGAACGATTTTTGGAAACGATTTCATCAATATTGGATTATAAACGATACCAAATCATTTACAAATTGATATCACTAAGAATAGATGTAGGTTAAGTATATACAAGCGTTTATGTCATAATAGTTATCATAATTGGTTATGTGAATGAAAAACTTTAATATTTCTTATTTGTCGTCCGAATGCACAAAATAGTGTAAAGGCCTGGAGGCGAATCATGGTATGATATGCTATATGAGACTAATATAAGCAGCGGTTGAAATTAGACCCTCGCAATTTTGCCCGAATACGTGATATTCGGTTTTGCGGGTGGTATTGGGACACACTGTATATAGGAATATTTCATCATAGATTTCATTTTTGTATGAGATCAAATTAGATTGCAAATCGAGTTAGGAAACATAAATTAATTTTCTCGAAGTTCGGACTGGAGTCAATCTTTAAAGTTCCGGCGATTAAGAACAACGAAAGCGAAACACATGCATTTATTATTGTATTCGAAACCTAACCTGTTTGTGCCTATTTAGCGGCAACGCCATTAACTAAATGGGAGAGGGCACTAAATGGGAGGGGGGGCCTTTAATTTTTAATTTCGAATTAGAATCCAGTAAATTGTATGGATATACAATTTAACAAAATTTCGACGAAAACGCAAAATTTTTCGTCAGAAATGCTTCTGTTTTTATCAACGTTTTCATTCAACCATTTTATTTTATATGGTTATATTTCAAAGATGATATACTTATTACGGCTCAGCGTCAATGATACATATCAATGAAAATGTTGATTAGTTTTTAAAAATTAAATAAACAATTATAAATACAACACAAATAATTTCACTGATATAATATAAATTTATTGGTTTCGTCATATGTAGTATAAAAAAATACAGGTATTTACAAAAACCAACATAAAACAACGTTTCGGTACGTATAATATATACAATATACATAGAATCATCATGGTTTTATTTATGTAAATTATAAAAATGTGGTATTTTAAATTTCTATAGCTTTTAATCTTTTAAATTTTATTAATTGAGCAATTGGAAATAATTCAATTATTATGTGGAATAGTGTTTATACACAGCGAAAACTGAAATCCGTTGCCGTAGTTTCCATCGTCAACAGAAACGAATTTTTTTCACTTTTTGTTTTCGTTTTCTTTGTTCTTAGTTGCTGTAGCTTAAGCTAACCCAATTCACATTTTGCGGTATTTTCAGAATAATAATAAAGTTAAATATATATTTAAATATAAAACGTAAAATTTAAAGTAAAAACATATATTTGCTTTTACTGTACTCACTATTGGTATATATGTATATTGAGAAAATTGTTTAGCCTGTTTTTTTAGTTTATTACTGCCAGGAAACATAACAAAATACATTCATGTATACATATTTGGAAAATAAAACAGCAATCGATATATAACAAGCATTGAAATCACTATTATTTCACCTTTAGTTCCAATAACACGTATATAAATATACCTACGTATATATTGGATTCTAATTTCATAAATGTTAACCTAATTTGCATACAACTATAATATATATTATATTTACATACATGCATAAACATATATCTTATATGCTAATATCAATACATGTACGACCATAAATATGAAATTATAAAATGAACATTTTCATTGTGTACATTTTCAATGTGAAAATTCAATAGTGTGCACTAAATAAGTTTTAAATATCCCCTCAGCTTGGTTGTATGTATATGTTTGTATGAATATGTTCATTATCCTTAAAACAATCATTTATAATATAATATATTTAACTTTTTAAAATCAAATTATAGAATATAATATTTATCACTTTAAAATCAAATTAAACTAAATTAATTAATTAACGTTGAATTTATTAACAAACTATAATATCTGAATATTTGTACTGTTCTATTGATGCTAGTTTTTAGTACGACACTGTCTAAATATTTTCCTTTCGGCATAGATATATTTTATTTATTATTATTTGATATGTAAGAACATGAAATATTTTCATTAATATTGCATTCGTCGTTATTTGAGTTATAGTTTTCATATATAATTTTATATGGTATAGTATTAAATTAACTAGGACACAGAATGGAGTACCGAATTTTTATTAAATAATTATACTACGTGAATAATAATCATCATACATACGTAATATTTTATATACAAACCAACAAACCAAATTCAATTCGAATGATGCAGAGGTACGTAATGACTTATTTAGATTTAATGTTTACAATTAAGATGATACACACGTGCTTTGATAAATACAATTGTATTAGCTTTTAAATTGTGCATAGAATTTAAAATATTGAACCACCGGTTAAATATTAATAATATACACGTATAAAAAATTATATAATCTCATGTAAACTATTTATTTATCTTAGGAAACAATTCAATTTCTACTATACGTGAAACAGAAAACATATAAAAATAGTGAGTGTTTTAGTTGTTGCTTCCAAATATCCTTTCTTAAAATATCAAAATATATAAAAAACAAGGCAGCGTCAATTTAAGAAGAAAAATAGCATAAATCAAAACTGTTTGTTTTGTTTTATCCTGATTATAAAAATATAGACTGCTTTATACGGTCTATAACACACGATCTATATAGCGTGACCAAAATTGATGTTGAACGTAACGCACGATCTATATGAAAGAAAATGAAAAAGAATAGAAAATGTGATAGAAAAATTTGAGTGTTTAGTCCTTTTGTAAGAATAAAAATAAAAATAGGATACAACTGAGTTAAATACCTACAAATCAACAAATCATATGGGACGTTCACGATCAAAAAGCGTAAGAATAAAAATAGCAAAGTTTGTAAACTTTTAACTTTTGTGCATAGGACTGGAAAGTTAATTTTGGAGACAGTAATATATATATATATGTGTTTGTTGATATATTTGTTGTTTTTTTAATCATATTCAATTTTGTGTTTTCGGTTTTAATGGTCATATTCCTTAGAACATTAGATAAATTAATGGCACTAATACTAATATTTATGATTTTTTGTTTATTGAGTATTTTTTACAATTTGACATGTGCGTAATTTATTATTTTGATTTAAAGTTCTATTTGAATAAGTGTCAGAAGCATTATATATATACAAGTATAATTATTTTTATTATTAAATATTTATAGGTATGATATGTACTTGTATATGGATTAAAATTCTTATTAAATTATGTGTTTTTGTTTTCGTAATAAGTATATAGTATGTTAAACAGCAATGGCAAAAATCATGGAGATGAAAAATAAAAATATTAAGCTGTCAACGTTAATTCAACTTACATGCAATAGATATATTTTAAACGTTAAATTTATATTAGAATTAATTTATTCGGTAGAATGTTTAAAATTATTTAAGTCTTTTAAATTTTCGCTTGCATATACAAGGTGTCGCACACAAGTATATCCAACCAATATCTTTGAAACCATGTGAGTTATCACAAAAATGATGTCAGAACCCCCCTAGATTCAATGTGATTACATTTTAAGGTTATCCCCTTCCACCCACCCTACCCCTTATGTGCTTAATGCATACCAACTTTGAAAAATCAAAAGTAAACCTTTATTTATTTTTTTCGCCTATTTTGTAGACCGTATGAGAAGTTAAAAAATAATAAAAATATGTGGGGATCCCATAAGAAATTTTTTAACAAATGGGGACTTTCCATCAGATATAAAATGTACGAATACTCCCTGAATCTCTATGGAAACATGTGTTGTTACAATAGATATAAGAGAGAAAGATTAATAGTTCTCAATAAAATGAATAAATGGGCACTTTTTCTCATTTTTAAAATTCGATCTGCAGACGTACGATTTTATTGTTGTAATCCATGTAAAATATCAAAAATGGCGCTTTATAAATCAGTTGTAAATATTTATTGTGCGTCTTTTTGAATTTTTTTGCAATTATATGAGCCTAGTAAAAATTTTTCATCTTGTAAAAGAGATACAAAATAGACAATAGACTAGTACTATATTATATCTATTGTTGTGACGTAATCTATTGTTATGTTGTTATTTTTGTTATGTAAAAACAACAGGCCTAAATGTAATATTTCTAATCCCGGTAACAATCCCGAAATCCCGGATATGAAAACATAATACAGAGTTGCAAACCCTAATATAAATTACCTATAGATAAAGAAAACCAAAATACATTGGTATATTTAATTGCAGGTTTTCTTTATATTATATTTATTGACGTCCGTTTCATTATTACAATGCAAATTCATTTATATATATATATATACAGTGTATCCCACATAAGCCTAGTCTGCCAATATATTCGAAACCACTGAAGTTATCAATAAAAGTATGTTACAAAAACCCTCTGGATTCAACTTGGATAAATTTTGGGGTTATTACCATCCTCCCAAGGCCCTTATGTGGTTATGGATACCAACTTTGAAAAATCGAATGTAAAACTATATTTTTTTCGCATCTGATGGGAAATCTCCATTTGTAAAAAAGTTTCCCATGGATCACATATATGTTTTTAAATTTCTTATCACCCTCAAAAAAATAGGCGAAAAAAAATCAACGATTACATTTGATTTTTCATAACATTTAAGTGATAACTCCAGTGGTTTCGACAATTTTGTCGAACTGGACTTATGTAGGACACACTGTATATAATATATTTTTCAATAATATATTATGGATATGTAAAAATGATTTCTATGAATTATAAGATTATACGTAACCGAATAAATAGTTGTTTTTCATAGACATTATATATATAAAAAACTAATTCAAACACTTATTGACTTTCATATTTGGTGAAGACAAAATTAATTAAGATAACTGAACATTTTCTATTTTCATAGAACCAATTTCGGTTTGAAATTAACCAAAATTCAAAGTAGATAAATTTATATAGTGTATATATGGGCTAAATTACTAGGAAATATGAAAATTGCCGCCTATAGCAAATAAATCATAGTGAAAAAAGAATTATTACAAAATTGCCCAGCTAACCGAGAATTCATTGCGACCAAACTGGTAATTTGTACCGATAAAACGAAACTGTCATATAAAAATCAGTGAATCAAATTAATAAAAAACCTGTTATTTTTTTATGATTTTTTTTAAATAAAATAACATATATTGTACAAAAGTCAATTAGGAGGTTGATGTTTGAAGTTTTTATTTGGAATATTCTCGATTTAGTACACTAAATAAAAAGAAAACATACGACTTTCCACGAATCTCATTTACTATCATGATATTTTTCAAGAAAGTTAAACGAAATAGTAAAATGAAATGTTTTCGTATACGCATACATATTTTATATGTAGTGAGATGTCAATATAATATCATGATAATAATTACCCAATTTTTTATATAATTGCTGGATATTAATATTATTAATATTTTGACGAGACGGCATGTAAGTTGGTCGTTTGTATTTGCCTAAGTTTGGCTTCAATATGTAACGCAATTGTAACGCTACTCGGGAATTTTTCTTTTTCGTTACGTAACCAAATATCGGTGACTATACTGACTACTTTGTAAAATATAAAAACGAACACATAAAATTAAAACGATTTCGTGCACTGCTTCTAAACGCATTCTTTTTGAAACACTTCCATTTTCACTTACTGGGTTGTTATTAGTAATAAAAGTTTTTGAATTTTTATGAGTTCATATTTTCAATCATAATATATGAATGTTATTATACATTGATACAAAAATATATGTATTTAAATGTTTATTTTATATGCATGTATATAACCATCAAATCCAAAATGTATTCTTATTCCACTTGAAATAACTCTATAAATGTATATATTTATATGTATCGTGGATGTCGTATAGTCGTATATGTTTCTATATAATTAATATGAAAAATGTACACTTCAGAACATATAATATAATGCAATAATATTTTTATAGTTTCTTTGTACAGTAACGTTAATACTTTCGAAAACTCACTCAATCTGTATATAAGTAAAAAATACATATACGGGGAAAAAGCTAATAAATTATAAAACAACCGCGGTCTGTTTGACTGCTAATTTTAATACAGTCAATCGGTTGCTGGTTAGCGACTTGTTTTCGATTATGTATAAACTTTAAAACAATAAAAGCAACAAATTTGTTTGTACCTTTAATTAAATGCGATAGATTATTCAATAATAGTTATGATTAAAAAAATTGGTCCATAAAATACACATTAATAATTCATTTTTGAATATTTTCGAATATATTTAATAATAATATATATAATATATAAATAGTAATATACCTATACATTAATTTTACGTTCATTCGTTGCATATGAATGGTTGGTTATTAGCTTCTTTATTTTCATGTATTATACTTTATATTTAGTTGATATTTAAATATAAACAGATATCATTTATATGTTAAATTTTTGATATATTCATAAGTTTTTTTATATATTTTATAATTTTATTATACCGCGATGACAATATTAAATCAATTTATATATGAATGCATAGTCATAGAGCATATAGACAATTGATCATTATTTTTAATTCGCTGTTCATCTATTTCTTTATATATCTACTATTTTTAACGATAAAAAGTTCCAAATTCGGGTAGAAAAGTGATAAAAAAGTTACATTTATTTTTTGAAACCAATTAGAAAATGTCACGTGCATCAAAATGTCAAAATATTTTATTACGATAAGATGTAAATTAAAAATTCTCCTTGCAATATTGAAAAATTGATGAACATAAGAAGAATATGGAAATTATATTAATATGTAAATACAAGTTTAAATTTAAATAATATAATTTTTCGTTCATAACTCGCGAATCGCTTGACCAGGTCCGCGCATTTTTGGACATAAACTCACATTTTCGAATATCTTTGCCGCAAAAAAATTTCTAGTTCTGTTTCGATGTAAAAATTATTAAAACCCATATAATTATAAAATTAAGGAAAAATATCCAAAAGCTCTACTGACTCTATCGGTATAGGAACGAACGGTATACCGATCGGTATACCCGGGGACATAAAAGCCGCATATTTAGGACATTCATCGTCAACGTATCTAGTACACTTTATGCACGTAAGGTGACCTTATTAATATTCTTTGTATAATTCAAAATTTATTACACGTTGTTTCACGTTGCTCCACACGTTTCATGCCCTTTTATGTGTCATATTTCATGAGTCATGACTACATATCATATAATAATATTATTGTATTACAGCAATTCAATTCATTTAGATGCAATCGATAATCGAACACCATTGATGATAATTACATTAGGTATATCTGAAGATGCATCCACATTAGCACGAAAACCAATTAAAAGTACACCAAGGTTGCCTACATTTTGTCAAAATTTAAAGACACTAAACAAAACTACCTTTACTAGTCATAGTCGCAATAATAATAAACAACTATTAACTTCACCAAAACATGATTGTGGTAATACACATAAATTGAATGCAATCAGTTCATCACAAGGAAGATGTTTTTACATTCATGGATGTGAAATATTCGGTAAAAATATTCATTATTTTAACGAAAAAACCCATGGATATATTAAACCGAAATCATTTGCAGTAGAAGCAGAGATGATTGATCACACAGAAAATACTCATCATGAATCGACTGATAATAATATTGATTTCAAAAGTAAGATTAATTATAGAAATTTAAGTGTAAAAAATGTCAATTATATACAAAAAGATTTACAAAGAATAAATGAATTAAGATTGATGAATTTAAATGGCTATGAAATTAATAATTATGGATATTTACCCGGCACTTTACCCAGAAATGATTTTAATAACAATTACAATAACCATGTAACCACCAAAATGACATATCAAACTAATCAAAGGTCTGGTGGCTCTTCAAGTCCAACAACTGGACAAGTGATACGTATAACAATGAACAATAAACAATATAATAATCATAATAATAACCATCATAATAATCTTAATAAAAATTATAATATTTTATAGATTCTTTTATTAATCGATAAAAATTTATCAAAATAGGTTTAATCAAAATAGGTTAAATTTAAATTTATACTAAATTTATACCATACGAAATATATGGAATAGGAAATTATTAATAATAATATTGTGAAGTAAAATCTTTTGCTCAATAATTTTTATTGCTTTTAATATTTACAATTATTCCAATTTAATTTTCCTATTAGATTTTATAAAATTACTTACAATTAGAATAAATTTATATAACTAAAACTTAAATAACATTACTAAAAGATGCGGCAGAATTATTTTATATGCACAACGCGAAAATAGTAATATTCAAATTAATATATATTCTATAGTATATTCTTCTTGGAAAAATAATCTATTAGTTTTAAGCTTAAATTAAGAAACAATTTGAAAATAAAACAGCCGTACAGCAACATTAAAAAAAGAAATTTGTACCCCATTGCCATTCAATCTATCTATTATATATTATAATTTCATAGTATCTTGATTAACAATCACGAAATTGGCATTCAAACTATTTGTTTAAAATATCAAAAATAATTTATTATTTACAATTAATAATTGTAAATCTGTTTTTGTGAGTTCGCCATTCATTTTATAAAGTACCTGGTCGTACCGTCTACGCCACCATCCCTTTTCCCGACCTCCAAGACGCCGTTCGTTAGAATGTGTCATGTACCACGTTTCGGAACCGTAGGTGACAATTGGTCGAACAAGTGTTTGATAATGCTTTCAGTTTTTTACTCAATGTCTTCGAGAAGCACATCTTCCGCAAACCGTAAAAGGTCTTGTTCCTGACGCAATCCAAGATTTCTTGGTGCAATCATATTTGGTTTTCTCCTCGTTTACCTTTGATCCTATTTCCGCAGCTTAACTTTCAACCATACGAACGTCTTTTTAACGGCACCCTTATTTCTACCCATTACGTCAATCAATCAGCAACATAGACGAGTAATTGTGTCGATGAGGTGTTCATGGTCGTCTCCGTTATACATTTATCCAATATGACATCGAAAAATGTCAAAGGATCTATTGCCTAACTCCGTCAAATGTTTCAAATACATCCGATTTGACACTCCTTATTTGCACCTGAGCTGTAACCTGCGTTATCAATTTTTGCGGGAAACCAAATTCCTGCACTGTGCGACATAATTTTTGTCTAATAACACTGTCGAATGGGGCTTTCAAATCAACAAACAGGTGATGTAATTACAGTAAGTTTAAACTCATCTGGTATAACTTCAAAGTATTTCCCCCCCTTCTACCCTCTCCATGCAATGTACATGTTATATGTATATATTGTAAATTACAATTTGTAATAAATTTATTATATGTCTCAAGTGTAATATTACGTGAATTTGATCAAATTTAGATACGATGTTTAATTCAAATATAAAATACTATATATACAGGGTGTCCCAGCTAACTCTATCCTGCCAATATCTTCGAGTCCAGTGGAGTTATCACTAATATGATGTTAGAGGACTTGACTATTTAGATTTTTTTGAATAGAGATTTTTAAACCGGTGAAGAAGAAAAATTCACCGATATGAAAGTTTTTGCATTTTTCTTCAAATCTATAGATTCAAAATATAAAGTCTATTGGTTGAAAACAGACCGAAAAATCTTTAATCCCTTGAATTTAGAATGGTGAATATTATATGATCAGCAAAAATTTCTAGGAATTCCAAGCCAATATTTTAAAAATATTTGAAATATGTAATAGAAATGGAATAATCGTCTTATTCGGAGAATGTTCAAGGTAGGAACAGAACAGATGGCTTAATCCATTAACTATAGGCCACAAAGGAAAAAAGTTGTGCCGTCAAATCAGTATTTTGGTCAAAAACGTCCCAGCAAATTAGCATAAAAGTGAAAAAGGCAATTCTAAACAATTTTTTCCAACACTATCCTAATAAGCCGCATATAGTAAAGTTAAAATGTATTACCGCTCTTGAAAGACCCTATATAACGATTAAAAATACATTATTGTTTAAAATATACATTCTATATAATATTTTAAATAATATAAATATTCAAATAGGTAATAAAATAAATGGAGTTCAGATAATATTACCTTATTGATGTATGATGTTTAAATAAACCAATAAATGGCTCTGTATAAGTGATATAAGTTAATAAAATTTTAGTCAAATTATTAGTTGCAATATTGTTACAATAATAATTACCAAGATTTTAAAATGAATTTACAATCACCATTCAGTTATTGTACATATCTATTTGGTATATATCCTCAATATATAAAATCTAAAAATGGATTATGTAGAAATGTAATTCAAAAATATATGCCCACTATTTTTTCATTACTTATCTTTTCCATAAGTTTGACAAGTTTTAAGAAAAAAACGGAATTATATGAATTGGGTACATCTCGAATTGTTAATTATATACAAATGTGTCCCAGTGCAATTGCATATATTCTATTATTGCTAACTACGTTATATTACTCAAAATTAATGGAAGAAATATTAAAATTGCAGACGAATATTGATTTATTATTAGAGAAAAAATTTCAGCATCTAATCGTTCAGAACAATTTTTTCATAAAAAAATTATCAAGAATTTTATTTATAGGTATAGTATAATAAAAATATTAAAATAATAATAAAACAAAAATTAATCTTGACGATTTATAATTTATGTTTTATTTTACATGATTGTTTGTATATTATATTATACAGTTTTTTTGGGTTGCTTGATAGTTATTATTGCAATTTATATCAAAATGCAGGTAATTTTTTTTTACGTTGAAATATTCTATATCTATATTTTAAGATGTACTATGTTAACTGGGACACCCTGTATATTAAAGTTAAAAAAATTTTAATAAAAATCAAATTTTTTGTGTAGCTTCACACAGGAAATATTTGGGATATAATTTATTGTATTACTTTCATGCTTCCTAAGGTAGGTATAGAAAAAGAAAAAATTACATTATAATAATTATTTAAAGAAAATATTGATTCTATATTTGTTCACTTTTTTATATTGGTTTTTATTTTTTTATTAGACCACTTTGACAATTGCTAATTTATGTTATATTGCATTTATGTTATTTGTGAGTCATCGATTAGAAATTATTGATTTAAAAACCAGGTAAAAATAAATATGTTCAATGCAAAACTAGAATAGACAATTTCTATCATTATGAATATATAGGCATCTTGTTCGCGTACACGCGTAGTTTAGGAAAGTTAATTTTGAACTACGTTTTTATATTAGTGTTCACGTAATACCGTAGTATTCTAATACATAACCTGTAATTGTGTAATTTTTTGTTTATTCAATACTTCGCTGTAATTAATTATTTATGTAACAATTGTTAATTATTTTTATAAAATTTTAATAAAATACCCACCAGTAGTAGATCCCCACTACGCTACGAACCTCAAAAATCAAACGTAGCTCTTAATTCAATACGCATCGTGCTCACGTGGTATATTTCGAACTACGCTACCCTACACTACGCCTGCACGTGAACAAGCTAATAATACATAACCTGTATATACATAATCATATTTTCATTACCATGCAATAATTAACCGAGTCATATTATGTACGATAACATACTTTTTATATAGATTATTGTTAAATACAATAAATGCATACACATTTGATAATTTTGAATCAAAATTAACAACACACCATCAATTAGTAATCAAACAATTTACAATAATTAGAAATTATGAAAACATTAATATAATAACATTGGGTGAACTTTTTAAAGTTGTTCAACTTTTAGAAAAAATGATTTGCCATTTAAATATATACTATGGAAAACAAATTCTATTGAAATATTTATGTGATTTTATAACAATAACAACGCAATTATTTCATATTATAAGTATAACGTTGCCAGATAATACAGGCAAATCACATTTGGAAATTAGCCTATTAACTGCATCGCTATGGGTATTTATTCATTGTGGTGAAATTATGTGGACTACTTATTTGGGCTCATCGATTAAAGACTGTGTATGTATATAAGTATTCGTATAAAATATATATAAAATATTTAATTGAATAAGATTGATCGAGTTATACAAACGACGATAAAGCTGAATAATGAAATTTAATTATACTTTAAATTAATACACACGATATATATAAATATATATATAAACATCTAATTTCATATATGAATAATTGAATTGCGTTCACACTTAAATATAATATTATTATAGCTTGCTCAAACGTCAATTGCGTGTATAATCCCGCATTATAAATTTCATAAGGATTGCATTTAGAAATCTTATATAGTATTTGGAAGATTGACGAATTACCTCATTAACACAATTTGTTATTTATATTTTTTTTTATATAGTGGTCATCGTCATTACATATATCATTACAAATATTACAATTGAGCGATGTGGTGAATGATAGAGATGAAAAATTAAAATTATCAATATTGTCAATGAAAACAAAATCAAATTTTGAATTCACTGCAAATAATATTTTTCCAATTGATAGAACAATAATCATTGGAATTGCAACTGCAATAACAACCTATTTGATTGTATTTGTCCAGTTTTTAATGGTTGATTTTTCTGCAAATGATAAAGCTCCCAATATGCTTTTATTTGGTCCTGATTACGATTAATAGAATATGTTTATGTTGTTTATATATAAACATTTATATATGTTATATCACAAAATAATATGGTATTCAGAATACATGTATGTTACAACTAATTCTCTATTTAAGCGTAAACACGTAAAAAACGCATAAATAAATATATTACGTTCATGCAAAGGTAAGAGATTGGTTCCGAATCCCAGAGTTCAATAAAAAAAAACATTTTATGGTTTTTACATATTTACACATCGTGTTGCACATTTTTTTAATAAGACATATAATAAATAAATTAAAAAACGTAATTACTTAATAAAAAATAATATGTTATAGTATATTTTTTTCTACACTATTTTCACAACAATAATCTGGAATTCGGGATTCGAGAATAATAAATTTTTCGTTTTTTTCATCGTGTCCTATAACAAATACATTTGTTACAGTGGCAGTGTAAGTGACAGTCTGACCGAATGAAACGAATAAAACTTTTTATTACATTTTTATTGAAATATAATCAGTTAAATATGTACAATAATAATGATTAAATTCTTTAAAAAACATGCTTTTTTAACATTTTGTATTGTTATTTTGTAATATAATAATCCAATTAATTAGAAAAAATTGATAAATAAATTCATTATCATCATTCGTTTATATGTGCCAAGGCCCTAAAATGGTGCTGTTCAATGGCAAACTTTTTAGTCGCTTTTTTGGCAATGGCAACAAGTTTAAGCGCAGTCATTTTTGAGTTTTAAATGTCAGATTGACTAAATTTCGACTTTTTTAGTTAACTAAATAAATTAACTCAAAAAATCCATTGAACAGCTCCAATGAAACTATTACATATATGCATACAGATTTGATTTTACCATGCTTGAAATACAACTAAACCTTTTTAGTTGTAAAAATTAAGAAAAATTTAATTAATTAATTTCCTTAATTCTTATTAAAAGGGTTATACTTCCTTTCCATTATCCATCAAGTAAAAACGTTCCCCAGTATTTTATTAACCAATTTGTCTTATTACGTACAAAAACCAAAACTTATTGATGTACGAACCGTCCCTGAATAAATGTGAATATGTATATATAGAATTTATTATTCTATATGTATGATATACTAAAAGTGAATATCATTATACATGCAGTATATTTTTTTATTAAATACCATATATCTTATAACTTATATGTTATATATATATTATATTATATAATATACTAATAATTAACGTCTGACAATTAATAACATCGACCATATAATATGTATATATTATATAATTTTCTTATATTAAATATATACATAAACATTCATTTTCAGCAAACAGCTTTATAGTTTCTAAATGCTACATTGCTATGCTCTAAAATTACATATAGTTAATAATGCAAAAGATAACCTTGAAGAATTATTTTTAAATATGGTTAATAAATAAGAATACAGTCATATACATCATCTATGCATTTATATGTGAAACAACTCGATTATATCATTATATACATAATTGATATAGTCTACATTAATTGTATGTTAAATTTTTTGTGAAGAAATAAATAAAAATTTACCAAACGAAATTTTCATTTTATCAATCTAGAAATGATCAAATATTAATTTCGCAATGAAATCTTATACAATTTGTTTCCAAAACTGAGTTCATCTACATTGAAATAGCATTAATTTTATTAATTTTTCTTTTCAGCAGCATACCACTTACGAAATACAAACAAAAATTAATTTCGGTAGATATACATTTCTTAATTAAAATAAGAATACAAATTAATTTCTTTTCATCAGCGTACTAGACTTAAGATGGAAACGTTTATGTACAGAGAGGCAATAGTGTGGATGAAGAAGATATATTACTAAACACATATGAAAACATTTAATTAATATTTAGCCATTAATCTTTATAAAAGAATAAACAAAACATTATATCTACATACAAACACATGCCATCCTAAAATTCATACAAAAATATTCGGTCGTGCTTTCGAATCCTACCAAAGACATAAAATACGTTTTGTGGTTTGTGGCTAATTACCGAGTATCAGAGTAGTTAACCGTAGTAGTTAGAAGGATTACTTCTTAGATTATTGATAACCTAAATTTTAGTTTACGATTATTAAATGTAATCGTAATCGTTATGTAATGCATTCCCCAAAGTAATCTTTACTTTACAGGTCTTCGATCTGCATATACTTATAAGAAAGTGTATTAAGCAAAAAGTAACATCGGATATATGTATAATATACGGTAATCCCAATAACATCATAAGGTAGTTAATTTTTTTTTTCGCTTTAAAACCGAAAATTTGTTTTAGCATCCGCCAACAGTCTTCTGTTGTTGATTTCATAATTTGTTGCTTTTACGGTTCGGTAGTCTGATTATTATGATCTAGATGAAAAAAATTCCATACAATAATAAGAAAGAATTTAATTATACTGCTAATAGAGCTAATACTCAATATATATTGCATGATACATGCACTTTTTCGTTTTTGTTGTGTATAAAATAAATACATCACATATATATATATATCAATCACGAATCCTTCAATGATGTGACGGAAGTGTTGCTTCCGTAACCAATAATTGGAACTAACTATATAAAACCAATATAAAACATAAATTTAAGTTTTTAATAATTTAAATAATTTAAAAGATAAAAATATGTGATTTTAACAAAACATATCATTTAAACATATCATTTATTTAAACCCGATAAAAAGATAAATGATGAAAAGATAAAAATATGTGATTTTAAAAACACATCCATTGGTAACATATATATAAAAAAAATCAAAACAATTCACTCATCTATAGACACACACCGACTACTATAAAATTATCTACTCTATGTACTTTTTCTTTATTCATTTGAATACAGTTGGTTCATAAAAAACAATCCAAAATATGTGATTTAAAAAACACATCTTCATATCTTTATTTGAGACCATCATACCAACTTGTTTTTGGTAGACTGTAGAGAAAATAAATTTGTGTTGTGGCGTTGTATATGTATATAAGAAAATTTTTTTTCATCATATTCGCTCTGCATGCATTTGTTTCAATACAGTTCGAGCATAAAAATTATCCAAAATATGTGGTTTAAAAAACACATTTTCATATCTTTTTTGGGGTATACGTTGACAATTTATTTTTGGTACTGTAGAATGTAGAGTATAGAATAGACTATATAGAAAAAAATTTGTATTGTGGCGGGGCTTGTATATAAGAATTTTTTTATCTATTCATTATTATATTCGCTACGCATTCATTTATATCAATACAGTTCGCTCATCAAACAATTCATAAATATGTGATTAAAAAAACACATCTTCATATCATTTTTTATTGCATATGTTGACAATTTATTGTAGGTATACTGTACTCACATATTATTTATATTCATATATTATGTATAAAGCATCATTAATATAGTTATAATATTTAATGCAACAATAATAGGGATTGACCATTAAGACTTATAGTGAAATGTTATTATGACAATGAAAAATAAAATTGGTATTAGAAAGATAAATATTTAAATCCATTCCGGATTTAAATAGGACCGATAGGACGGTGTTCTATAATGCATTTCCTTACATTTATATATACTATATTGTGTATAGTATCCGATAGTATTCATTGTATATAAATCATTATAAATCATTGTATTCATTGTGTATAGTATCGAGACTATCGAGAGTATTCATTGTATATAAATCATTGTATTCATTGTATATAAACATTTGACTTGTATTCTGTATTCTTTATAATATTTAAAAAACAAACTTGTATTCTTTATAATCATAAAAAGGAACAAAAGAAATTGACAAGGTTAACGGAAATAGGCGTTTATTATACTATATATATTATACCATATATTGAATTATTAATTGCAATATATATTGTAATATTATATATATATATATATATGCTAATTTTATTCAGCTAATTTTATTAAATAGATACATGTATTAAATAGATTCATTTTTGTACTCTCTGCAACAATAAAATTAAATTTTGTTTAATTTTTATACACAACTTTATATCAACAAACAGGGGTTGTGTAAAATTTATACAAAAAGTTATTATAAAAACTTATACAACTAATTTCCCCAAATTTCTAAAATATTAAATCAACGCATTGAAAATTTTGTTTACTTTGTACAAATAATGAATGAATTTTGTATATTTACTTAGATCAGCGCAATCCACTGGAAAAAATCTGTAAAAAACGCAATTGTTTTTCTATACAAATTTTAAATGTATATAGGTAAATTTATTACCTTAAAAATGTGTAAAAATGTAAAAGTCAGCAATATTTTACCGTTGAGCAATATTAACAGTATTGTATGTCAATTATAATCAACCGTCTATCTATAATACTATTAAAATCAATCGTAAAGGTAAATAAATATATAAATAG
Source organism: Dilophus febrilis (assembly GCA_958336335.1). Lineage (NCBI taxonomy): Eukaryota > Metazoa > Arthropoda > Insecta > Diptera > Bibionidae > Dilophus > Dilophus febrilis. The sequence continues at coordinate 431,625 of OY284470.1, read as the reverse complement.
GATATTGGACAATCGGATTTTTGGAAATGGAATATCACTCCTTTGGTTTTGTTTCGTTCTGAGATTAAAAATGTTTTGTCAACGCATCAGGCATAGCGTAACGTAAACGAAGCGAAATAGAGCTTCAGCTTCAACAAACACTATAAGCTCAAAATTATATAGAAGAGTACGTTTACGATACGATTTTGCATAACAAAAGCGAATCGTAAACGAATCGACTGTCACCACAAGTACTTTAAAATATTTTACGAAGCGTTTGTTGAAAATGTATTCTTGTGTGAATGTATTGGTGTCACAACGGCGGCTCGTAAAGAGTACGTTTACTCGTAACGTTTACGTATCACATATATGAAACGTTTCTGAATTAAAAAAAGGTTGCGTATTCTCAGTCTTATATTTCAAAATAATTAAAAAACAATCAACAATTTTCTTGATAATATAAAATTATTATTATTATTACTATATTATAATATTTTTACAGTTGAAAAATATTAAATAAAATTTATTATATTATTTTTACATTTAAAAAAAAAATTAATTCAAACACTAAGATGAAAAAAAAACTAACAATAATAACAATAATAATAATATTATATATGCCAGCCACAATTCACAATCAATAAATTTTAACAAATGAATTTAAAAATAATGAATAATTGAAATAATTTGAAAATGAAAAGAAAATAAATTACAAGGAATAAAATATTAAAAATTCAAAATTTAAAAAATATTAATATTCAATTTTCCTTAGTCTGTTGCTATAGAAATTTGCATAGAAATTACGGTACGTTTACGATTAAATTTTCCATATATCATAGTAATATGTATAAATACAAGTATTCCGTACTTAAACATTGTATTATTTGTATTATTTCTTCTAATTTAGTAAATAAGATCTATATATTTCACAAAATTCAAAGTTGTCAGACTGCAAATAATTACATACTTTCTGTAAAATTTTACTTAATTGTTAATGTTTTACATTAAGTTTTACAGTATTTGTTAATATTGATCAATTCGAATTTTATTTTTAACGTCAAACACATTAGAATTATATTAACAATCTTGAATGTTAAATCTAACGATCAGGTATTGACATTATTTATCATTGGTTCTTACGTTTGGTTTTAATTTGTTGTATAATGCATGCGATTTAACAGTAAAATAAAAAAAAAGCGTTATTTTTGTTAACTTAATGTATGTAACATTCAACAGAACGTGGATAAATATACGTATGAGAGTATGAATTGTATGATCAATTTATTTAACACTTTGCTTTCGTTAATATTTTTTGGTATTTTGATTTCTGTGTATTTATTGTTATTTACTTTATGATAATATATATCAATTTATATATAAACACAATAATAGAGATAAATATGCCGGCTCAGTGTTGTATATTTAATTGTTCGATCAGAGCAGATAGGGATGGTGTTCAGTTTTGTTTTCGTTGTCCTCAAACCCAAAATCAAAATGATTCCACCACTTGTCCAGAGAGCGTCAACAAGCTTTGATACAAGCTGAAAACCGAATGTTTTCTAACAATTTTTGTTTTTACAAAATAGTCTATTAAAAACATGCTTTGCTAATTGTTAGTAAACTCGTTCAAAAAATATATAAAAAATGAAAAAATTTTCTTTATGCAATGGGTTTTATCGAATATTTTTTTATTGGATACAAAAAAAAAGAAAGTGAGATATTTTGCAGTACCTACATTTTGCTTAATTTGTGTTTTCAATGTGTATTTTTTACATTTTTGTTTTTGAAAGCGTAACAGCAACATACCTTAAACATCACAGAAGTAAAAATGTATTTCAAAAACCAAATTAATTACTCCAAATTTGCGAAAATAATAAAAAACGCTGCCGGGCAAACAACTGTAACATGAATAACGTACGTGAAGAGGATTGGAGTAATTAATTTGTACCGTGAATGAAATTAGTTTGAAAAAACGAATGTTATGCAAATTAATTTGAAAACCAAAATTAAGTTGGATAACAATTTCTTTACAGCATTGATAAAAAATCCATCTGAAATAAATAAAATTCATATTTTCGTATTACAACATGTGTAAAAAGGAACGTTAATTACTCATAAAATGAAAAATTCGTAATAATGTAAAATCACTGTTTTAACTAATTTCTTACCAAATCCACATAATCCATTAAATACTTTACCACACATTGGTCTTTCGGTGTTACAATTAGAACATGGTTTACCAACTTTATAAACTGGGAAATTTGGTATATTACCTTTTGGATGATAATTACATACCATAAAAATACCTTTAAACATCCTTTTATAGTAATTATACAAACATAAATTATAATTCGAATTTTTTTGGTTTTAAAACGAAAACAAATGATTTACCTTGCTGCTGCACAACCAACAAATTCGGTGTTTGCCCATACCAACTGCGTATAATTTGATTCTCTATTCTCCGTTAAATCAATTAAATAAACAAAACAGTAATATCAATAAATTTCAAACTATTATTTTCGATGATACATCTTATAAATTGTTACAGCTTATAAAAAATATAATAGTGTGCTGGTTTATACCGTAAGCGATATCCATCCAGAATGGTTATGGCAACGAAAATAATCGACAGATACACCCATCTCCAATTCCGAAATAGAATTTTTGAAATGCATAACCAAAACGAAAAAGTTACACTTTTTCGTTGCATAAACACTTTGCGCTAAACTATAACCATAAAAAACGTCAATCGTATGATAAGATGGTTATTTTTATGTTTGTTAAATATAGAATAAATTAAATTATTAAAGTCAATTTTTTAAATTAAACATTTTCCAGTAAACAGTTTATGTTTCGGTTAATATTTTTATTGACATAAACACACAATCATAACCATTCCGGAATGGATATCGTTTACGGGATCAACCAGCATATTAATTTAAGTTTACATACTTTCCTTCAACAAATTTATCAATTATAGAATTATCAATTGAATTGCCTTCTAAAAACCAATTTCGTATAATTGATGATCCCCATTTTTTACTTCGAAATTTCTTTAAAAACATTATATTTTGACCTACTGTTAATGTATCATCATCTTGAAAATCGATAATTTAATTATATGATGCAATACATGAAAAATATGTTACTTGGACTGTATATAATTTTTTATTTGTTTGGTATGGTGTGTTTTTTCGTAATTCTGTTATGATAACTCGGTTATTTGAAATTTTTGTTTTTTTTTCAATCATAACTACTCCGGTGCCGTCAAATTTTTCATTTTTTTCGCTCAATAACCGACTCGGTTATCATATCAGAGTAGCTAAATCAACTCCATCAATTTGTGATGATTTTTCATAAAACCTTTTTGCGTTTTTTTTTTGTTTTTTTCGCTTCGATGCCAGTTAAATTCACGAATGTTTATAAACCGAGAGAGTTATTTTATATTTCAGTTATCATAACAGAATTACGAAAAAAAACACACCATTAATGTACAATAGTTGATAGCAATACAGTTGTTCGCTATGTCATTGAGCTTTTTCTAATATGTATTCACTCATTTATATTCATTTATATTAATAATATTGAATGTGATATGATGGAATACAATACAAAAATTGTTTTTATGGGTCAATATAGAAAACTACTTACATATAAAATTACAAGAATCAATATTTAATGTACATTGCATAATCCAACCTTGAGCCATACGTTGCAGTTCTAAACTCCAATGTAGATAATTCATATTAGCGGCAGGTTTTTTCCAATTTTTAGCAACACGATTTCGTAAACCATTATGCCCATTCAATAAATTATTTATATGAGCTGAGGTAAATTGAACAAATTCAAATTGTTGACATTTATCTGAGGGTAATAACTATACAAGAATGTTTTGTTTATTATCACCATTTGTACAGATTGTGAAGTAAAATAAACGTTAAATCAAAGTTACCGGATAACATGCACTATGATCACGGGTAGGTGAATAACACGTTTTATTATTACACGCGTTTGAAGCATCATCCAAAATTGTTATACGATATGAAAAACAATATTTGGAATAAAATAAAGCTATAACTATAATATTAATTGATTTTTTCATTGCTTGATATGCTACTACCAAAATAATTTTATTTTATTTATACATTATACATAAATAACAATACATTTGACTATACCATGGTATTTGTCATATGATACATACAACATATACGTTGTTACTTTGTTTTATATGAATTTGAAAATTATTTATCTAACACATCTGCTTTCATAAATTGTGCTTTTCATTGGTAAAACTTCTAAAATTCCCATGAAATGTCGAATTAAAATATATTGACCTATTCTTGTTGGTGTTTTATTATTTTAATTTTAATTTATGATGCAACAAAACAAAGTGCTACAAATAACAAAATAATATTTGTATTTTATATATCTTTTATGAATAATTATAAAATAAATGATTTACCTAACGATTGACGCAAGTAAACTAAGTATAAACAACAATGAAATAAAAAATATAAATTTGTTTAGTCATTTAAAAGTCATTTAAAGTCATTTAAAAGTTGTAGTGCATTAAAGATGAGCGAAATTAGTGAAAAAATTCGATACATTTTACAATTTTATTATGAAAAAGGTGAAAATGCAACGCAGGCACATGAACAAATTTGTGCAGTTTACGGTGAAGGAACTTTATCAAAATTAACAGCCTATAGATGGTTTGCTCGATTTCGTTCCGGTAATTTTGATGTCAAAGATGCACCTCATTCTGGTCGACCAATCACTGAAAAAGTCGATGAAATCATATCAAAAATTGAAGAAAATCGACACGTAAGCGGTCATGATATCGCTAAAGAACTAAACATCCATCACCAAACAGTTTTAAACCATTTGACAAAGGCTGGATACAAGAAAAAGCTCGATGTTTGGGTACCACATGAATTAACACAAAACAATTTAATGAACCGAATTTCCATTTGCGAAACGCTGTTTAAAAGGAACGAAATCGAGTCATTTTTAAAGCGAATGATTACAGGTGATGAAAAATGGATCACATACGATAATAATGTACGAAAAAGATCGTGGTCCAAGAGGGGTGAAGCTCCTAAAACAGTAGCAAAACCTGGATTAACACCAAGAAAGGTAATGCTGTCTGTTTGGTGGAATTGGAAAGGAATCGTTCATTATGAATTACTAGCACGCGGTCAAACCATTGATTCCGATCTCTATTGTCAACAATTAACAAGATTGAAGCACGAGATTAAAAAAAACGTCCAGAACTAATCAATCGAAGGGGTGTTGTGTTCCATCATGACAACGCCAGACCACACACATCTTTGATGACTCGGCAGAAACTGAGAGAGTTTGGCTGGGAAGTTTTAATGCATCCACCATATAGCCCGGACCTTGCACCTTCAGATTATCATTTGTTCCGGTCTCTGCAGAACTCACTTAATGGTTTAAAATTAAATTCCGCAGAGGACTGCAAAATGCACTTGGATCAGTTTTTTGCCCAGAAAACACAGAAGTTCTGCAGTGATGGGATAATGTCTTTACCAGAAAAATGGCAAAGGGTCATCGATCAAAACGGCGCATATTTGGTTTAATAAAGTTTATTTGAAATATATAAAAAAAATTGTTTGAATTTTGTAAAAAAAATAATCAATACTTTTTAGACAACCTAATATATTATAATTAAAACACAATTTCAATTTCCTATAGAAATAACCAAATAATGAAAACAAATTCAATATCCAATCCAATACCAAGTCATAATAATAAAATAATTAGGAAATTAATAAGATAATTCAATAGCAAACCAACTATAAAAAAATCGGAAGATTTTATAATATATTAAAAAATTAATTCAATAATATAAATCATAATATCAATTCATTTTAATAATTTTTTTTTGTAACAATCGGGGTAAAACGAATAAAAAACATTCGAGTATTTATATTTTTTATTCGTCTTATTTATTAATTTTTATTTTTTCAATTTTAAAGTTATTTTAAAAAATTTTTTTTAATATTTATATTATTATTTGTAAAATTAATATTGAGGTTTACGAAATTATTGGAATACTATTATTATATGTATATATATTAGAATTTAAAATCTTTTTTAGTCATCAGTCCCCGAAATACATCTACCCTTACATCCGTCCTTTTGTATGCCTCCATGCATGCATAAATGTGCATGGATGTATTTAGACAATGAAATATACTTTTCATAGTCATTTTATTTATAAAAATAATGTAATTCATAAAAAAAAATGTATGCATCGACACAAAAGTAAACCCACAACCAAAATTTCATCAATTTCGGTGACCATTTCTAGGAAATATTACATATAACACTTGTACACACTTGTATGCGCTCGCATACAAGCACCGATTGAGGGTTAAATTAATAAATAAATAAATTTAAATAGAATATTTCATATTCTGTGTTATAATATATATAAATATGAAAAAAATCAAAACAGAACGTGTTTAAATGTTTTTATCATTTATCAATTTCTCTATATTCTCTTTCTAATAATATTTTTATAAAGAAGTGTGTGTATTACTTTAAATATGTGTGATATTTTTAAAATGTAACAAAATATTTTTAGCCTTCATTCACACTTAATGTTTTTCTTTTCGTTGTTTTTCTATTTTTTGCATTTGTATAAGTTTTTAAATGGCGTATATGTGATTGTATTTGTGACCCTCAATTTCAATAATATTGTAAATAACATTAAAATACAACAACAACAAAAATCAAGTGAGTGTTAAAAAAAAATTGAGAGAAAAAATGTATAAAAACAACGAAAAATATTAAAAAATTATATATTTCTGTTGTATTTCTATAGAAAAACAATTGTTTTTCTAAAAGAAGAGAGAGCTCTTTTATACTGTAGGTGAATGAATATTTATTAACAAAGCAACAACAATTTAGAAAAACAACATACAACGAAAAGAAAAACATTAAGTGTGAATGAAGGCTAAGGTCCATATACGTTCTTCCTATCTTTATCTCTAGTTCTTCTTTGCTTTAAGGTTATATGCATAATACATATCAAGTTTTCAATATATTAAACAAACAATTTAAGTTACACCACGTTAAACTATTGATGAAAATAATAACCGCTGTGCAAATGATTTCAAATTTTGGATTATATGTTTATTTCTGCATTTTGCTATTATTGTTACCTCGAGAAATATATATAAGGAAATACCCATTATTATATAATGGCGTAGCGATATAACTATCAAATTTTGTATATAAAAGTAATTATATACATTTATAAATAATGTTGAAGATTTTTAAATATATTTTAAATAAAATAAAATTTTGATATGTCAATTATGTTGTTTTGATTTCATGTTTAAATTTTTTTTTTTTTAATTACATTTACATATCAAGAAATAATATTTTATTATTATTTTTTTTATAAACTATAAAATTTTGTATTTGATTGAGATACGATATGGCCGCATCAGCAGCAGTTATAATGATTACGTTTATATACAAATAATCGTATTCTTACATTTATTAAAAAAATCATTACGGTTTAAAATCACGAACATTTCTTCTTTACTTTAAATTTTGCTTGCTCATTTATAAATCAGATATAATTTATTGAATTTCTTCATCTGTATGTTGTGATTATGCTATTTCAAAGTTTTTAAATCAGAAGGACATTCGTTAATATTTAATATGTTTAGAAATTACTAATATAAAATGCAAACTATGTATTATTTATATGTAAGGTATATATGTATATGTAAATTGAATAACAGACATATTCATAAATGAAAAAGACATATTTCGAAATTAATTTTTTCCAAAAACATCAAAATAATGGAAGAGTCTTCCATTAGCAGCAGCTAGTATTATTATATTATCGAAGAGCTAGTATTTCTCCCTTCTTATGACTAACAATCCTTTAAATGAAGTATTAGTTCCTAGCTAAAACCCATTCATTTAAAGTATACAACTTGGACAATTAATAAATATTATATTATATAATCACTGTTATGTATTCAATGCATCATAGGTTCATCACCTATAGTTAAGTGATTTCGTTACGACCTCATGGCAATATGATTCCGAGGTTTTCTTCTGAGCGTTAAACCTATTCTGCCTTAGTAACGAACAAAAAAATAAATATTTTAAATTTAATTTGTAAAAAATTAATGTTTTATATTGTATAATGTTTTGATTTGTTTTCTTAAATGTATCCACTCAGCATTAAATACTGAATAAATGATATTTTTTACATAATCAAAACACATACACAAAAACTTTACATCCCGAGTATCTGCATTCCAATCAGCAAAATAAAAGCAAATTAATTGAAACATTTTATTATTATTATGTTAATTTTATCAACGCGCAAAGAAAAAATAGTCTAAACTCATTTTGTAATGAAATACCTTTGGATATTTCATATGTGTATCATGGTATAAAATAAAGACTATAGGTATGCTTGACAGCTAATATACACAGCTAATATACAATATACAAAATTTGTAGTAAAAATATTTTTTCGAATATAGAAGGCATATATTTTTATATTTTTCAAAGTTTTTTTTTTTTCAAACAAGACCGGTTTTTTTTTTTGTAGCAAACACATTTTCTATAAAACCTTAAAAAACCTTAAATAAAATCTTAAGGATATTCTTTTTTTCTTGCTATTCGTAATATATATAGTATACCAATATAGCAACGTTAAGGATTTTTTATATGATGCATTAATATATTTTGTAAAATGGTATTTTGTAATACGGTCAGTGGTAAAATTAGACGTGCCATATTAAAAAAAAATTATTCGAAAAAATTAAAAAATTAAGCGTGCATTATTATTAAAAAAAATTATAAACAATTACTAATTAATGACGTCATACAAACCTATCGAACAAATCCCCTTTTTTGGGTAATTTCCATATTTTTAGTTGCTTAGAGGTTCAGATCAAATCGTGCATGGATATATTATTATGCAAACTGTTAAAAAAGAAATACAAAATGTATGTCTATATGGAAAAAGTTAATATGTTTCAGATAGTTTATATCTTGAGTATATGATTAAAAATTGTACAATTGTACAATTTCGCTATTCACACTTTTTCAAAACAAAAATAAAAAATAAATAGCTTTATTGAATCTTTATCCTATATATCATATGCATTTATAAGCAAACAACTGATGTTTATATAAGCCTCGATTTCTATGAAAATATTTTATTTATCACAAATATGATATTTGTGATATAAAAAAAAATGTGCTTTTTCTGAAATTTATTTTGCCTGGATAAAAAAACCGAAATTTAATAATAAATACCAATTGCTGTTAAATAATTCCATTTTTTATTAGTTTGTAAATTAACTGGATATTTTATTATTATGAAATTAAATCATAAAAATTAAATAAAATGAAAAATGAAGTTTGGACGACGGTCAGCCGACGGCAATAGAAGAAAAAATATCAATGTCCGCCGTCAGTCCGCCGTCCAATATTCATAAAAAGCACCGCCATTGAAATGCATGTATTTTCAATTTGACATTTGCCGTCGTCTGCCGTCGGCATTTCATGAAAAGCATTACTTTAGTGAACATCACTTATAGCGACAATATTTCATGTACCCTGTGTAATTACACAGACCAAATTTGAATTAAATTAAATTAAAATAATTTATAAATCACTATATTATTGTTCCGCGTCCTATTCAAAAATACATAAAAATCCAATATATAATGACAGCGTTGTGATGCATTACATCGTCCTGTGTGTATGTGTTAAGTCGGTTGTCGCCAATGATAAGGCGCCATGTATAGACTTAAATTTTTTAATTTTCGAATATAAATTTACCCAAAACTTAAAACAAGGTTCGGTTTTTCTTTTTTTTTTTAATTTCTTAACAAGTTATTCTGTAAACAGGACAACAATATTGATGCATTATATATTATTTATATATAATTTCAATATGTATACACAGAAAAACTTGTAAGAAAATGAAATTAATACATATACATATATATATACATATAATATATACAAATATAGGCATTGATAGAATAAAATAGATTAATATAAGGATGTAAAAAACAAAATAATAGAAATAAATCATAGAAATTTAAAAATATATATGCCAGGTGGTAATCGATTCAAGATTTCTATTTGGTTTGACGTACTATTATTTTTGACTAATGCATGCATATGTATATGTAAAGTTGCAATACAAATACCATGTTTAATGGTTTAAAAATTTATTATTTTATTCCTTATTTTGTTTAACACTTATCTAATTATACATCTATATGTGGATATATAATCAGAAATCCCTTCGTAATTTAAGTTTTCCGATAAAAATCATATCTGATAGAAAACACTCGTATATTAATAATTCTAAAAATAAGACAAAATTTTATTCCATTCCTAGCATTATTAAATATACATATTTCTGTTTATTTACATATAATACACAAATATATAGATATAGTAATATGTTTTGTTTATACACTATTCTTATGGAATATGCCATCAAAAACAAAAGATTGTAAAAAGTTTATATGGTTAATCGGGGATATTCATATATATTTAACTGAATAAATGAAGTGTTTGTTATAATTTTATAAAAATACTATGAAAGAAGAATGCATATAGTATATGGCCGAAAAAAATTTTAAATTCCTAAAAATTTTGTTATTTTTTAAATATAATGCAATATGTATTTTTGCATTTTGCAAACGTTTTATTTTAGAAAGTGTGGTCGTCGTCGTCGTAGAAGTAGAAGAAGTCGAAGTGTCGACGTTATTAAACAAATACATTTTCATTTTCATCATATTTTATTATGGCTTTTAAAAGTATATTCTTGACATATATATTCAAAATAAAAAAAAAAAATGGTAGAGAAAAAAATGAAATTATATATAATAAGGCAGTTGGCAAATATAGATACGAACGAATAATATCCACTGCATTTTTTCGTTTTCGAGTTCACATATGTATTGTCTTTTCGGTGCATTTATTTGTTGTTTTTTTATATGGTTATGCGAATATGTGAGGTAAAACACGAACGAAAAATTTATTCCTACGAAAAAAAAAAATGAATGTACTATTATTTTTTACATTCGTTCAACACTTGCATATACATATATAAGAATCAAGAACAACATGTGGTTATAGTATTATAAATTTTTTTCATCTGTGAATGCATATATGCTATATGGAAATCTTTATGATGTTATATTTTTTTCTCTACTTATGTGAACATGTCGAGTTATACATATTTGTGTTTACTGCATGTGTTATTCATGACCTAATTTTATATTTGATTGCGCATCACGGTATTGACCTTTATAGTTGTGGACAACAGAAAAAGTTACATTAATAGAAAAATTTAAGGAAAAATGAGAAATGTGAGTGTTAACCATAAAGTGTATGTAAAAAATGTATCTACTTCACCGACTCATTAATATTATAGCCCACAAATTTTATTCTGTAGAACTTATTCTTTTTTCGTGCGAATAAATTTTTCCTTGGTTTTTAACATCACATTCTCGCATAACCATATAAAAAAACAACAAATAAATGCACCGAAAAGGCAATCCATATGTGAACATCAAAACGAAAAAATATAGTAGGTATTATTCTTATCATTCGTTCGTACCTATATGTGACATGGTCCTTAATTTGTATTCTGCTTGCAATTCTCTTGTTCACAACTTCTTCTTATATCACTTATAAAGTGTATTATATAAATGTAAAAAAAGTAAAAAATAATTTTTTACACACACATATATATAATATTATTTGTATTGTTCCGTGCGTCGAAAGAATTCGAAACAACATGATATTATCCTTTTATTTTATTTTACAAGAAGAATCTATCCAAAGTTCATTTATGAAATTTCATTTCTTATATCACTTATAAAGTGTATTATATAAATGTAAAAAAAGTAATAAATAGTTTTTTACACACACATATATATAATATTATTTGTATTGTTCCGTGCGTCGAAAGAATTCGAAACAACAACGATTTTATCCTTGTGACGGACGGTTTTTAGTGTGCGGAAACTAGAAATACAAGTTTTTCGCTATTACTATATATTGATTATATATATAGTAGATAAAATAAAGATGTTTTTTTTTCATTTTTTTTTCTTTTTTACTTTTTCAGGGATCCGATGTATAATTTATATATAATCTAGCTCTAAAATCTTTATTAATTTGGATTTTCTTCAAGTTGTTATATATATTACTTTAGAAATAACAATATAACAAATACCATGACGTTATGGAATATATTATTCATTATAAATAATCTTATGTAAAAATTGATTTTATATTTGAACATTGTAAAATCGTGGTAATTTTTATCAATTCATTCTCCATTATTGCGAAGTTTTCATGTATACAGAGCCCAGGTATTGGCTACATATTATATAAATTCATGTATTCATAAATATAAATTCATGTATTCAGAATACGAAAATTAAATTTTTTATTCAAAACATAATTTTGTATAACGCAAATATATTGATCCACCGAATAATAAGAAAACATATTTTTGAAAATAATAAATGAAAGATTTAAGCGACGAACCGACGACGAATTTTATATTTTATAAATAAATTGAAAAAGAAAACATTGTTAGGCACATCCTAGGTGATAGAAATACAACTTGATGTTTTAAAGGTTTTCTGGGATTATTTGTAATTTTTCCGCATTTATCTATTTTGAGATCCTAAAATAGCATTATGATATTTTCTATATTTTCTACATATATTGTTTGTTGTATCTGACATTATAAACATAAATGATTTACCTTGATGGAATCCGGTTAAAGTGTAAAGTTACTGCATTTCATCAGAATACATTATTTTGATTAAAGATATCATCAACACAATTTAAAATATATATTCAACATTTTATAATACCTTATAATACCTCATAAATGTCATTTCACTTTTCCGATACATTTTCAGTTACGCCAGTTACGCAGATTTTTAACATTTCTATGTATATATTTATATTGACCGAATTTCATTGTGTTTCGGCTGGAACAATCTTATACGGATAAGCTGTGTATAAATAAAATTAATCATCTATTGATTATATGGCAAGTATATCAACATTGAATAATAGCAAACCGGCATATAGATTATTATTGTTTCTTTGTATTGATTATTAATAGTGAAGGAATATCTTCACATCATCAGAAACCCATTTTGGTATGAAGTTATTCTTTAAAGATATTTTTTTGTCAATCATAGATTTTCGTATGTAATAAACTCAAAACCACATTATATACAATATTATAGGTTTGAGAATTGTTTATCCGTTTCGGAAGTTCATTTTTATACCAAACATATATATGGAGTATACGGTAATCAATAAAAAAAAAATCTATTTTCAAATCTTCAACCACATCGATTATTATAGGGCCAAGATATACTAAAAAATCAATAAAATAAAATATTAGTTTTTTTGTTAAATTTCATCAATAGTATTTATTTACTTATTATTAACAACGTCTTTGTTTACAAATAAATTGGCATTTTAGGACCAAATTTAAATAACATAATTTATATTTTATTATTTTTTTTTTATTTTATATGTTAAATATAACTTCGTAATTATTTTTTCTTATTACTGCCATTATATTGTTTAAATATATATAATATATATTGTTGGTTTTGTTTTTCCTCAATTTACTTAATGTTATTCAATTATAATTATAATAAAAAAAAACAAAAATACATAGTAATCTATCATACACATTCTAGTTTCATCAAATTTGTTTATTCACAATACTGTGTCTATATAGATTATTATGATGTTATCGTCCACTGCAACAATATAAATATATTATGTTTAAGCTCTATTGTAATTAATCAAATATAGAAAATATCTGGAAATATTTAAAAGTTTTACTCTTAGACAATTTTATTTGAAAAATACAACAAAATGATATGAATATATGTATATAATAATAATAATAATATAAAAGTTTTCATGTTCATATATGATGAATAAATTGAATAAACTAGAATTTTGTTTATTGTTGCATTTGATGAATGAAGTTTTTGTCGAAAAATAAAAATAAAATATTAAACTATTAATTTTGATTATTTAGAAAATTTTAAAAATCATTATATATAATAAATGAATAATAGCTATCCTATATCAGTGTTTAATTAATATGTAACATAATTTTTTACCTTTTTTTTTCTATTATGTTGTAAATATAATTTTGTGAGGGTTTCATTTTTGTTTTTATTTTCCAATGTATAACTAAATTTTAAACCATTATGAAATGAACATGAAAAAAGTGCTTATGCACATTTTTTATTTGAGCAAATTATATTTATTTATAAAAATTTTGTCTAATACATTTAAAATATACTAATAATATTGTTTTGTGATTTTTTTTATAATTATTTACATTTTAAAAGTGTTAATATTCAAAACACAAATTAGCAATACTAAAAAACTTAAAACATACTAACCATTGGTATTACAATATTTACTGTATATTTTATAATATAGGGTCTTAAAAATAAAATAACATTAACAATTTTATTGAATGGTTGTTTATGATTGAATAATATTTATTTTTGTTTATTGTAATTATGTGAATGTTTTTATAAAATTTAATTTAAAAAACAGAAAATCAGTTGTTTTAAAAAATTAATGCATTTCACAAATATATTTGTTTTTATTTTTATTAATTTATAAGAAAAGATATGTTTTTTTTACAAATTACTTTCAAATAAGTATAAAGTATTTATGGAATAGCTAAAATTCTCTTTTATGTCAATGAAATATTGAAAATGATTAATTCCTCAATAGGAAAACACCATTTTGTGATATGATAATATTTATATATCCATTTGTTTTGTCATGTCATAAATTGTGATTTGTATGCGAATAAACATATAATTATATTTTAATTAATAAATTCAATAAAATTAATTGTGTTTATACTACAGATTATATATTTTTATATTACAGATTACAATATTTTTATATTAAATATACGAAATTAGAATTAATACATTTTTAGTTATTGTTTTACTATATTTGACCATCGATGATTAAGAAAAAATCTTTTTAAAATGTTTAAAGTCTTTCTATTTTCAGTAACCTGCCGTGTATATATTTTATAAAAAAAAAACATTGATGAGATGAAACAAAATTATGTGGTTAACAAAATTCTAAGTTTTTACATTCCAAAAACGATCTTTTTTTATAATTAAACAATATCTTTTAATTTTGTACGAACGGTAAATGAATTAATAAAAATAAAATGGAGATAAAAAAAAACTCTATTAAAAGCATGTTTCAGGTATGTATGTATAATTTAGTTGTATGAAATAGGTATTAAAATATAAAATATATATTTATAAATTATTAACATTTATAATTTGTACGAATGTGTATATTTGAGTTTATATGTTGAATAAATATATATACAACATATATGCATATAATATATACGTAGTATTTAAGGATTCTTTTTTAAATGTACTTTTATATAATTAAAACAAATATCATTATTTTTTTTTTTGTGTATATGATTTTTATTATTTGTTAATAGGTAATCATGTTTTTACTTTACGTTTGTTTTGTTTAATAAATTGAAATAAAATTGAGGTAGAAAATTATTTATTTATTATTTGTTTAATCGTTATATTTAAATTTATTAAATTATTTTTAAATGGATCAAAATGACTTTCACATGAAGAATTTATGTATATTATGTGATAAACATAAACAGGTAATTAAAGTAATTATTTATTTATTTATAAATATTTTTTTATACTTATCGTTAAAAGAGGATACAGCAATCGGTTATGGTATTTGTTTTATCGCACTGTTTTAAAATCATATTATTTTATTGTTCATTTTTTGATCGTATATTAATTTTTGTTATTTTAAACTTATAATTAATAAAGTGTAAATATTGAATATGCTTATTTAAAAAATGATAAAAAAAAAATAACAATAAAATTGGTAACTGACTTTACTATTTGAGTTTATATTTATTCTTAGTATTATTTATTGTGTTTTGCATAATTATGAATTATTATATTAGACTGTTTATTAGATTTTACTTTATTTATTAGACTTTTTTTTAACGAATTCCCGAACGAAATTACGAATTACGAAATTTTTACGAATTTTTACGAATTATGCGTCAAACACGTGGTAATTTATATGATGAATATATAGTATTTGTGACGCCTTATCGGTTTAAAGTGAGTTGAAAAATGTGTAAATTATATGGTTATTAATATAATTTTTTGTGTTTTACGGAATTATGTAATATTATTTTAGAATTTCTTCTTCGATTTTTCAATGATTTTATGATTTTTATTGCGTAATTTTTCCAATTTACGGGTATGCGAATCGGTGTGTTTTTTCATTTGATCACCACGGACGAATCCCTTATTACACAAAGAACAAACAAATGGTAATTTACTTGGTGAATAATGAATATATTTGTGACGTCTTAAATCCGTTTTATAAAAAAATGTCTTGGGGCAAACATCACATTTATGTTCTTTCATTATAATATTATGTTTTTGAATGTGTTGTTCATACACATTTTTATCTTCGTATTGTTTACCACATTTTGTACATCGAAATAATTCGCGATTTTCACCATCAAGATAACGATGTGCATTCTTTTTGTGTTGTGTTAAATAGCATGGCTTATTAAATGTTTTATGACAAATATTACAACTAATTGTTTCATTAGAGGTAACCGATGAGGATGGTGTTGACGAAGATGACGTGCTTGATGAGGATGGTGACATTATGGGGAAAGAAATTTTCTTTTTACATCGACTGTTTGACATGATTGGTAACGATTTTAATGGTTTTCTAGATTGTTCCCCATCCAGCATTGTTTTCCGTCGTAGAGCTTGATCTCCATTGCCATTAATAATAATCGATTGATTATAAGAGTTTGTGGTCAAGGAATGTGGTGATGACGCTGATAAGGGGCTATATCCAGATGAATAAGACAATAAACTAATACTTTCATTTCGCGTATGATTATCAATTGATTTACTTTTTGGCGAAAATTGATTTATTATGGATTGAAAGGAATCACGTTTTCTAAATAAATTTTCGGATTGAAATGGTGGTAGTTGTTGATATTCATTCGGGGATGCCATATCATAAATGCCGATATCAATAACCAGTGCCTCATTATCCAGAAGCATTGGTGTAGTAAGTAGGGATTTAGTTGATTGAGATGAACAGTCTCCACCAGAAAAGTAATCAGATGATGAATTACTATAATCATTATTTAAATATTCTGAATCGGTATCACTGGCGGGATTTTCTTTCGATTTTGAAATATCAATTTTCAATTTACTTGCAGTTTCCAATATTGTTTTTGCATTATCTTGCTTTGAATATAACGTCTTCAATACAGATTTATGAACTTCTTTTAACGATTGAGTCGTATGCTCAATATCCAAAAGAATGTTATTATTATTATCTGTACTATTATTTGGTACCTTATAATCAGAATTATTGTTATTATCATAAAAATTATTGCTATTGTCATTAATATGGATATAATTACAATCAGGGTCGTCATTATTTTTTATTATATCATTCCTATTATTAAGAATATTACCAATACGGTGTATGTGAATATTCGTTGATGGTTGGTCCTCCGCTAATTGTTGTATTTGCGTTTGGGATGGCATGGTGATGATGGTAGTGGTGGTGGTAGGCGGCGGCAGCGTATGATTGTTGATGATGGGTTGCTGCGGCGGCGGCTGCGGCAGCTGAACCATTGTAGTGATTGTATTGTATTGTGGTTGCGGCAACGACCGCTGTGGATGTTGATGAGGAATGATGAAATCCGTTAATTGAAGTGCCGGCATTTCCATAGTATGGGTGTTGCATAATAGGTCCAATACCATTGGGTCCGTTGTTTGGTGGATTTGATCCAATTGTTGCGATATGGCCGTTCCCATGTTGTTCAGCTTGAGTTGCAGGCCCCTCGGTTGGGAGATTATGACGGAGGGACCTGCTTGCCCGTTTGGGGGACACGATGTATTTAGATTGGTAAAATTATGATCGTATGTGCTGTTCGCCGGATAATCAACGTACTGTGTATACTCCGACGTTCCAAATTCATTGTTATTATGATTGTGATTATTATTATTATGATTATTATGATTATTATGATTATTATTATTGTTATTATTATTATTGTTATTATTATTATTATTATTATGATTATTATGATTGTTATTATTATTATTATTATTATTATTATTATTATTATTATTATTATTATTATTATTATTATTATTATTATTATTATTATTATTGTGTGATGTCACACTATCAATATTTGTTAATGATGTTGTAATTGTACGGGTTGAAATAGTAGACGTTCCTGTTGTCTGAGCATTATGTTGTTGATGTGATAATTCTCCAACCATCGCTGGTGTTGTTGCAGATGTGGATGGTGGTAATGCTAATGTATTTGTTAGTGATGTTGTGAGCGGAAGCTGTAAGGAAGGTAATGTCATCGATGTTTGTATTGGCAGAAAATGATGTGTTGATAAAGACGATGTTGGTGGTGGTATTGGTGGTATCGGCGGCGGTGGTGGATGTTGTTGTTGTTGTATTGATGTAATTTGTGGTGGTGTTTGATTTATAATTGAAGATTGTTGTAAACCGGTCGTCGATTGATTAGAGGTTCCCGAGGAACCGGTATTACTGTTACCCCGATGGTGATGATGATGATGTTGATGATGGAGATGGTGATGTTTTGAATTGTGATCTCTAGCTGGATGATGATGATGACTTATGGGTAGATTTGCCGGATCTGGTTGTCCACTGGATTTAACAGCATTTTTATGTAATGTTGTATTATAGTGACGTTTCAAATGCCCGGAACTAGTGAACCATTTATTACACGCCGTACAATTGTAGGTTTTTGGTCGACGTGCTTCATTGGATTTCCAAGTTGAACCTTTAAGTGGTGTTAAATTGTTTTGTAGTGTTGTCGAAGGTGTATTATTACTATTGTTATTAGTAATGGATACATTATTAGTGTTTCCATTATTACACATGTTATCAAACATATGTTGATATTGTGAACCAGTTTCTTGAGGTGTTGTTGTTGACGGAAATTCTGGTGGACTGCCAGATAATGGATTACGATTTAATCCTTCCGGAGTTTCAAGCAGTATGGTGTTGTTATTTGTTTTTACACTGCTCATATCGGTAATAATTTGTTGATTTGGTATTGGTTGTTTTCGACTGAGATAATGTTGGCTTGGATGTAATTGGTGTAATTGCGGTTGTTGAGTATGTAGTGAATTTTGTTTTTGTAAATACACTTTTGACGGTGGTGTATATTCATTATCATATTCGTTATTAAACTTTTGAACATTTTCATTTGGCATAATGTCATAGAAATTTTGGCGAAATGAATTATGCGAGGGATGCTGGCTAGCTGGTATATATTGTGGATGTGAATGGTTTAGCTGTTGGTGGTGTTGTTGATGAACATTGTGATGACGATATTGATTTTCATTTGAATTTAATTGCATTACTCGTTTCGATAGCAAAATATTTGGTATTTGCTGATTTAATGTTGTTTCGTTTGACCACATGCTGTCATGTGATTGTGTAGCTTGAATGGATTCCACTGGCGGTAATGAGTAATTTAAATTATTATACGCTGTAATATTGTTCTGAATAATACTAGAATTATTATTATTACTGTTAACGTGATTAACATTAACATTACTACTAATATTATTATTATTTCCATTGTTAATAATATTTATATTATTATTATTACTATTCGTATTATTGTTGCTATTTCCTTGTATCACAACTTCATGAGAATCTAAATCTAATATGTTTTTATCGTTTTCCTCCTTAATATAATTACCAGTTTGATATGAGTAGAAATCGCTTGTTGGTCGTGATTGTGATTGTGATAATATTGGTTTAAAAATTGTATATGGACTAAGCGATGGTTGGTGTTCAGATAGGCCCGGTAAACCAATTGCATCACCGCCTTTTTCCATTTGTGATGATGGTGGTGATAATGATGATGGTGTTTCCGTATTTCTACCGATTAAATTTTGCGTTGTTGAATGCATTGCATCACTTTGTAAAAATGTTGACGTTGTATTTGGACTTGATGAAGTTACTAATTTTGGACTGTTACTACTACTACTATTATAACCGCTATTATTACTGTTATTAATACTATTAAAAACTGAGTGATTTTGTTGAAGCATTTGTTGGCTATTGTTGTTCATATTGTAATTTGAATATACGTTAACAGCATTCGTTTTACACTCAATATCAGAGGTAATATGTTGAATTGGTGATTTTGTTTGTGGTAGCGGCGTTGTTTGCCTGGATAAAGATAATTGTTTCTGCATAAATGGCAAGTATGGATTTGCACATTCTAATTCCAATTTAATGCCATGATTTTGTGTTGAAAATATAGCATAAGGGTACTCATTGGAGTACCAGTTATCGTTGCCGTTATTATTATTGATATTATTTTTAATATTATTAACAATGTTGTTTGAATTATTATTGTTAATATTGGAATTATTATCAGGTTTCGGTGTTCCGCATTGGCTGGAATCGGCCGGTGCACATATTGTATCATTTGTATTCATATTTAACCGCAGTTAATTAATTATTAAAACTATTTATCACAATATCGTTATAATATTAATGAGATCATTTAGATAGTAGTAATGAAAAACTTAACCGGGCATTTAATAAATTCTATCTAATATATAAGAATTATATTTAAATTTCACTAACCGCTGCTTTTATTGTTAATAATTTTAATTTTTAAATGATGTGCGAATATCAGAATAATATAAACTTGCTTTCCTAATAGTGAATTTATATCTAAAAAAATATCTATCACTATCACATTAATTTGTAACATATATCCACTTATTACGTAAAATATAACTTTTATATTTGACTTTTATTTTAGTAAAACTCATTTATTATAATTTCGCAACATATTTTTAATTCATCACCTAAACTGATATTTAATTTATATTTTTTATTATCAATTTTATTTTGTTAATAAAATTTAGTTAACTGTTTTTTTTATTATTTTAATTTATATGACACATTATTTTTTTTACATTTATCACTCGATTAAATTTTATTTTAAGAAATTGTTAAATTAAAACAAAAAAATAATTAAAAAAAAACACGACGATTTAATCGTTCGTTTAAATCATGATTCCATTTAATTAATTCCCATTAAACACAAATGGTTTCAGAAATATTATAATTCTTTAAATGAAGTATTAATAATTCATCACTGCATGATTTCACATGGACCTTTACAACGAAGGCGTTCAAAATTAAATATTGAAATGTATATATTGTATTTACAAAAAATATTAAGTTTTTAAAAAACTAAAAACGTTTATACAAATACAGGTTTTAAACTTTTCACATTTTAAATTTCGACAAAAAATATGTTTTTAACATATTAAAAAACAACATTGACCATCTTCACCCGGCACCAGATCTTCGACGAATGAACAACACAGAACACAAACAAATACAAGTAGTAAAGTTTAGTTTTCGTACTGGAAATTATTATGAAATGAATCTCAATCTAAAAGAGTATTATCGTAAATATATATTGTATATTATTTATATTTTGTTTGTAAATAAACTGGTTCTAAATTCTAATGGAGTATATGCAATATACATCCTATATACATTCATATAATCTATAATAGTGTGAAATAAATGCAGTGTAAATTATATAAATTTTTATGAAAAAAGCCGAAATAGAAATTTAAGATGCTGTGTGGTCCACCGTTTTCTACTACACGAATTATTTACTGAAAAGAGAAACATTGAGAATCATTGAGATTGAGGGCTTGTATATACCAAAAATGTATGGTAAATATGCATATAATAAATTTAGATATTAATTGGTAAATATCATAACACATATCTATATACCATGTAATGTTCAGATATAGTATGTACTATGTAGTTTGTATATGCCAAGCCAACACATGAATTCTTACCATATACAATCATTTCACCAACTAACACTTTGACAACAAGCTACTGGACATCGTCATAAAGGAACATTCATAATCACTCTCTCTTTTTTATATGATGTGATATGCTGTACCATTTGATTATGTGCATATGTTATACACATATACAAATATATATCACTGATTTGATTATGGAAATTTAAAAGAAGGGAATAATTCCCACCTTACCAAAAATTTCGCATCTTCTTTTACCAATAATTTCACTATACAGATATCCATGCATATGCATACATGTATATTCTTTCTATATGTTATCATATATTTATACCATTATATGATAACAATATAATTTCATTTCATCAAAGTAAAATGGTATATATATATATGTATATATATATACTAATACTATTTTAATCCTTACGATTTGTTCAATGTGTGATTGTATATATCTATATACGAATGTGTGTTAGTGTTAAAGGATATGGGATAAGGACATTGTATAATATGTAAACATATTTTTAATATATATGTATATCTATAATCAAATATATAGAGTTTTTTATTTCGACATACATATACATATTGAAATATTTTAAATATTATTTATAACTATAGATAAAAAATTGCATTTATTTTTACAGGGTGGTTGATATATGTCTGTTTTATTTATTAATTATGAATTAAAATAATAATTTGGTGAAATTTAAACAAAATTCTTATAGTGTAATAATAACACTTTATAAGTAATGCGTTTTCCCAAAAACTGCAAATCAAATCGGCTATTACTATTGGTGAGTTCGTTTTCTCTGATCAGATTAATCGATTGCTTAAAATGTTCTTTTTTTGCGTTCGTTTTCTAAATTACAGATCAATTAGATTGCTTTTTGTGTTCGTTTTCTTCGCACAGATTAATTTATTTGACATGTGTAAATTTTTAGAAATCATTTAGATTAATCTAACATATTACCAACTTAAAAGTAAAAAACAATATTTTGACAATTTTAAAATAATAGAATAATAAGTATTCGTCATCATCATCAGTATCGTTGTAAAATATATCACACACATTGTACATTAAAAATGAAATAACGGGTTTTCTATCGTCGTTCATTATTAATTTTTTTTATTTCGTACCCAAATATAAATATAGATATATAATTTTATACAAATTAATCATTCGACAGAAATATTTCTTAATTATTGAATTCACTAAATTATTATATTTTCATACAAACGTTGAATCTAAAAATATAAACAAATTTGGGATTTAAGCAGACTAGACAAAAACATTAAAAAATTAATTTTAATACATTTGATATATTTAAGCAGTTAAATTAATTTGTTCGTTCGTTTTCTACAGATTGCTTATTCTATAAATCAACAAAACGAACTCACCATATATTATTAATTACTGTATATTGTTTACGATTATAATCCACAGGGTGTCCCAGTTCCTAAACACAATACGAGGGTATGGAGTTTTTAGGTGTTTTTTATATTATTCATCGTTAAAAATTAATTCAATATGATAAAATTAACCATATAATTAAATAATAATAAAAAAACAACTAAAAATAAATAAACGTAAAAAATAAACAAATTGAAAAATGTAAATAAAACCCCATTTTTCCTTTGCCCCTCACTCTTTTAGATGCGGATGTTTAATAATTTAATTTCTATTATAAATCTATTCTCTTATATATCTATTGAATCTAGAAAACTTTGAAAAAATCTCAAAACAACACTAGACTTACAACAGAGATATTAAAATGAATATATATCTCCGTTGTAAATTGCGTTGTATTATCAGGAGCGCGTTGTAAATTGTGTTGTATTTTTTATATTTTGATGCTATCTGTAAAAATTAAACAACAACAAAATACACGTATATTTTTTACAATGAGATTTACAACAGAATTTACAATGCATGAGAATGTACACTAAAAGTGTAAAAAGTATAAAAATAAAAAACAAATAATAAAAACGCTTGTAAAAATGTCCATACATTTTTATAGGTTTTATCCGCGCATCATCTTGGATTTTTCTGAATAACTTCGAAACGAAGAGATATATTATCGAAATTTATATGAAACGAAAGCCATTTAACGTAGCCAATTTTTAAGCATGTTAGAAGGAAAGTTTTACAGGACGTCTTTTCGAGGTATGTTACTTCAAACTTTAGAGAACAAAAATATAAAATATATCGGTTCTAATAAATATCTTACCTATTCTCTTTCCTATTTTAATAAATATATTACCTATATATAAATTAAATGTTTTGTAAAATTAAACCGATTTTGTAAAATGAAAATTGTTGGCATAATAAGATGAAATCAAAAGAAAACATAGATATATAAGTTTTCATTTTAGTAAAATGTACATACGACATATACATAATATATATGGACATATGAATATATTATATCTTTATATAGATATAATAGTATGCAAAACTAGGGAAAATTTTAGTTGAAACTTTTCGTTTAAAAAATGTTGTATGTACATATCATATTTTATATACATGGGTATGGGTATGGAATGTTTCATTTCACTTTGTAGCAATCATCATAGTATATGCTTTTTTACATATATAGTTTATACACATATATTAATAAAATATGTAGAAGAAACTGAATGTGACGTATTCAAGGGAAAGTATAGTGGTTATCTATATAAATATATTATGTATGTGGATTAAATACACTGGAATGGGATAAGGAGTAACTACACAGTGTGTTCAATATATAGGGAAATTCGTTTTTTCATCAAAAATTCCTTAAATTTTTCGTCTTTATTTAATATTTCCTCTTTGTTCAATTGTTATTTTACGACATATTCACAAACACATACTGTCAACAAAAACGGGTAACTTTTTAACCTGTGAACCGATTTTCCCAAAATTTAGTGTGTTTGAAAGCAGAAAAATGTACCTTTCAAAGCCGCCAACTTTATTCAATATGTGGTATGATTTATATTTAAATTGTTGTTAAATATTGAACAAACTGTGTATATATACATTATGCATAAACATTACATTATGTACATACGTAGTATATATACTATATATATATTTATAAATTTATGTTATGGAAAATACAACAGAGGATGAAGGAAAATGAATGTTGAACGAAAGTTTTCCATTATATTTTTTTACATACTATATGTATATACTATATAGATATATGGGCAGTAAAGATCAAATATATAGATACATATATGATCTCTATATATTTTATAGAGTTATAGACACATGCCTGAATACATTATAAAATATATGTATATACGGACGTTTATGCGCGTATGATGTTTAATATAAATATATTTAACTAAAAACCATATGTATACATATAAATATATATGGTATACATCATCTATATCTAATGTGTATTTAAAACTACCCGGACTGCATATATGCAGATAATGGTTTGTCACGTACATACACTGTATGCTTATTATTAGCAAAATAAATAGGTGCTGTATTTTATACGTTTACATTTGTAACTATATAAGTTTTATTTGTAAAATATGCCATATGCACTTAAATTATCAGGATATGAATAAAATATAAAATTAGTGCTGCACATTTGGAACAACAAAGTTATGCCAGAATAACCAAGTTATGCCAATGGAAGCGTGCGGTAATGGTGTCAATTTACAAGAAGGAAGACACGATGTATCGTGCGAATTACAGGAGAATTTCATTGTATATTCATTCATTGAATTCATTGAATATACAATACGGTACGGGGAAAAGGGAAGGAAATTGCAATGATGCAATATTAAAAAGTCTGCTAAGTAAACAAATATTAAAGATTTTTTTAAGAATTAATTAATGATATGTTTCAAACGTACATATTTAATAAAGTAAAATAAAGTTTAATAGAGTACAATATGTTACGTACTTATATATTGCACATTTCGTAACTATTGTGTTCGGTAGTGGAAACTTTTCGATCTTACCAACCAGGTGAATGAGTACAGTTGCCATTACCTAAAGTCGACTGTATATATGTTTAACAATTAGCTTTTGGTACTAAATATAACAGCCCAATCATCTGTTAAGAAAACCATATTTCTTTTTTAAACTACATTTATCATATGGAGTTGATAGCATTAACAATATTCGGAATGGTGTCAAGATCTGGAAGAATATTATCTGAATATAAAGAATAGTTTTAAGATTATTATTAATAATAATTATATTGTTATATCTAAAATTAGGTATAACAATTTGTTTTCATATTTCATATAATGAACTTGACATATTTTTACCTAAAGCTGGAAATTGTAAAATAATTAAAATTTACAAAAAAAAATCATTACCTAACCAAATATAAAAGAAACATCAATCAATGAAAACCTCAATGCGTTGTAAACTATCAAAATTCATAGATAATATGTGTTAATATTATACAATATTATAGTGCAGTGAATTGAAGTTACAGTTATACGTTTAGCAATAACAAATTCAAATAGTTATTTTATGTTATAGTTATGACTATCTTGCCTATTGTGCTCAATGTTCATTAATTTTTTTAATATAAATTAATATAAATTTCTGTGTCAATTATAATAAAATACTAAAATAAAAGTAAATCTAAGTTAGTGATATTAAACCCGTATTTATAAAGTAATAAAAAAAAATAATTCCACGTCATCTGGACAAAACATAATCTAAATACACAGTACAAAACGAAAAAATAGTCTAAATAATCAATAAAAACCAATCAATCAAGTTATGGAAGATTTTAATGCGTATTATAATGAAAACGAAGATCTAATACCAGTATTCGTTGAAGAGATGTCAATTGAAGGATCAGCAAGATCAACATACCGGAATACAAATGTAAATGTATCAATGTCTAACCAACTGTCTAAAAATGTAAGTGTAAGCTGTTCATCAAAGAAATTGAACAACGCATTTCAACACCCACAAAGCAATACAGTTGAAAATACTAATGTTAATTTTGATAAATCAAAAACATATGATTTGAACAACGGGGAAATGCAGCACTCTTTTTTTTTACCACAAATAAATGTTTTAAATCAAAATAATTGTTCGGAAAATAAAAGTACACCATCAGCGTATAATATAAACAATTATTGTATTTCTAATCATTATCCTGAAATCCATCCCGAAATGAATCAAGCCTATAGTCAAGAAATGTCAACAAGTATTACAACCAAATCTACGACAAACAACAATAAAATGAATAATTACTTAAATCAACAAAATAATGTTTTAACTAGAAGACATCCACCAAAATATCATATTTTATCAAATAACAATCAAAAACAACCGAATGCATATATCAAAGATATTCAGAAATGCATCGACCGAACAATTCAGCCAACATGTCCAATATTCAAAAAGCAACACGTGGATGATAGCATACCTAACCGTGATACCCCTAATATGAACTGTAATTTGAAAAACATTGATAATCAAAACTTACAATTTAATTTTGAACAGCAAAATCGTTTTATATTCAACAATTCAATGATGAACGTTTCAGCAAGAAACGAACAAAATGTTGATGAAATAAATACTATAAATGTGTATAAAAAACCATTCGACGACCAGAAATCTGAAAATCCCGTTTTAATGAATAATAATTCCTACATAAATAATAATAAAAATATTAAACGGCAAAATTATCAACAGCATTTGAACAAATTGGATTACCATAATAATAATTCAGTTTTACCTACAGTAACAAATTCAGGAACAAACACTAATATACCAGAAAATAAAGATGAAAATATTCTACAAAAATGCAATATACCGCTCGACAGAAATTCAACAGAAGTCACTAATCACAATTTAATCTTAAAAAGTATTCCAAATATCGAGAATTATATTGATTTAAATAATAAGTTTACGACTAATCTGCCAACTAATGTGGGGCTATCGATTAATATAATGAATAACATATCATCGATGAGCAATATACAACCAATAATTATAAATACAAAACAACATAAAAGTTGTATACAAAATTTAACACAAACTGAAAGCAAAATGACCATTATAAACCAACAAGAGGAAAACGAGATGCAACATATTCATTCATCGAAACGGCCAATAAATGCAAATTTAAATTATGAGCAACAACGTACTTTAGAACAATCAAATAACAATATAGGTGCTCTCCAAAATGCTTCTAAAAGGGTTAAATATATTACAAATTCAGAAGGAAATAATAATGTAAATATTCAACAAGAATGTGACGATCATACAATAAAAAATCAACAAGCAGTATATGTTCAAAGTCAGCCAATACTAAATAAAAATAGTATACACATAAATTTAAATGAATCGCTTGCAAATAAAATGTATAACAATGTGAATAATAGACAAATTACGGATACTGAAGATACAGCTGGCGGTGGAGGTACTTCACAGAAAATATGTCTAGTAAATGCACACAACCATGAACAAATTCCATTATTAAAACATTCATTAGCACCAAAACATTTATCGACTGCATCGAACACAGATGAGCAATCATACAAATGCTTTTGTGTTCCCGAACATACAATACAAGAAACCCAATCATCTTTGATAGTGAATACAATCGAATGCCCAAAATCAACCAAAATTACTAACTATTCAAATCTAAAACTAAATGAAATTCATAATAATTTCCCGTATAATTCTGATTCTATATTGAACCATAGAATTTCAGTGGTAAATATATCGGAAATTTGTCATACGCCAACATTCGATAATATGTTGAATGATTTATTTAATATTACACATTTTGATGAATTTTCTGTAATGAATTGGGATTCCGTCCTTGACGACATATGTGAGACTATCGAAAATGATAATGATGCGAACACCGTAACTGCACCCGCCACTAATTTATTACAACAAATAACCATCAAAGAACGTGAAAAATCAATAGCGGAATCACCCGTGAGTGAAGAACCAGTGCCAACACAACCGACAATACCAGATAATGTGCAATCATTATCAATTACGTTTGGTGATAAGTATGTAGAATTTGATAGTAAAACTGAAATATTAATTCCAGCTGAAGGCGTTTACATAACTATAACATCCGGATTGAATTCAATAAAATTGCCTTCTCTTATCCTGGCTGAATTGGCTAAACAGCAGACTGGTAAAGATTTGACAATACGATATTTTATGAATGATGTTTATTGTGATATACCACTTAGCGTATCCTTACCATTTCCAAAACGTTTTCAACAAAATTAAATCTCAATGATACATATAAAATGTCAGCGGAAACTTCCATTAATTTATTGTAATTTAAATATTTGAGGGCCCATTACTTGCAGATTTTTTTTATATATTTAAATTTTATTGTAATTAGCAGGCAAAATCGCATAGGGTATTGGAGACATTTTTGATATAGCGGTTACACTATTAAATTTTAATTAAGAAAATCATTCAAAATTAAAATATTTGTTTATTACAAAACCAATTTCATTTGAATACATTTTATTATATAGGAAAATAAGTACAATATTATAAGTGTGACATAATTAACAAACAATGAACCATTTGATCTACACCCCTATATATTAATCACAAATATACAACAGCATTCTTAATTTATCACATATACAATTACATAAAATAAAAGAAAAACAAAATAACATTTTAAAACAAACACCATCATAATTAATTATCAATTAAAAATGTACCGTAAAATAAATATTTCAAAGAAAATATATAATATAAAAAGAAAATTGGAAAGCAAAAAAAATTAAAGTGTATTGCAGTATAAAATATATAAAATTGTATAAAATAAAATATTTAAAAAAAAAGAAAAAAATTTTGAATATTTATTTAAATTTATTTTTACCCATTCCCAATGTTTTATTTTTGTACAAGTACAATTCTTTTTAACATTTCAATGACGGTGTTCAGTGAAAGTCATTTGTTGCATAAGGTCGAAAATTAGTTTTTTCCAGATATTTTTTTTTAATAATTAATTTTTGTTCACCGGGAACCTAGTCGATACATTTTGTGTCAAAACAAATTGTTCAATTCACTTCAGTTTACTATTTAATTGACAATTTCTCGAATGATTGTGAGTAACACGGTAAGACTATAGTAAGAGATACATGTAGATGTTGTTTTTTTATAAATATATTAGGTGTAGGAATTAATAATGCGGAAGCTTGAAAATGGCATTTATTTGTATAACAAAATGTAAACGTTTGCCAATGGTTGTTTGGTCGACATTCTACGGCATTGCAAGTTCATGTTGCGTTCTACACGAATTTTCATCCAATAACGCTTACAATTTTTCGTCTTCAAATTTTTAGATTCATTGAGTATTTTTTTTACTTTTGGCTGTTCAATGCATGCATTATTATCTCAGTCGGTTTGTTATGTTATTTACATTTTTTGTATGCAATTCAAAGCCAAATATAACTTGTTGTAGTGAACAGACTCAATAAAAGTATACAAAATTATAAAAATGATAAAAAAAAGACAAAATAATGAATCTCAGTATTCAGGGTATAATTGGGAACGATCAGGAAAATCTGATATTTAGAAAACGAGGTTGAACAATAGTTATTGGTATTTATATAGAAATTATAATTATTGAGAAAATCCTTTTAAAATAAGAAATAATTAAACATAAAATAACATTTTTATATCTAAAATAGTGATAAATCGTTTGAATTATTTCATTTTATATGATTAAATTCATGATTGGTTTAAAAGGAAATATTTATATTGTTATACTTGACCAGAGATTTTTAAATATTGTATAGTTTGTTTATATATTTACATTATATAAAATTGATTTGTATTTGAATAGAATAATTCATTCGGGTTTGAACTTGGAATGAAATATTGTATAATGATAAAGATAAAATATAAATATATAGAACAATGATGTTCTGGTATGATTTAGACACTGTTAAAATTATGCGAATGCCCTGTTTGTGTACACTCACGATAAAGGTATATTAAATATTTTACGCAAAATATATACAATGAATGGCGTATAATATACACATTATATATAATGTATATTAAAACGACGAATATATACGTTATGCATACAATGTAAGAAGAGATGATATAGAAAAGTGCCTGTAACAGTATATATTGATTTTATCTTAAAGAAACGCACGCAATCTATAAAATTTAAGGAAAAAAATGAGATAAGTTCGTGTATTTATGCACATTTCTAAACATAAAAAAAAAACTCATTGATTTCTATATATTCTATGTTCAGGCAATATCAAACCAAACCCCTTTTTTATTGGCGTTTTTCCTACTTTATTTTTTATTCATCATTTTCATTTTATTTTCTGCTATTTCTATTTTGCTTATGCATACATTTTTTATATATTTAAATATTATATATAAGTAACAACTAAAAAATTCGATTGAAAATGGACATTCCAAATACCCCATCCATTCATCGAACATACCAACGTATCCTTTTTCGTATAGTTATATATATATAATAATGCAAAAATTTGTGCGTATATATCTTAGGCTTTTATGAATATTCACATATACAAGATACAACCAGAGAATATACACTTTAAAACCACGTACTTGAATCTATACACGGATAGGATACTTACGTTGAGTTTATTATTCTATTTTGCTATTGCTTGCACTTTTTAAACCAAAAAGGCGCTATTTTGTTTATTCCTACAATTTTCGTAGAAAATGCTGAACCATTTTACAAAAATATTTATATTTTTTACTCTTCTTTTCCTCCCCACTATACTATATACGGATTTTTGATGTTTAGAGTTTTTGTTGAATTCAATTCAATTATAAAAGTTATAAAAACAACAATAATGTATAACATCTAAGTAACGTCCAAGACGTCTAACATAAAAATACTTAACGTCATTAATTATTATTATTATGAATTCGATTAAATAATTAATTATTTTCATTATTTTAATCGTTTCAATAGTTTTATTTTTTCATCCATCTAGATCTAGAATATTTAATTATTGTTTATCGTTCAGTTCACACATAGAGAGCAAAATTAAATGACATTTCATTTAATATATAATAGATATATATATATCAATGGTGAATTTCAGTTAACAGTTGATAAATACATTTGAGTTGTTATTAATAATCAGTTATTGAAATTTCAAAAATCATCAACGTAATTACATATTTTAAAATGAAACTGGTGTTCGGTTACCGTGGTAGCTTATAATATGTATTAATAAAACTTATCCTTTTTCTCTATTCGGTCAAAATTCTATACAATCACAAATTTGTTTAAGCAAATATACATAAATTTAACCCATTAACTGTTATGTTTCATTTTCATCCCTAATGTTAAATTTCAAAAGCACTATAAACAGCATGGTTACAAGTATATATCATAACTATATACTATATACAGCATATAAATATGTATACATACAACTGCAAATTCGGTAAGAAGAAATAATAGAAAATGTATATGTGTAATTGGGTACATATATATTTTCGTTTTGTTTTGTTTTTTTTTTTGTAAAGCTCGTCAAAATTCAAAACACGTTATACAGTAATTTGAAGGACAAAGAAACATGATGGGTGATCAAAAATTTGTTTGTTTATTTATAGATATATATATATATATATATATATATTGGTATTTATATGCACACATAATTCTATCTAAAACTACTGGTTCTTCTTTTAGTATCCTTATGGATATATCTATCTACTATATATTTGTATATACTGAAGACTTCAATATATTTATCTATCAATCTATATACGAACCAATACGATAATATATGTGTTACGTACATATATTTAGATCCTGATAATCGTAGAAAAAAAAATGGTAATTCTAAATAAATACATGTGTTGTTTTGTTGTAATACATATAACGCATAATACATGCATATACATTAATAAACATACTGTTTAGATATAAACATAAAAAATAAAAAAAAATAAAAATTCGCGCCCCGGGCTCGTAACATATTGACCCAGCTTGCCGAAATGAAAGCATTTCATACGTCCAAGGTCACTAAAACCACAACAAACTGGCGTAATTATTTGCCGAATCAACCGCGCTTACACCGACTGTAATCACTCACATCGTATTCACTGCTGCCTGCCTTTCCCAAACCCAAATTTTTCATTCGACAATCCACCCGCCTCCTCTATTGCCGCCTCCAGCCCTAATCTAATCATTTTTTCTGGGAGCATTCTCTGCATCTAACATGCAAATCGGTCTATATGAGGATATCGATTTTATGTCTTTTTTATTCTTGTCTATTAATATCAGAAGTGGCCTCTTCCTCCTCTCACTAAATGCTCCCTCCTCCAAGCAAGCATTGTACATATCAAGCATCATATGGGGCAACTAAAGGTCGCAACCTTGCCTTATAATTTTAATTGTTCATGTCGCTATTCGTTATTTATAAGTCCATCCACGTTAATTGTGGGATTGTTCACACATACACTGCAATATATCACACGTCTTTTTTAGTATGAGCCGGGATCAACAATGTTCTCGACGGATTCACGTGTGAGGCCATTGCTTGCATTGAGACCCTCAATTTTTCTTGGTAGTCTTATATCTCTGTCACCATGAGTTCTGGTTTACCTCCTCGCACCACTCCTTCCAACACTATTTCTTGGGCTCCTAAATACGGCGTCTGGGCTCGTAACATATCGCCGACGACTATAATTCGTCGCAACCACAAACATTCCCTTCTTAAATTGTTTCCATCCACCAATATACCGACCATCTGATGATTATACGATTGCCTACGCGGAATATCCACATTGCAGGCACGTGCAATTACGCCTATGGTCCTTTTTACCACCATGTCCGCCCTGCCCATTTCCCCTTCCTTGGGAGATGACCAAATCACCCCTACCAAAAATATTGCATTCATGTGGTTTTGTTGATCCAGATCTGTTCGAACAATTAACTCCACCAATTTATCCTTGTACTGTTTTACTTGTTCATTTTTGAGATTTTCCAAATTGAATCCTTTGGCAATTACTTTTTGACAATTTGCACGATATCTGAACAAAGCGCTTATGCGATTAATAAATAAAATAATATTAATGGGAATCGATTTATATGAGAACAACTGTTTATAATAAAGTATTTATCACGATACAAATTATCACACATTGACACATAACATCCATGTATATAAAATATAAAAAATAAAAACAAAAAGCTATTAAGATATGTAAATTTGTTAATTTAAAGAAACAATTAAATATGTATTTATAATGAAATATAAGCAACACATCTATTATGGTTTATTCATAACATTTTAAGTAATATAAAAAGAATATAATATATATTATCAACTTAATAAATGTTTGATAATTTATTTTATTTCAATACAATATATAAAATATTATTTATGATTATTTGTATTTTATATTGAAGATTTTAAAATAAAATAATATTGACATGTGGAACTTATTGTCACGTGGAACAGTTTTTTATTTTAATTTTCACCAAGGAAAATTGATAACCAAATTTTATAAAATTTACGAATCAGAATTATTTTCAGAATCTTTTATTCAGAATAAATTACTTTCATTTAATCCCAGTATTAACACTGCTCAATACATGTAGATATAAGG
This sequence comes from Dilophus febrilis, assembly GCA_958336335.1. NCBI lineage: Eukaryota > Metazoa > Arthropoda > Insecta > Diptera > Bibionidae > Dilophus > Dilophus febrilis. The sequence continues at coordinate 397,005 of OY284470.1, read as the reverse complement.
ATGTATTTGAACATTATCACAGACAGTATATAATTTTTATGAAATTATTCTAAATTGTAGATGCATTTCGCCTTGTCTCAGGAATAGTTTAATTACTGAAATCCGATATAAAGACAATTGCTCATAATATCACACGCAACTATATTGAATGTCATTTCATAATCTTATTCAATGTTATATGAACCAAACGATTAAATTATTTTTATATACGTTTTCTTAAAAATATTGTATAATTATCTTGTTTCTTGTTTCAGTGTCTCACTTGCTGAACTTACAACTCTAATCCAAATAAAATAATTTAGCCACTATCATATTTTAGATGATAATACACAGTATTTTGTTCAAAAAACAACCGACCCACTCTTAACGTTACAATTATATATTAGGGAACCATAAATGAAATCTGAATATCATCACGTGTGTTTTCTTATATACAGCGATTGTATTATTCAACAAATATAATTTGTATATATCTAAAAAATGGATAAAACTGCGATATAAAACTATACACCTACTATCCTATAGCATATGTTCATATTCAGTGAGAATTTTACTTATAAATAAAATGTTAAAATACCACAAATTCATTTAAATAAATATTAAAAAATTTTTCTTGTAAATGTAAACACAAAACAAAGATAAATAAATGAAAGATGAAATTAAACAAAGAAAAAAATTTCAAATAAAATATGTTGATATATATTAAATGAGGAAATATTTTATCTAATTAATGGTGACATCGGTGTAAATGCAAATTGTATGCTAATTTTATAAAATTTATTAGTCTACATTATTAGTCATGTGTATAAAATGTTCTTCTATATACATACCATATCGGATACCGAAAAAAATACTAATAAATTAAATTGATAACGGTGTTTGCGGCGCTTCTTTAATACTTTACACTTTAATTTGTTTTTAACTTTCAATTCTCAATTTTAATTTGAGCTCCTTTAAAAACATTATTATTTTTAATGGTTCTTTTATCCAATCAATAAATATTATTATTATTATTACATTTTTAAATTAATATATTTGATAATGTGACATTTGAATAATGCGTGTAAACCTATCAAGTCCTCATCAAAATAAAATATATTTAATATAAAAGCATGGACCACATTAATAATTATTTTCATTATCATTCCCAAAACACCATTCGATCTCTGTTTGTGGGTGGGTGAAAGCAATGGGATGAGAAAAAAAATCCGATATTAAAGTATTTCCGTTTTCATAAAATTTCCAAATCTAATAATTTCAAGTGATAAATAAGGTACCTTAAACGTTTTTTGTGAAACGGTCGTTGTAAATCACATATAAAACAATTTAGTTTCATAATTCTATCACTCAATATAAACATAAAAAGTTAATTCATAGAAATATGATATAATTTGAATAATTTAATATTTTTATTTTATGAATAGAAAATATAGTTTAAATTTTTTTATAGTATGCATATATTTATCTTTTATCATCTATTCGTATATGCCAGATAACTAAATAATTCAATTTAACTTGATCAAATATCTTGCTAAATGGATATAGGTAATATTTTATTAATATCTTTTTTATAAATATTCAATCGATTTGGTTTTGTAAAATGCCACCCAATTTTTGTGCACGATATTTTATTAATTGTTGTGAACAGCTTTTTTCTTGTTTTCTTTGTTTGTTTTGACCGTGAGATTTCTACAAATTTCCTATTATTGGTTTACACAAAAACCAAAAAGCGACAGTATAACAAATCGTATTATTAATTTATTGTTTTATGTATATGATAAATATGATAAGAATCTACAATATTTATTATCTCCATATATAATAGATATTCTTTTAAATGTATATAGAGGATTTAGATAATTTATTTCGTTGATGTTTATCAATATTGAGTTGTTGATAAGCGCCAAAGCGTCACATTACTTTACGTCGTTATTATTCTTACTAATTCTTACTAAGTGTAAATATCTGAACAAAGCTCTTACGAGATAATGATTCGAATCAATGTTAGGTGCCCCACAGCTCATTACATTCAGTATACACGTGCATTTTGGAAAAGTTAATCAAACAACTTACCAAAAAATATTTTATTTATTGCTTATATATTTTTATTTCCATACGGTTTTATTTTATTTTAAATTGGGTGATTTTATCTTTTCAATTTGTTTATTTATATTTTAATTTAATTGCGTTTTTTTATGTTTTATAATGTTATTGTTTTTCTTACAAAGTTTGAGTTCAGACACACAGCCACATAAAAATCAGGCTGCATTTTGGCTGCATCTAACGTTATTGCCTAACGTATTGTACGACAAGCAGAGATGTAAACACATAAAATATTCGTTTAGAATTCATTCTATTCAATGTTATAAATATTTTCTTTTCTATTAAATAAAAATAAATAAAAACTTTATTAATTAATCGTTTATTAAAATTTATTATTTTATTTATTAGTACTAAAAAATAACAGTAACATGAAATAATTTATGATAATAAATAAAAAATGATTAAAAAAATAAAAATAACATTAGTATATTATTAATTGGATTATATTATTCTATTTAATATATAATACATTGACTGAAAACTCCATAAAATAATTTTCTTATTTTCTTTTATTCATATTTTAATTTTGCACCAAAATATAATATTATTGTTTCACATCTGAGATGATGTAGATGCAATTTTTTTTGTTTTTAACCTATATTAACCAGTATTCACATTATTATGTATATCAAACAGCAGAAAATTTTAAAATGGAATTCAACTTTAATATCAATGTTCGCCATTTAAACATAATAAAAACCAAATAAAAGAATAAAATTAATTAATTTGCATCTGTACACAAAATTCGGGAACACATTCTCAACGAATGTTGCCCGTACTGAATTATATGAAAAACTCTCTTGGTAACCATTCTATATATATAATATTTATACTTGATAATATCTGATAATATATAGAACACTATATATAGCAACACTTTATATATATTAAGTATGCATATGTACATATATAATATGATATATATAATAGAGTTTGAATACGTAAAATATGGACAAATTCACATATTTACAAAATAAATTGTATATTATACAAAAATATTTATTCACGGTGGTTTGTTTTTCATTAAATCATATCAATTATATGTATAATAGGAATTTGAATATTTAAGTAATTTATATATGTATATAGTATTAAATAAATTCAACTATTTTTCATATTACTTTGATTTCAAAAGGTATGGAACAATATTTCTATCGGGATCATGTCTTCTTATGATATTTTCTATCTCTATCATTTTGGATATCTCGTCCAAATAAAATCTACGTACTTCATTTTTACATATATTTAAATACATCTTTAAACATACATGTTTTAAAAAAAAAACTTAATAATATGAGATTTACGGCAAACACATTCATGTATGGAATGGATAGATTATTTTATATATACTACAGGTATATATATATATATATATATAATTTCATTTGAGAACCCCTTTCTTCTTTTTAAATATATTACGTCAGTTCGTCCGTATTCATATGTGAAAGAATTTTGTTTTATTTTATTTCGATATTTTTAAATGTTTTTAAGTTTCAATGTCCATAAACGCGCTCTGAATAATATAAATAAGTATATATATAAGTAAGTATATTTATATATTTATATGCCTATAATCGCTATATGTATGCACTGGTGTTATATTTAGGATATGGTACAAGCTGAGGTCCAGTTACCAACATCACACCAAAATATGCATATAAATAATATATGTATATTTTATATATACTATAGGTATATGTATATATAACAGATTATATATTCTTAAATGTATACATTTTGCATGGTATATTTTATAGATACAAATACATAAATGTGATATGATTCTAAATAGATATTTATTTAAGAAGAAAGTGAAATTCGTAAAATAGCACTAGGAGTAAAATGAAAACTCCCTTATTGCGTATAACTTCTAGAATAATATTACTATATATATATATATATATATATATATATATTTAAAGCGAAAGTGTATAAACGTATAAGGAATTTCATATATGTTCTACAATCTACATTATAATATAAGTTACAGATATATTTTCTATATACATACATGAACTATGAAAGCCTTTTGGTATACAGTGATGTCCGATAAAATAGGTGCAAACCAATTCAAATGTATGTATGTAATGTATGTTATCATATGCAAAAGAAAACATTATTTTGTCATATCAGAAAAAACAACGACCCGAAACACACTTCCCAGAAAGTATTCGATTGGTATCCAAAAAATAATGTGAACATATTAAAATGGTCTTCGGAATCACCTGACTTTAAGACCATCGATTACATGTGAAAATACGTTAAACCCGCTGTTCCAACAAAACGGGTAAAAAACAAAGATAAACTGTGGTAGGAGATCGTTAAAGTTTGGGAAGCTATACTAAAATTTTTACAATTGAAAGGTATAGAAAATTGGAGCATTCCATGTCAAATTAAAAATAAGGGACTTGTAACAAAATATTAAGTTATCGATGTTAGGTATATAAATACTTTGAATTTATTTAATATTGGGGTATTAATACAGTTTTACTTGAGCAAAATATATCGAACCTATTTCATCGAACGCTAGAAATGATTTAAAGGAATGTAAATAATTTGAGTTATATATTATTTTGAATTTTTATATTAATTATGTTATATTTTCGGTAATATTTAATAATAAAATAATGATGGTTCTATTAGAAATCATTCGTATTTTTTTTATACGAGTTTATGTAATTTTTGAGCACACCTATTTTAGTGAACATCACTGTATATATATATATCATATGTGCAAAATGTGTTAGATATATATAAAAAACATGAATAAAATATCTCATACCATTTGAAAAATTGCTATTTCGGACACTCTAACTCTAAAATGTACACATCTAAAATAATATATATATGAAATATGTACAAAAGGGTTGGAATGGTTATATATGTAAAATAACTACCCCTGATAAGTATCATATATAGAAAGTAAAACATCGAAACGTTGGAAAATGTTTATGATATTATATATATACGGTCGATATCTCAAAGTAACCCCTTGTGTATGAGAAATGTTTTGTGTATGAGTATGTATTTTGCTGTTTTGTGTTTAGGCTGCGGTGTTGCTTTTTTATAAAACAACGAACTGTGTATTATGATATTGTATATATCACATATAAATATATATTCTTGTTATTGTCGTAATTTTATCTGCTGTTAAATTTATATAGTATATATAGATATGTAATACATATATAGTCAAATCCATTTGTATGGTATAACACATTTTTATTGCTATATGTTATGTATCCATAAAGCAGAAAAACAAAAAAAAAAAACCAAAATGAAAACAACGACCAGTAAAACCTCCCTTAGGAGAACTGGACCAACATTGTTAAATGGAAATTTGTTATATACATCAACTATTTCTGCCTACATTAAGGAATACCAATATTATCATCATATGCATTTATTATATATTGATATTGATATTATTCTTATTTTTGTTATTATTATTATTACTTTTATAATAATACAGGGAGGTGAAATTCCAAATTTCATATATTAAAATTTTAAAATAATATTACGTGCCGAAAATATTAATTTTATTATATATATATAAGTTATATATGGTAAAAAGTATTCGTTAGTATATTCGTTATCGTTCTTTATTTTTTTTATTCTTCTTATAACCCTTTTTGAAGCCATATAATATAAAAGCAAACATTTTCTAAATATATATATATATAAAACTTTTTCGTTTAAATGCAACTTATATTAATTGAATTGGTTATAATTTGAACTTATAAGTTATATCGTATTTATAATTATATGATTGAGAATAAAAACTTTAATCATTTTGCATTTGAAATATATATTACATGTATTTATTTATGAAAATGTATATGCCCTTTGTACAGCAGTAGCATGACCATCATAGTATGGCATAGGTAGTTTCACTATATACAACTATTTTTTTTGGTTAATTACTATTCTGCATAATTCGTTTAGCGCTTAGCATTGAATGCATTTAAATGATTTTTGGTGGTGAACTATTATAATAATTACTATTAATATTCCTTTCGTTATTATATACTGTTTATGAGGTTGAATTCCAATTAAAAATATTGTATTGGTTTGGAATCAATTTATTTGTACCGTATAGTTTATAAAAATTAGCACAAAATAAACGTATCTATCAGAAAGTTCACTATTGGTTGAGCTAACATCTTTATCAAGTGTGTCACTCTTAGGCACGCTGCTCACCAAAGAATTTCGAAAAATTTCATGAAGTAAATCAGATATGCCTTTTTCGTAAAATATTATAATTATTTACCCTACACGGCTGAAATATATATCATAATTATTTTACCTGTATCTTCATGTGTTTATACCAAATTAATATATATCAAATTAAATGTTTAACATAATGTATAATGGTGATTTTTTTTGTACGTTACGCCGGTGTTGGTACCATTATTTTAACAATAACAATTACTAATATGTACTATAACGGCATAGCATAGGGTACAAAGAAATTCAACATAAATAAACTCATTCTTTCTGTAATTCATTTACACACCACAAGCGTTTTTGCATTTGTTTGCACTTTTGCAGTATACATTTTTGGTGAAACCTAATGTGAAACCTGCAAACAAAATACATAGGAAGTTTGACTGAAAATCAAATAATTTAATATGTTTGGAATATCATTTTGTAAGGAATGTTCGATATATTCTTTAGTTTGGTGTATATTTATCAGGTTTTTTCAGAGTATCCACTAGCATAAATAATTGTTGCTGGCGTTTTGTTGTGTTTAATTTGCATAATTGTCAATACATACTAAAATTCGCATGCTAATGGAATGAGTTAATTGTTGATCAATCCAATTATTTACCAAGGCAAAGGAATCAGCAACCCAGTTTTTTGAACTTATTCCTCTCAACCAACCCACGAAATATACTATTTTCATAGCACCCCCATAGAGAAGAGATTATGCGGTTGTATCAATTTCTTTTGAACACTCTCAACCTCAAGTTATTATTAATCAATTCTATACAAAATAGGATAATTTGGGAGCAGGTTGATTGGGAAAGTCTCAATCATTATTATAAAAATTTCAATGGGTTTGATAGTGTTGATTTTTCGGAATAATGATTTGTAATGTAATTTTGTTAGGCATGCAAAAATTCCGGTTGAAGTTGTATACATAAGAGGATACAAAAGAAGCCGGTTCATCAGAAAAACTAAAATAGCTATTTATAAAATAATAGTAATTGAAAATTGATAATGTTACACCTTTTAATTATCATCCAATAGCAATAACAGCAATAATGCATATATAATTGTACAATATATCGAAGATAAAAATTCGATGATTTATATTAAAATTGTTGTTATATATTGCACACTATATATTATCCTTTTAATCCGCGTTTTAAAACAATTATACTATATATATATATAGTTTTTAAGCTTCAGATATATTTCAATCACGGGAATTTTATCTGAACATATATATAGCACGAGTATAAAGAAATTTGTATATATATGGTCTACTCTATTTATGAAAGAATAAATTCCAAAGTCCACACGTACTTTTACCTATATTACTTGTACAATATATAGATATAACCATATAACCTATATTAAACTCTTATATAATGTATATCAACTTTATATACTAATGTAGTAATGTACGTATAACATTGTAGATATATATATAACAAATATAATTTATGTGTTATATGCATATTACAATATTGGTACAGTATACATTGAGGGTGGTTAAATGTATAATTTTCTAATACTCATTCCATTAGTAGAATCAACTAGGAGATGTTTTTTAAAATTCCACCATATAATATATATAGCTAAGCTTAAGTGTAAAATATATAGTATATAGATATACACAACAGGGTTTGATAAATAAAGGGGTGAAAGAATGAGATAAATCTATATTCAATAAAAAGTATATTACAATAAATTCTCACAGAAATATAATGGACATTCTATTTTTTCCTCATTGAATATATATTTATTTTTATTTAGAAAACTCAAAAGTTATCATACACACATACGTAGAATCAACTCTTTCATTCTTTCTTCATGCAGAAGCCACAAATAAAATTTCTTTTCTATATACGTATATACGAATTTATTTGGATAAAGTAAAAGTAATGTGTAGGATGATGTTATATATGGATAAAAATTTAAAATACTGACCAACATGTATAGAATTTTTTTCTCGTTTTTTACTTTTGCCCGTTGTTTGTTGTATATATGATTTTAAATTTGATAATAAACAAATATTTTTAATAAAAAAATATACTTTATATGCTGGGATGGGGTGATATTTTAGTAGGAATGGTGTTGAATAGCTGATACAATTTACAGGAAAAGGGTCGCAATCTCTCTGATGTTATACATAAGAATCGATTTATATATACAGTATAAAATTATTTTTATTATTATTATAAAAAAATCATATTTTGAGATGCATTATGCTACAGTATGCATACAAGAAATATTTTGGCATCTATGTTTAAATATTATTTAGTTATTGAACACATTTTTAAAAAATCGCACCATCGTATTTATGCGCTTTAAGATAAGATTTATAAGTGGGGCAAATATATAATAACCGAAATGTCTAAAAGACGAGAAGATTAAAATACCCACGACAAGAGACCTTTTAAGAATGAAAAAAATTCAATTTCAATTCTTTCACACTGCTTTAATCGATTGATTTGAAAGAATTTTTTTCCGAAGAAAATGCATGCATTGATCAAAAATGCGCTGTTATTTACATTTTAACAGCAATTCACAATATTATTATATTTCCCGTAATCAGATTGAGTTATTTATAAGCAATATATATTATGTATATATATATATAGACAATATATCAAATTGATGATTTAATTATATGATCAATATAATGATTTAAATCAAATACTATCATCAAATGAAGCATACCAATAAAAGAATTCCTTGTAATTGAGTGCATTCATGAAATATTACTATGGATATCAATTTTGAATAGTAGCATATGCGGTAATCTAAACAGAATTGTCTTTCTTTCATTTGAATTTTCAAAGATATATTAGTTTCTAAAAGATTTGAAAATGTATTAGACTTGTATTAATTCATTTATAGCAGAAATGGTTAAAATATTTTATATACTCAATCTGCATTTCTTAAAACCATATATAATAAATCTAAATTTTTATAATCTTATTGAAAGGGTATTTTGTTCAGAATTCCATTTTTTATACTTTTTTAAGAAAAATACTAAAAAATTATTGATTATATATATTATATTGTATATATTATTGTATTTGCTTAATTAAATATTCCCCTAGAACTGATTCCCATTGAATCAACTATATATGTGCAATCTATATTTAATATATATGTATAATATTCAAATATAAAAACGAAGAATATAACTATATAGATCTATATTATAAATGTGAAATAATTTATATACAATTATATATGTATATTGTATATATATAAAGCTCTACATAAGAATTCAATTTAAGTTTTAACCCTTTTTTCATCTTATTCTTCCCATGTTTTTAGCCACGTATAATCAGTATGTGTATTTTTACGCTAGTTTTGGAAACAAATTTTATGGTACCTTTTATTTCAGTATATGCCTATAATTCAGCATTTATTTATTACGGTTTCGTTCAGTTACTGGCAAATTAACTTGAAAGTTTGGATCTAAAGGTCTGATAAAAAATAGAAAAATACGAATATAAGGAATTTGTTCTGATTTGACTGTTTTCACTCACTCTCATGCAAATCCGAAGGTTGAGTTTGGGGATTTATTTGAATATATTAAAGTGGCACATCATTTTATATTAACATTTTATCAGGAAGCACAAATACATGACTCCTGGTTCAGGCATATGGCTGGGAGCGGTTTTTAATTTACCAACTGTATATTATGTGTATTATGCATATGTGTGTATATACTATGTATCTGTACATCTGTGCATATAGACAAACTCAACCGATAATAACAGAAACGACCACACAAAAAAATACATAATGATTTAAGTTTTTTTCTTAAATTTTTTGACTTCGTACGTGTGTGCGTGTTTTTTTTTTTTCTTTTTTCAATTTCTTGTCCTTAGTGAATTGTATTCGTTCAAAACGTTATAAATTAAGTGTATATATATATATATATAATTATATATATTACTTACACTCAAATTCCAAATAAAATAAAATCGAAAAGTTAGTAAGAAATTAACTTAATGTTCACTAATCACTTTTGCATTACAATAATAAATAAGAACCTTATAAAATTCTCCACCTTAGCGTTACATCGAATAATAACGTAGCAACAGTTTCAGAATACTATAAATTAACATCAATGATTATATAACAAAATTATAATCAGTGCTATGAGAGCATAACATATATGTACACCATCATCATCATTTATGTAAAACGAATATGAAAATATCTATATTTTCTCAAATGTATAAAAGATTATTTTAAATTAGAATATAAATACAGCAACGTGAAAGGAAAACAAAAATATTAATTATTTAAGCTTCGAAGCTATTTAAAAATTCTCGAAAGCAACTGTTTGACACTCCTTGGCATATAATGCTTTTTTTATGTTATATATATGGATATACTTCATATACTTGGATATTTTCGTTTGCCATCAAAAGTGAACTAATGGAAATGGCATTTCAAAATTTCTGAATTAATCATGAATTAACAATTAAAATGAAATGTAAAATATATGCATTCAAGAAAAATCTTCTGCGTAATAAACATCTAATTTATATATATATATATATTTATATATGTTATATATAAATTTGTATATATTGTATATATATATATATATACTCCATATACTTCATATATATATATATATATATATATATATATATTATATGGATAAATAATATCATAATATATATTTGTATATGAGCAATTCCATTGCCATATATTTTTGTGTGTTATATTTCCAACCAGAAGTTATATACATATTTCTTATATTTATATATGTTACAATATTCTAATTCGGATTTTTTGTTTATGTAGGGGGTCAGTATTGCATAATTTATATATCGTAATTACCATCTTCATTTAATAAACATTATATATGTGATATTGTGTATATAATACAATTTATGAAATGTCGGAAATGTTCAAAGATGTTTTTCTTTGTTTTTTGTGTGTGAAGATTTTTTGTTTGTTTTAATCTTCATTTGCATAAAGAATGGTCGATTTTTCAGAGCGAGTATAGCCTATAACTTAACTAAATCTGAAGGCCGTAATATAAACAAAATTAATTTTATGTTTAGCTAAGCTAAGTATATCTCACTATTGTTATCATTTTATTTTTCGAACACTCGAGAATCAATTGTACATTGTATTTTATGAGTATATATAAAAAGAAATAGATGGACAACGAAATCAAAATTATACAAAATTATATTTCACCCAAAATTCAATAATTATGAGTACGTATTTGCTTGTAATGTTATTGAATGACACTTCTTTCTGTTTGTATAGTAATGTGCTTGATCTTTTGATACTTTTATAGAAACATAAGTTCCATCAAAGTCACCAATTACATTCGTTAAAAACGAAATATTCCTTGGAAGGTGTTTCCATCTTTTCGTTCATTTGGTCAGTTGATATATTTACCGGCTATGTTCGTTAATTCGTTCATTATTCGGAAAAAGAATTGTATCATAATCCGATTTTAATTCATTTAATTTTTTATTTATATATCAAATCACTCATTTTGATATCCTACACAAAAGATGCAATTAAGATTAAAATTTATTTTAAATGCTATTTATTTATTTCTAATAATATCGGAGTAATCATAAAATATTAGAAAATATTTGATGTATTCAATTACATAAATTATTAATTCATTAACAAAAACCAAAACAAACAAGATACTAAATATTGACATCCTACTTGGTATTGAATTTGTTGTGGTCCTATATTTAATTGAATTGTATGTTAAACAGTTGCTTAATATGTACAACATTTACAATAAAAAAAAAATTGCATCAATATGCTATCATAATATTAGATTCTTGCATACATAATTCGCAGATGATACTTCATCTTTACACAATACTTCAGATTCATTGAGAAGTTTTGCATTCTATACCCAATTCTTCCCCAATCATAAACCTTGTCTTCTTTGCAATCTTTCTCGCTTTTCGATTATATTGATCCATCAATATACATTGCTGGTGTACATAACTGCGGTATACAAATCGAACAGTTTAAAGATTATCCAAAATTGTATTCAATACTCTTACCAAATATATGAAATCAAAAAGTCAATAATTTATAAATTAATAAATATTTATGCATATAAAATTTTATAAAAATAATTTAACATTTTCAATGATTCATTACATATCATTGAACCACCGTATTAAAATATAACAAAGTCTAAAAAACTGAAAAACAGACATTTTAATGATTTGTATAGTTTATTTTTTTTTACCAAATATATATATATATATATATGGTACACTACTCGAATACGTTCAAATATAAGAAGCAAATGATTTATCATATAAAAAATTAATTGAAAGGGTGTGATGTAATGGCACGACGTTATATGTTATATTCGTATATATATAAATATGTATATATATAATCTGCATAAGAGATACAAGAATAATATATTACATACAAGTTTTTATTTTATCCGGTACAATTTTAATTGAAATTAAAATTTACATCAACGTTTATTAAATACATGTTTTGAAAATATACAATAATAATAATAAAAAATTATATTACAAGTCATTGAAAATTATTAAGTATATATATACTACCTGAAAATCTAAATTTAATATTTATTTCTTTTTCTTTTTCTTTTCTTTTTTTGTTCGCTCCTTGGCAGACAACGACATGTCCCTGTATATATTATTTTATTATACCAAATTCTTTTCGTTTTAACTAAAAAACAATATGATCCCTTGACCGGTCAAATAGAAGTTGTATTTTAAATGTAAATTTAAAAACCACCTATATATACTGTCCATTCCCTTCAATTTATTTTCCTTATTCATGATTTTAAATTTTACTTTTTTATTTGCTAAAAAAACGTAGCCTTACTTTTTATATATGTATATAGTTTTTATAATTTAATCCGAATAGTATATGTCATATATAGATGGTATATTATATAAATCACCTAATTTATTCAAAAATGTTTTTATAAACAAATATATTATTATATTCTAATACTTAAAATTAAAAAAATTAGTTTATTTAAATTAATATTACCTTAATAAAAATTATAAATTATGTTGTACTTTTTTAAATTCCAATGGCCAGCCAAGTATAGTACATAAGTTACTTAAAGTAACCCTTTTATTTTTTTTTTTCAAAAATAATGTTCATATAACTTGTAATCTCTCGTATGTACCTATGTATATATTAATGTGTGTAATTTAACCCTAGGATGCATAACAAAAAATTCTACACCTTTGCATAAACTGCGTATATTTATACACAGAGATGAAATGTTAAATAACTTCCTTAATTCTTGAGATAATTAAACCGGGCTAGTTACGTTTTCTGGCGGTTTCTTATATCTTTAAGGTGCCCCATATTTAGTAATTCTATCCCAAAACCGTTTTCAAGATATTCCCAAATAACCCATTTTGGCATCACACAAAATATGATTTCTAGAAGGTTTTTCATAGAAAATCACTTTAACCCATAAATTTAGAACTTCAAAATGATGGTAATGGAATATATGGCAAATTAAAGTTAATTAAATTAACAAGTTTTAAGCATGGTGGACGGAAAGTTTTAAAGGGTGTCTTTTCGAGATATAATACCTCTAACTTTTGAGAACAAAAAATAAGATGTGTGGTTTACCAAAAAGGTTCCTTTAAATATCTAGCGAAACGCTTGTCCGATTTAGATGCTAATAGTGTATCTGATCTTTCAATTACAATAACCAGTTATACAGATAAGTGCTCCAGAATCGCGAAAACCATGAAAATCTTGAAAAATCGGTTTTTTCGTTTAATTCGGAGCCGAATCGACCAACATTTTTGAGAATGATTTCAACTTCAAATGAGCCACACAACCTAAAACCGGCCAGTATCTGCACACCCTATATAAATCATTTTTATTCATGGGTATAATTATACCCAGAAAATGCAAATCCGCGGTGTCTTGTGAAAACAAGAATGGCAATGATTCTGAACACTTTACTTGCAAGTCCATGGCAGATTTTTAGGTAGAATTGAATAATCGAAGATGTCACCAAAGGACACAGACATAAGTAAAAAAATAAAGTTTTGCACACCGCACTTTTAAAATCCAATTGGTATTATAACACCCATATATGCATTTTAGGTTTAAACATATAGTTGTTATAATTGTAACAAATGATATTGTTTGTTGGTTTTTCTTTTTTTTTATTGCAATCATAAAACCTAAACACTTTAACAATAGTAATAAAATTTAAATTTCAAATATATATGACACTTTATATATATGACGTGGTCAGTATAGGTCATCTACATTTTTACAATGTTATGATATGTAGATGAATTTAATGCATAAGACCCCTGAACTTTAAAATAATATACCTCAGGTAATGCTGACCTTTAACGATGACCCTTATTTAATATGTATATACATACAATTTATTGTTATTATATTATTGCTTGACATATGAAAATTTTTTTTGGTTTGTCTTTAACATGCAAAGCAGCTATATTTAGACTCGATTAAATTGCTATTTTTTCGGTACTTACAATTAGATACCAAATATGAAGGGAATTTTTTTTTATGTGTAAAATATCTAATATACAGAATATATCATGTTCTGTGACAGTATAATAACTATATATAAATATATACATATATATATATATATATATATTACTTAAATATATATATATATATATATTCAATTGTATATATTCAACCAACTTACTTTATATGGCATATAGAGGACTAACTATATTATATACGGCATATAAATCCAAAATTTTAAGCACGTACTTTTAGTAAAGGGCATTATAGTTATATTGTTTTGGAAAAAAAATAATAATGTACTTTTCTCCACCAATTGGAACTTTTTTCGTGAAAAAATGAATAATAGTTTTTTTGCTCGCTCGCTCTTCGTTCCACTTTTTCTCGGAAACCATTTTTACCGAATTGATTGAAATTTTCAATATAGGTTTTTTTTTAGGTAGAGCTGGTTCGAAATTCGAAGATCGAAGATTGAGTTACATTACCCCATCCGTTCTACCTCCTCGTATTTGTAAATGATACTTGAAGATATTTGTATGAAATTTTTGATATAGGGGATTTGGTACTAACCAAATGCAAAACATTACATTTCTGGGACATTTTTTCTAATCCTATTACATTCAGTAACTCCCATACAAATCCAAGTGTTTATGTAAGAGATATCTCGTTCTGTATCTAACCAATTGGTTTGAAATTTTAGATATGAAGCTTTGTGCAAAAATGTAAAACCTTTGTATTGGAGAAATATTTCTGATTCCACCCCACACCCTGAAATTCGGATTAAAAATGTGGAAATTACGTATTATTTCGAAATTGCATTTCAAGCCAATCGCCGCCAGACACCGAAACAGACGTTTCCTTGTTAGTTTGTTATTTTTTACATTTTGTTGTACATACTAAAAATGTATTCAACAATCCCCGGTAATGTTCATTATTGTTAAATTTCATATGTAACAATCAATTTTTTTGGAAATTAGCGTTCCAATTTTGTTAATTTATTACAATCCGTTTTCGTTCATTGTACGTGGTTCCTGTTTCCGGTGTTTACCTTGCAGAGTTTTTTAATTGTTATAAAAAATATTCTCCTATTCATATTTTCTTATATATCGCCTTATTTCATTGGGTCAATTCCAGTTTATTTCAAAATAATATTCGATATTTTTTTCATTTAATCCATATTCAAATTGACGAGAGTACATGCAAATTCAAAATTCATTTGTTAATTCATTGTTACTTACAAAATAAATAAATAAAATATTCTCCAATCACAATTTCACAATTTGGTTATATATATACGTTATTGTTATGCCCGTATATAACCAATATAACTATAATAAAGATCGTTTTTGTATTAAATTAAATATTTTACAATAATGTATGTACAATATATAATATTGTACTATATCTAAAACACGGTTTATCGTTTATCATGTAGATGATTTCCAGTAATTAATTATCTACTTATTACTTTATTAGTATATGTTTGGTTATAGGGACACTGGACAGGATTTTCCAGAAATCCAATTCTATAAAATCTTGTAATACAATATAAGCGAATGTTTTTACAATTTTCCGTTGAGACGACGACGTGACGACGTATTCACATCAGTTTAATTATATTAACAATAAATAATCAGTTAATTTTGTGATTATATACGTCAATTAAACCAATCGTATCTCATTCCGTACAAACATTTTGCAGCTATTTGTTGTCTCTCTTGCTTCTATTATCATAATAACGAAATGTCCAAAGTTAGGACGTGGTAAATCTAACAGACCAAGATAAAAATTTATATTTTGTTGTTGTTTATGTGCAAATTTTTTACTATATGAGATAGTTATGGTTATAACAAAACAAATTGCCGCAAAATATACCTTGAAATTTTGGATATAAGGGGTTTAGTATTAAACGAAAAAACCTGCAGGGAAAAATTTTCTGTTCGCATCTTATCCAGGAACTCACATATAAATCCAAGATCCAAGATAAATCCAAGATATCTATATATAGTTCGATACAAGCGTATACAACATACCCATAAATAAAATGTAGTCTATATAAACATATAGTTAATTGCTATTATCACTATTATATATATATTTATAAAAACAAATTCTCATAACAATTGCTATTTTACATTATTGTCCTTAAAAATGTTAAATACATTTATAAAATGCATATTCTTATATATACCAAAAGTAATAAATACATAATAAAAACATATTATAAATTATAGTTGTTTATTTTCATATTTTTTTTTAATATTTAATCCATATTTTCATATTTATTTTTTCTATTGTTTCATTTTGTTTTATTTTTGGTCTTTTTCAAATTGCTTTTAAAATTTTCGAGATTGTTCTAACTTCTCTACCTTAGTGAAATTAGTGAAAGAAACAAAAATTACAAAGTATTTGCATGACGGTTCTTATGGTAATGATGGGGGATTTTTTATTTTAAACTGTCGTTATAAATGGAGGATTTAGTCAAACTCTTAATCATGAAACCTTTTTTTTTGTTTTGTTATGGGTTCTATAATATAAGATCGTTACGAAAATAGTGTTGTAATTAATTTGTATCTTAACAGTTTTATTTAATATCGATAGATTACAAAATATACATAAAGTTAAAATAAAAGTAAAATTGAATATCGAAATATGTATGTATATATTTTATTTTATTAGTACATTTTATGTTTTTTTATTAACTCACAAGTCACAATTACGGTTTAATGATACATGGACTACATGCATTTTCTTTTCTTTTATTCTACTGCATTATAAATATATAAATTTTAAAATATCACAATATACTGTAAAAATTATTCGCTTTTACAATTAAATAGTTTCCAATCAATTGAATTCCACAAGCAATTAATTTTCGAAAATAATTGTATAATTTTTAATAACATAAATTAACTATTTAAGCCATTTGTATTAGATATTTTATGTATTTTTATACATAACTTATTTATGTATACCTATACATATATATAAATCTGTTACCCTAACTCTTAACTTATTTCAGATTATTTATATACTATAAACTTTCAAATATTTATTTTCCCTTTCAATAAGTGTAATTATGCCAATATGAATTGTAGTAATCCCTTATTTTTTTCAAGCAGTAGTATATACAGTGCTAGTTCTCTTTCTCGATCATTCAACTCGTCATTTGATTTACCTCTTGATCTTTTTTCGGTCCCTTCATTTTTACATACAAATGGCTTTCTACTCCATCATTATCATTATATATCAGGATATATCTAACTCTCAATTTTTTTTTATCGAATTTTCTTTGGAATTTTTTTATATTTATTGTAAATAAAGTAATAAAAATTATACGTTGCCTTCATGCTGTAAATGACTGATTCATGTTATAATAATTTACATGTTAACAAACAAAATGTTAACTACTCAAGTATTTTAATCTATTTATTTAATTTATGTGTCTTAATAATGTCGTACGGCTAATCACCGACACCGTAAACGTCAAAAAGTAAAAGTCAACTAACTAACAAGTTTTCTTGTTGGCTGTTGTTGGATGCTAAAACCAGATTCTTGGTTGTAAAGCGAAAAATTTATTATTTATTTTTATAAATTTATTATTTATTTATGATTATTTATTGGAGTGAATGCGGATAACTAAACAGTCATAATACTTATTTATAATATATTAAATGCTAACAAAAATATAAAATATATAATAAAACACAAGGATTACACGTCAATGGACGGGAACATCCGCAGCGCTTGTGTTCTATGTGTTAAAGAGCTTGAAAAAAAAAAAACAAACAAAAATTACTGAATATTCTAATAGGAATATAGTTAATGCTGAAGTAATACAAAAAATCTTTCATCAAACTTCTAGATCAAAAATTGCAAGCCAGTTGGTTAGAAACAGGATGGATAGCTATAATCACCCCTTGAATTTGTATGCGAGTTTATGAAGTATACATTAAAATTACTCATATTTGGAAATACCTATAGGATCAAAAACAATATTATAATAATTGATGAAAAAATATTCGAAAGATTTGAATCGTCATCTTGTTGTCATGCCACTTTTATCAAAACATTATGCACCATACAAAATATATTCATTTACTCATTATTATTAAAAAACTAATTATTTAATATGGTTGTCCTGAAAATAAAATATGCATGTAATATGACATAATTTTAATAAGCGATTATAAGCAGTATTCAAGTTTCTATAACATTTATTGTAGAGAAAAAAATGCAAAAATAATTAAATAACGGCCAAAGTGTAGAATAATAAATAAATAATTTCATATAATGTTTTCAGCATATGCTTAAATTTATATATTATATTATATTATACTATTATACATTATTTGAATGGCAAAAATGTACTTTTAAATATGATATAGGGTCTAGGAAATCTATCATATTATATATTATTTATATATACTTAATGCATAACAAATATACGGTTATCTTATTATATAAGAAGCCATCAAGCAAAAAAGGGGTGCCATGATGTGCACACCTTAAAGTTTTTTTTACTATTATTACTATTCTTTTTTATGAATATATTTATATACAATAGATAGATCAGTATATAACCTGAGAATAACATTTCCTATATACATATCATCATTCAGTTTAACATACGTGATCGTGAACTACAAATATATATATTACATAAATATAATATATATAATACCTTATATGTAGAAGATGAAAAAAATATATACTATGGTATATAGATAGCCAAAATAAAAATGGTCCTTAGGCATTGTTTTTTAAGTGAAATCTACCGTTTTTCTTTTAATCATAAAACATTTGATTACTATATAGTTTAAAAACGCTGCCACACAAACACCGGAAACAAGAAACATGTACATGGTGGCCGGGGGGATAAAAGGGGTTACATTTATCACCAATCAATTATTCATAAATTTTTAATACGAAATGATGTGCCATAATAATATATTCAAATTCATTCTCAAGAACATCATTATATTTTTGTAAGAGCCTGGATGGGGTGGTATCAGAAACAGTTCCCCGGTTTAAGAGTTTTACATTTCATATCATTGCATATCTCCGGATCAAAAATTTTTAAACATGGTTAGAAACATAGAGATATCTTGTATTTATAGGGAATCAGAAAAAGGTTTTGCATATGGTATTAAACCTCTATATCGAGAGTTTCCGTTAAAACAACCGAGCGAGCGGAAGAAAACATATAGATATTTTTTTCTTCTTTTTTTCAGGATTAATCCATGAAGAAAGGTGATAAAAGATGTACCATATGTAGACTTTATGTTTAAATTACAGAACAAACCGATATATTTCATAATTTCATAATTATTATAAACATTTATTAATCATAATTATAATCACATTCAAATTACAATATGACGGATAAATAAAAACTGAGAAAAAACATATAAATTATCATTAATCAAGAAAACAATCTCTGATTACTATATAATATTTTACAAAACATTATCGTGTACCATAATGCTTTTAATATATAGTACATTAGTTAGAGTTATATGAATTAGTTATAATACTATACGATACAATACTGTAGGATACTACAATTTTTTTTACCAAAAACGATAACTGTACTGCTGAAACTAGGTGCTTACAATAGAAAAGACATTCGCGTATTCACAATGCTTATTCGCGATGGAAATGAATGGGGTGATATTGAAAAAAAAAATAGAAACGATTTTTTTTATAACACACAAAATTAATGAAGGGATTAAAAAATACATTTTTTCTATAAACAAAATTTAAATTAAAAATTTTTCACACAAAAATGTATTTACTCTTATAAGTACATATACATTCCGTAAGTGAACTCTAGTTCTCGTTTTGAAAAAAAAGAAAGTATTTTAAGGGGTCTTTTTTAATACGTTAGCTCGGTTGTCTCCATTTTTTGAAAAATTCGATTGATTTGGCTGAAATTTTCAACATTAGCTTTTTTAATGTACGGCTGTTTGAAGTTTGAAGATGCACCCGTATGTCACCCGATCCCTTCTATCCCCTCCTTTGCAAATTTTCCGATTTTTTTGTTTTTCGTATCATTCAAAAACTATTTACTTCAAATTTTGGATATGGGGGTTTGATACCAAATGCTAAAATTTACATTCCCGGAAATTGGATTCCGCTGTTCGGAATTGTTGTTGTTTTTACATATAAAAATAAAATGTTCGCACCACGACCCCTCACTTGTAAAGTCGCCTTTAGTGATTGAAGTTAAAAGTTATAATAAATATGTTAAATGCAAATCACCAAAATTTACCGGTGCCCTGCCAGCCGGATGAGGGTTAAAAATGATTTTATTAAAACTATGTTATATTTATTATCAAGGTTTTTATTTTTATAAATAATATTTATATTCAGATCAGAATTTATTCTTATAAATATTTACTTTTATTATTATTGTTATTAATTTTTAATTATGATTGTTATTACGTATTATATTCACGAATTTTAATTATTTTACTATATTTTTGAATTTCAAAACAATTTTAAACAAAAAAAAAAGGTCTCGATTCCACAAGGCTTTGGTTTTTGTACGTGATAAATGCTAATTTCTTAATAAAAGACTGCGGAACGTTTTTTCTTGATGGATAATGGAAAGGAAGTATAATCCTTTTATTAAGCATATTAAAAAAATTAATTAATTCAATATTTTAAGCGTGAAAACGAAAAAAGCAATGCATTTTTTTGAATTATAGTATAAATTTCGGTGTTTATCATAAGTGTGGAACATTTCGTTAAGTTTGTGGAATCCGTGTATGACGCGTCGATGTAATGAATCTCGGTCTCGGTTATTTTATTAAATTTTTCATACCATAAGAAAGACACTAGCTATCTTGAACTATTATAACTATTTAAAAATCATCAATATGTTTATATAATTTATATTGTTAATATTATTTATTTATCTTTTATTAATATATTTATTATATTTAAATAGTTTATATTGAAATTATAAAACCATGGAAATTATAATTTATTAAGATATATATTTTCTAACTATTTCCTATTTCGTATTTTTATTGATTATTTAAAAATTAAAAAAGCAGCACCAACGTATACCACATTATTTATTTTTAATATTACAATGTAATATAATTATTACATGATATAAGCATGTATACATTTATAGTGATTATTATATTCAAATATATATTTTTCTTATATATATGTTATTTTCATAAAAAAATATTATAAATCATTCCTTAAATATATAAAAATATTAAAATTTTTTGAAAAAGATAAAAAAAAAAATCGCGTTTTTCGATCGTTATTACTTAAATGTTTTCCTTAATTTATTCAATATTATACGAAAAAATAATTTTGCTTATTGAAATAATTAATTTAAGAAAAATGCCAAAAATATCTATATTATATTATTCATTTTTTTTATTTATACAAAATTTGATTAAATAAAACAAAAAAGTGTGTAAACGCTATTGTATATTTCTGCTAACTAACTAATTAATATATATATATATGTATTTGAAAAATTTGGGTTTTTTTTTTCAGATTTTTATCAAATTTAATTAATTTATTTTAGTCTTATTTTTTACCATTAAATATTTAGTTTAAAATTATTTCCCTTAAAATGGATTTCTTTCAAATTTGAATAATTTTTTATAAAAAACTTATGTTTTTAATCAAAAATATTGAGTCTCGGAGTAAGAGCGTACTTTTAATTTTTCATCTTTCTTTTTCATGTCATTTTATTTTATTTTATTGGTTTTAATGTAAATTTTTTTAATTTATTTAAATTAATTACATTTTATATATGCTTCATGAACTTTAATAAATAAATAATTACATATAAACAGCTCTTTTCTAATATGGTTTACCTGATAACATAAATTGAATTTTTGAGATGCTGTAATTGGTGAATTTCCGGATGTAATTTAATTCAATCGCAAATAATATAAAATAAATGTGTATTCGTACATGAAGGATAACAAAGACATTGACTTTGAATTAATTTAAAAATTGTAACAGCCTTAAATCTTTTTTTACTTAAAACAATAACTAACTATAGTTATTGTATGCATTTAATTTGCTCCCTTTAATTATAATGTACTGAGAATCTCATTAAAAGAACAAAAAAAAGCAATGAAGTTTTTCAGTTTTATAATAAAATTCTTGAAAAAAAATTTTTTATAAATATAATGATTTTCAATTCATAATTAAATGCATTTTGAGAACTATAATTTAAATTTTTACAATGTACGTTCGTTCTGTTTTTTATTTTAATATGTGTTGAAAAGCATATATAAAAAGTGTGAATTCGCGTGATCCGCCGTCAATGTGATAATTATACAAATTAATAATCAAGTGTCACCGCAAACAAAACATGAAAAATATATGCCAGTTCGATGTATTATGTCATTTGTTTATGTTCTATGCGATAACTGTGTTGTTTGACTGCGTTTAGGTGGTGGCGGTGGTGGTGGACGTTTTTTCATAATCTGTTGTGTATTTGGTGTCGGTTCAGTGCCCATATCACTTCCTAAATTTTCATATAAACTATCACCACCATAATGCTCTTGTACCCAATTACTAACGTTTGATGTTTCACGATAATAATGTGCTGTTAAATCGCCGACAGCAACAGTAGACGATGTACAGTTTGCGGTAACGTTTGCATTTGTGATTGCTTCACTTGTGCCCACGGGAGCGTTACCATTCATGGCCGCTGCTGATTGTTGCATCATAAAATCCCGAAAACCTAATACTTCATGTGGAGTTGTTGCTGGTTCTAACTTACATTTTTGAGCAACTTGCCATTTTTTACGCATTACCCGTTGTAAATCTTTTAGAAAATCACGTGGTGGATTAGATTTTGATTCTAATAAACATTTCGGTGATGTATGTTGTTGGGACAGTAATTGGGATGACGATGATGAGGAGGAAGATGTTGATAATCGTGTTGCTCCGGCACGTGGTGGTGGAGGTGGTGGTGGGGTTGAAATTGATGTTGGCGATTGTAATTGATGATACGCATCTTTTGAAAATCTACGCGGTGATAATTTTAATTGAAGCTGATGTTGTTGCTGCTGATGTTGTTTCTGCTGATGTTGTTGAATCATTTGATCTTCAAAACATACTTTACGTCTTAGTAAAACTGGTGAATCGGCAAAGGATACAGTTTTTGCTGGTGGTGGTGCTTGTGATTGGTAAGGTTGCTGTGATATTGATAATTGTTGACCAGACTGGATCATTGATTGTGCGTTTGTTTCATATGGCGGTGGTGATTTATATGCTGGTGGTTTTATTGAAGATTTTATTATTTTTGAATACAACATTGGTATCGGTGGTATTTCTTTTTTCCATTCATACGATGGTAATATATTCGGTAACATTTGATTACAATTAGCTGAATTATTATTATTATTATTATTATTAATGTTATTGATATTATTTAAAATATGATTAGTACTATTAGTATTTAAAATATGAGAGTTATTTTTTAAATTATAGGTGAAAGTTTGTTGTTCTTTATGCACAATTGAATGTATAAAACCATTTTGTGATATCATCGATTGACTTTGGATATATGGTGATGATGATGATGATGATGGTAGTGGTGGTGGTGGTGGTGGTGGTGGTAGTGGTGATGATGATCGAAGATCGTCTGATAATAACGGTTTTGTAATGTATATTGTTCGTATATCGGACGGTGGTGGTGGAAGACTTAATAATGACATTTGTGATCCTGATAAATCATCTTGATCACCGGTCATTTCACACGGCGGCGGTGGTAAGGGTAACGAATCCAATGAATAAGTAGAGCCATGCAATAGCGTTACGTTATCATCTTCATTATCATCACAATCATTATCATTTTTATTATGATCAACAATATCATTATTATCGATGTCATCGGTAGTGCATCGATTTTCATTCATTAAGAACGACGATGGTGGAGGGGGAGATAAAGGATACTTTGAATCATTTATACTTGCGGACATCATTTCCATTGTATTCATTATTTTTATTGATATTGTATCAATTATATTATTGGTATTCATATTATTATTTAAAATATTTGATTGATTACTACTTAATGGTGTACTTGGGGTACTTGGTGTTGGTGTTGGTGTTGGTGTTGGTGTTGGTGTTGGCGTTGGCGTTGAATTTGTTGAAATCATACTTTCAATTGAACCTCGATTTTTTGGACGTCTTTTTAATGTACTGTTATTACTATTGTTACTCTCTTCGCTACGTCTTCGACTGCGTCGTCTCGTTAATGTGCTACCACATTCCGGTGATGCAATACCACTATTTGATGACATTTCAATTGCACCAGTATTGCAGTACGTTGTTTCACCAACTTCTTTTAATTGGCGAGTCATTGACGTTAACGGTAAATTCGGTTTCATTGATGGTTTTCGTTTTATTGTACCCGTTGAGAATTCCGCGTCAAATCCCGTATTTTCATCTGATAAGCAACCACTTGAGCTAGAACTTGAGGTCCGCGATAATCGGCCATTTACATTAACCAATAATAAATTATTATTCATAACGTTGGTGTTGATATTATTATTATTACTATTATTAGTGTTATTATTAGTATTATTATTATTAATATGAATATTTTTAATATTATTATTATAATTATTATTATCAATATCATTATCATTATCATTATCATTATCATTATTATTATTATTTTTATTGTTATTATTATTGTTATTGTTATTGTTATTGTTATTGTTATTATTATTGTTATTATTGATAAATCGATTAAGATTACTGATGTTATTGTCTTGCGATATAGGTAAAGTTGATATTATACTACCAATTGACGCACTACGTGTTGATGAAAATGTATCTAATTCTTCACGAGCAAGTTCTTCCAATAGACCACGATAATTATCCAGTAATGTTTTACCATATTTTGCAATTCGTATGGCTGTAAACCATTTTTCAAAACTTTCCGAATCTTCAGCACATAACATTTTTATGGAACGTGTACTTTTTGATGATGCTGTAGACAATACTGATAAAGGGCCAACTTGATGATTATTCATCGAATGTGCATTTGACTTTCCATCTTTTTGTGCTTTTATTGCTAATGTATATTCAGTCGGGGCCTTATGTTTTTTTTTCCAACCAATACCCTTATAAATGTCATTCCCCGAAAATGACGCATAACATAATAAATCGCGTGAAGATTTTGTTTTCTCTTTTTGGTAATAATATAAACCAGAGGTACGTAAAACAAAATGATAACGTTTCCAACCTTTACGTGAATCACATTTTAAATATAACGGACCTTCCATTGTTATCTGATTACCGGAAGCAAAAAATTCATCTAATAACATGGCTCTGGAAAAATAGGAACATATTTTTTTTGTGGTAATCAAACGTATATAAATCTTCGGATCAATCAAATAATAATTTTCAAATAGTACAATTTAATTAATTTACCTTGTATGCTCGTCATGTTCACTACCTGGTGCCATTTGTGTTCCTGGTAAATATTTTTCCGGTGTATTAAATAAAGCAATTTTATCGGTACGTTGTAAAAATAATACACGATTTTTTGAATCACTGCACCAATTCATAAGATTATCAACAAGCAATTCGTGATCTTCAAATAATCGTTCTGTAACATTCAAAAACCGAACAAAAATTAACATTGAATTCGCCAATTTAGCTCTTTAAACGAGTGTGTTCTTCTTACCCATTTGTAAATCAGGTAAATGTTCAACAAGCACCCAATGGGGTTCCATTTGAACATGATTTTTATCTGCCAATAATCGGGTAACATAGCCGCAAGTCATTGTTTCGTCTACTAATAATGATTTTGATGCACCATCAGATGTAAAGGATTTAACAAATAAACGACGAACAGATGCATGCTCTAATTTTTGTAATGCTAAATGTATTTTTGCTGCTTTTGCACTATCACACTGTATATAATGAAATGATTAAAAAATGATATTTTGAATTTAAAATAATAGAAGAAACCAATCCTATTTTATATTCGACATTAATATACTTACAAGTGATAAATTTGAATTTATTTGTAAATGTTTTGAATTTGCTGAGCTAATACCACTTGATGCCGATGATTCGCTTGATAATAGTGATACCGTATCACTGAATGCCGAATCATTATCGGGACTATCTGTCCGTGGTTCACGTAATGATCCAATAACATTATTATCATTACCTAAACCGACTCCATTTTGTAAGCCATTATGAATTCGGATAAGATTACTACAATAATTATTATTACCATGAACAATTATTCCAACATGACCATTTAGGCTACTAATACCACTTTCTGAACCACTACCGGTTCCACTTTCAGATGATGATATCGTTGAATTTGTAATGCCCGATATAGTTGAATTCGACCGACTATGCGTTCGACCTGGTCGATTGCCTTCTAAATTTCGTTGTTCTAATAAACTTAATTCACCTAAAATTGCGTCCAATTCCGCTTCATGGGTTTCTTCTAGATTTGCCATTGAAAAACGATATGAAGTTGTACGCTCCAATGAAGTTATACTATGTGGTCGTAAACGAGTCGCTACGTTCGTTGTAGTGTGATTGGGGATCTCTAGACCCTATATTATTTGACAAACACATAAAAAATTAGAAAAATTAAATTAACCACATTTAAACAAACATAAATAAACTATTTCTTAGGATAAAATGGTTTTTTATACATCACATTAAAACAAATATTCGGAATAAAATACGGATTTGTAAAGAATTTCTAATTGGAAGATTTTTTTTGTATTTATATAATAATAGATATTTTGGGTAAACTGCAGTTTTACCGTTAGTCCTTTACTCCCTCCATATAAACTTTGACCCCTTCCACGGCCTTTTTATTTTCTATGGAAATAAGCGATTTTTAGTTATATGCCCCAAATTGCTCAGTTGGGGTCCCCCTTTCGTTTTATTGTGTTTAAAAAATATAAAATGGACAATAGAAATGAAGTATAATCCTTTCAATAATGATATTAAAATAATTAAATAATATGTTTTTGTCCTAAAACTAAAAAATGAGATAAAAGCATTTCAATTATAGTATAAATTTTGGCGTTTATCATATAAAAGCAAATTATGTTATCGCATTTCTTCGCTTTTACGCATAAAAATGTAATTAATTAATTTGTTAATACCCTCATTAAAAGGATTATGAACTTCCTTTCCATTACCCACCAAATAAAAACGTTCCCCAGTGTTTTATTAACCATTTTGTCTTTATCACGTACAAAAACCAAAATGTGTGTACCTTGCAACCCATGTACGCTCGAACCCGAGTTCGAGCCCCTCCCTCAAAAATGGTTATTTATATAAATAATAATCGAATTAAAGAAAAATAAAAATGATATACACTTTGAACATTTTCCCTAAAAACTAGATTTGTAAAAATGAATTAAAATGAGGAAAAAACGCGTTTAAAACTACGCCTTTATGAGGAAACTTAATAAAATACAACCTATTCCAAAAATAGGAATAAAAGATATTATTCCAAAACCCTTCATTTTTTAAATAAGTATTGGTTTTATTTAAATACATTAATTAGAAAACAATTACCGATATTTCTAATAAACTAATTAACTTAATTATTATAATAGAAAGTCATTTATATATTTACCAATTCATCTGAATAAATTGAAGTGAAATCATAGCCTGAGAATTTGTAATCCATTTTATATTTAAATATCCCATTGAATAATTTTTTATTTATAATTACATGAAATAGTTGTTTACACAATGACAATATTTAATATCAGAAAAAAATGCAATATGCAGCAATGATATGTTAATAATATGTAAGCGTAAGAATGTTTATAAAAAAGATATTCCTTTTCTAGTATTAAATTTAAACTCAAAACGGTATCGTGTTCAAATATGGATTAATTCTACAATATTAATGCACACAAAACGGGGAAAAACAAAACATCAATTTATCGAATAAGAAAAAACACAAAACACTCAACCATTTTTTTATTATTAAATTTTATGATAAAATGTTTACAATTGTATATTGTATCATTGCATGTTAACTAAACAGTAGAATGGTAAAATCATATAGTCATAACCTTTGTATTTGCGGTTTCCCAGTAAAATTGATAAACTTATGCAAACATAAAATAAAAACAACCTAAGGTGAGTTGTAGTCCGTATTACAATGTTTTAATATTGAAATATATCATTTTAAAAATATTTTAAAATCGCATATGGTTTTTTATCATTTTATAATTCTAATTAATTTTTTATTTTGAAATCCAATTTTCTTTGTTACAACATAGTTTAATGGTTTTGTAATAAGAATTTTGTAATAATAGTGCTGGCAAGTATAACAATATTAGGATATTGTTATATTTGTTCACAAATCGTCTTATTTTATTTTGAACCAAATATCATAAAATCAATAATTTTCTAAATAATAAATAGTTAAATTTTCGTCTTCATATATGTACTATATTATTTAATGCCAGACTGCAATGTGTGAAGATATATTTCGATTTTTCATATTTCACACAAAGAAGTGGTATGGCGGCCAATTTATATATCAAACGACAAAACACATTTATAGAATCACAACAATTTTCCGTCGAACAACAGAAACACAACCAACTACAAAGTTCAAGTTACAATTACAAACTGGTTACTGGGTGCATAGAAAAAACTGGAAATAAAATATAGTATTATATTTTCATACAATAATAATATATGAGAAAGATGTTTGGAAATGTTTACAATAATTTTTTGTTCGCACAATACCACTACATTTCTTTTCGTTTTTGTGCTGTTTTTTTATTCTATGTATTTATATCTCTCTAGTTATACATAATATCATTATATAAAAAAAACGAAAACATTTATTTTATACTTTTGTATGCATCCCAGCACGCAAGATGATTCACGGATGACTCGCACATCGTATTGCGAGGAAGATAAAGTTTATCGTATTCGTAACCTCATTCGGGAAGGATTGTGTCCCGAATGCAATATTTCTTGGTGTATTGCTTTCGGATTCCGTACGTACGTAATCCGCGAATTGCGTGGAAGATGAAACTTGCACTTTTTAATTCCCTTTAAATTAATTGTACTTTAAAATATTTTTAAAAGAATTAACATTAATAAAAACTTTAAAACACTTCAACAATACAGGATCGAATGACTATTGATTTAATTTGATCTGATTTCTCGCTGAATTTTTAACAAGAATAAATACGTTTCAACATTCAAAGTGACGCTATCATTCATTTATCTTCTACGCGTATCATCAATATTACTTCTTGGCGAAAAAAAGAAGATAGATTCATATTTTAGTTGTTTTCTTTTTATCGTCTGGAAGGCAAATACGCAATACATATCGTTAATTTATTGCGATTTTTTCATACAGAAGAAAAAATAAATATCTATTATTGCTATTTTATCCTTATGGCAACAAAAGAGAAATTTCCAATGATTTGTGTTGCTCAAATATTGCTAAGGTAATAAATAGAAGATATCCTCTATTTATCGTGCAGATGATTTATCTTCCAAATGTATGCTGGGAGGTGTTTAATAATAAATTTGATCATCATTCTATAAAAAAATCATCAGAAATAAATATAACAATAATCATTTTCATGAAACTTGTTTGTATACTATTTTAAAAATACCATATTGCAGTCAGCAGGGCAGCAGTATTTTGAACAACTTCAGAATATCTGCCTGGTTCAAACTATGAATATTGATATCGTGATTCAGTATTGGGTTCAGTGCATGGCATAAAGATCATAGGTATGTTTGACAGCTGATATACAATTTTGTATGACGTCACTCTGAGTGAAAAAATTTTAATATGCGATATAGAAATATGAATTTCATTTGGTAGATTCAATTTCTATAAATATATGTACACACGTTTCCAATTTTTATTTTATTTTACACGTTTTCTATTTATTTTGATCAAACAACAAAAATTAAACGATTCAATCTTTTTCGATCATTAATTGTATATAATTTCTTTCAGCGTCTCATGACGTCACGTGTACCAAAAAACCAAGCGGATTAAATTATTTTGGGACATTTTTTAACGAAGGTTGCGTTCATATATAAAACGCATGAAATAAATCCGTTATTGTCTACGTATATGCGCGCACATAGCTTGAGCCCGTTACCTCGAGCATGGAGTTCAAACTAAATTGTTTATGTCAAGGTCGACTGGTTCTTAAATTTTTCATATGTTTATGTTTTTAGGATATCAAAATATAAAAACCTCACCCTTTTCGAAATATGAATTAAAATAGTTGTGTGATTGTGATATCTTGATAAAAATTTGCTATTTTATTATGAAGATGATTATGAATAGATTTTTTCAAAACACGAAACTATTAAGAAAGTAATTATAATATAAACAGGTTTTACAGAATTAAATGCCGTTGTACTACGATATCGAACATTTCTTGCATTAAAAACGATTTCAAAACGAATAACAATTTATTTATAGACTTATGCGTTTTTTATTTATGTTTATATTAGAATTATGTGCAAGGTGTACAATTGAAAGGAAATGCTATGTTATACAAACAAAACCGGATAAGATTTTTACAACAGTAAAAGAAACAAAAATACGATAGTAAAAACAAACAGAAAAACAATAAATATTAATTATTATATAAAATTAATTATTATGTTTTATAGTTCTGTATACATTTATGTTTGTTCACGGATGCTGTTTTATATATATAATATAACAATGCACTACCCTTTTTAGGCATATGTATATTAAACAGCTACAAGAAAACAAAACACTCTTTTATATTCATTAGTCGTACACACCTGTCTTTCTTTTACTTATTATTTTATTAATGTAAATGGTAAATGTGCATAAATATATGCTACAAGTAAAAGAGCATACCTAATTGGATATATATTATAAAATTATATTATAACTATATTCAAGGTATAAACTTTAAGAACACTAACAGTTGCAGTAATTGTTTCACGGAGCAATTGGTTGCAATCCTGATAAAATATTAATTTAAAATAATAAGTGCCAAATTAATATATTCAAATTGTTTCCCAAAAACATCCTTGGACCGCTATGGGAGTGGGTGGAAGCTGTAGGATCAGTAAAAAACGGGGATCATATCTTAGATTTGTATGACATGTCCCATTTTCGAATCTCCTAATCAAAAGTAGTGGTGGATAAAATGTATTCATTCGATACATTTCAATATATCAATTTATATCCATGTTCCAATACTGTTTTTTACAGTACGTCGCCAACGTCGAGAATATCTTCAGCATAAATAATCAAGACTTTGCAAGAAGAAATAAAAACCAAATAATTTATTTGAGCGCTGATTGAGAGATGTTAACACCCCAGCTTTCTGGTGTCATCGTGCATCAACAAAATAGTTGAATCAATAGGTGTCCAGCACTTGTGCCATGTATAACAATTCTCGAACACAAGTCATCTGATACTAGGGCTATTAGAGGAATACACAAACGCTTTTAGATGTCATGGATACTATGGTACTACCTTCATGTAATAAACGAAAACGCTCATAGTTCGATCTTTTATTGTAATGGTTAGAAGGATATAATGGTTAAACGCATTATAAAAAATATGTATACACAAAAGTATATTATACCATAATATAAAATAGAATATAAATATAAAACATCTGAATTCTATCCACCGGTTTCAAAAGAATGAAATACGCACTTTGCTTGCATATATGTATTATCAGTATCATGTAAATAATATATTAAATTTATTATTATAAGTGGGTTTTGCCATTCAATCGTCGTCGTTTCGTTATTAGGTATTCTCTTAAAATGAATTTTATAAAACAAAACCAAACAAAAAATAAAAACAGAAATAACAACTATATATAGGAGTGTGTTATTTGAATTAAAATTAATAGCAGATGTTTTTTTAGGTTTTTCATAACCACCGAATAAAAATGGTATAAATATATAATAGTATAAATTCAACTTTAAAAAAAAAACATTATTACCGTGTTCGGTATCTCGATCTGAGATTGAAAATACATTATTTCGATTAAAAATCATTACAAGTACATAATCATTACATAAAACATTTTTTGAATGTAAAAAATCTAGGGCTGTCAAATAGTTGTACCTACAACAATTTATACTATATTTATACTACAACCACAATATTATATTCACATTAAGATTATATTCTTATACGAAAACTATTATTGTTATTCTGTGAAAAATATTCTCAATGCAACACCATTACTGGTTGTTATAAGAACGGGGACTTCAATACTCATTATAACATCACAGTAACAATTGCCGATAATGTTATAACAGCAATTGGTAGAATTGCTATCAAATGACCTTTATAACAATATCTATTCATTAATGGAAGAAAGCATCGATATAGGATCGTCATAATTTATGAGCACTCTTATAAGCTGCTTATAGAACAGTAAAAAAATTTGCGGACAACTAATGTTAGGAATTTTATGTGGGATGGGTGCAATGGTGCTATTAACATCCACGACAAAGCCGAATATGCGTGGTGCCAAGGTAATGCTCTGTATTTGGTGGGCTCACAAGGGTGTGTTGTATTATGAGCTGTTGAAATCGGGTCAGACGATCAAAGGGGGCCTCTACCGAACACAAGCAATTCGTTTGAAGAGAGCGATTGCGGAAAAACGACCAGAATATGCAACCAGACACGAATCCATAATTTTCCATCATGTCAACGCTCGGCCACATGTTTCAAGACCGGTTCAAAACTATTTCGAAAATAGTGGGTGGGAAGTTCTACCTCACCCGCCTTATAGCCCAGACATAGCCCCTTCTGTTTACTACTTGTTCAGTTCAATGCAGAATGCCATCACCGGAATACACTTCACTTCAGAACAGGGTATCAAAAATTGACTCGATTCGTTCTTCACCACCAAGCCGGATAAGTTCTTTTGGGGTGGAATCCACAAACTGCCAGAAAGATGGGCAAATGTTGTAGTTTCCAATGGACAATAAGTCCATTGATTGATTTTTTCACAATCAAGCCTTAATTTTGGAGAAAAAAACCGCATGAATTAACCGCATACTCCCAATATATAAAAAGATGGTTTTTTATATATTTTCTAATTTCAGTGCCCTCCGACGTTCATATATATTATAAACGAATGCCATTGCAATTGCGACATTGCGTTAATAAAATGAAATTGGTTGACTTTCACTTTAACAATGCGTTTTTTTATATCAATTTGGATTTTTAAAAGTTTTGCCTTATTCATTTACAGCGTTTGTGAAACGAAATTTGGATATAAAGAATTCAGAGTCATATATAGTCCCAAAATTTATTGTTGTAGATTATAGGTATATTTTAATTAAGAAATTCATTTTATTCGAACTATAAGTATATTTTGTTGTATTAAAAAACAAATAAAATAATAAAAATATTAAAAATATGCGCTCGTTCGTTAGGGGTTTTCCTGCTTTTTATACCGTTTTATACTGTAGATTACGGGGACAGTGGTTTTTGTTGTAATATATATAAATTAAAAGAGAACTGGCTATCTATACTCTTATATATCTATTATATAATCAGTATAATCATTGGTCTCTCATTCAGTTCAAATATTTTGCCTCAAATTTTTTGTCTCTCATCGATCATCGTAATACCCAACAACCCAAAATCGGGTTTTTTAAATGTAACAACTAACAAAGCAAACAAAAATTTACATTTTGTTGTTGTTTATTTGTAAATTTTTTACATGAAATGAGATAGCTTTGCCAAAGCTGCTTTGTTATAATCGTATATTGATGAATAATTAAATGACATAAATACGTAAATGTGTATATAACAGAAGCCAGAAGTAATGATAATGTAAGTAAGATAAATGAAATAATATGAGTTTGTATATAAGTACTCACCCCAATCAAACTTTCTAATTCGCCAAGCCATTCGTTTAGGAATTTATCAGGGTCTTCCGATAGAGCTGCTGAGGCCATTATAAATATTCCTGAAAAGAAATAAAATATATACATCAATATATAGTTAGTAGAAATAGTTGGTAGTTTGATTGTTAATAATGCCAAACTAAGATTCTTACGAAATTTGGGGGTCGTGAATTCGAATTGTAATGAAGACATAAAATATGTATTGTGTTTTTCCGTTAATTACGAATCTGAATTTTCACAAAAGTTGCATATTTACCCACGCGATTGGTCGTACGGTGACACCGTAAAAGTAAAAAAAAATATGAAACCAACAATAGGAATAAATAGAAGGCTGTTATCGGACGGTAAAGCCGATTGACGATTGTATGTTGTAAAGCGAAATGTTTTTATAAATAGTTAATAGTGTGGTTGTATTGAATACTTATATTGAATATTTGCGTGAGTCTCATAAAAGATAAAAAAATGTTTTTATATTTATAATAGATAGAGAAAGTATAAACAAATCTCAAAGATGAACAAATTATAAACTACTATACATAAAATTTTGGATTATATTTGCCACCCTCTACTATCTGCAAAACGCTGAATGTCTAAACATTAATTAAATTAAAAAATTAATCTTGTTTTCTCCTTTTATATATATGCTATAGGATGTGAATATAAATATTAATCTAAAATGTAAATAATTATGAAAATGAGTAAAATAAAAATTGTGGAATGTAAATATGCCTTCATTTATAAATACAACGGGAAAAAAGTATTATTAAAAAATAATGCAAAAAAAAGCACACAAAATATAATTTCAAGAAGCTTTAGTAATGTTATATATGCATATAAGTACACCCTCAATTTAATTATAATTTTATTAACCGCACATATAATATATTTTATGTATATATAATGCATATACAACAATGTATTTGCATATAATATTTTTATTTGTTACGTTACCTCGTTACATTAACATAAAAATATATAAGCTATTTATGTTTTTTGCTTAAATCAGCCAATATATTAGGTGTAGGAATTAATAATGCGGATTGTGTGGCTTGAAAATAGCATTTATTTGTATAACAAAATGTAAACGTTTGCCAATGGTTATTTGGTCGACATTCAACGCCATTGCAAGTTCATGTTGCTTTCTACACGAATTTTCATCCAATAACGCTTGCAATTCTTCGTCTTCAAATTTTTTTGGCTGACCTGGCCGGCCTTCTTTGTCTTCCAAGTCAAAATCACCATTTCGGAAGCGTACAAACCATCGTTCACAAGTTGCTTGAGCTGGAGCATGTCCACCATAAGCTTCAACCAACAAACGATAACTTTCAGTAGCGGTTTTCTTCAAATTAAAGAAAGTTATCAAACTTCCCCCCAAAACAACTTTTTCAGGCATGTGTTTCGACATATTCCAAGCAAAAAAAAAGCTTTGTTGTTTACTCTTCAATGAAATGACATATACTGAAATTTATAGCCTATAATGACAGAAAAAAAAAAAGAAAATGGCCGCGGTGTGTTGCGATACACTCAACGCTAGTTGCGCCATATGTTATCTAAATCCGCATTATTAATTCCTACACCTAATATATTAAAATATTTTATATATATATTCCAGAAGACATTTCTAACAAAATTAATAGGGCACGGTCGCCGTGTATATATCGATATAGATTTATTTATATATATAGGATGACATAAGCATGAACAATAATAAAAAAAATGTATTTGCATATAAAATATCTCTTTTTCATGTATATAATAAAGGCAAAACAAAGGGCAGCATAATATAGATAAAAATTCAGTTAAAAACGGATAAACGTTTAACTCATAAAATCTCCAAGAAAATATAAATGTAAAAAATCAACATATAGAAATGCAGGCATGTATGCATTGAAAATGACTTCATATTTCATATATCTATCTATTTATATATAAATAAATATATAATTTGTATAGAAAATATTGTATTTTTGTGTTATAAGATAGACGATATAAACTCTTCAATGTTCATTAAAACTATATATATTCCACACAAACAATTATAAAATTTTAATGTGCGCTATATTTAACAATAATAATAATGAGTAGAGTGTTTGTCTTATAAGAAGTTTTATATTCATATCATGTGGAAATATACCAGGTATATAAAAAATAAACTTTTAACGTAGATGTATATAAAGAAACGACGAAATAAAGTATAGTTCTTAAGAGTTTATTATTTTTATTTCTTTATTATCTTTGACAGTATATGTGCATTGATTCGAGCCCATATAGGGAACATTTAATGCAAATAAAAAATGAAAATTAAATGAAATGAACAAATTTTTAATACTTACATCTATGAAAAATAAAATAACTAAATTGTTGTTGACAAAATGTAAATTATTTGAAATACTGCATTATAAAATATAAAAAACACCGGTATACACACGAACTTTAGTATATAAATATATATATTAATCTAATATACCAAAATCACTGGACAATTTTTCTGAATAACGACATTAATATATACATTCATAAAAAACAGTATTTGCATTAGAATAAAACCAATATTTTATTGTTTGCCTTTTTTCTGAATATACAACTATTTCAAATTTATATCGAATATCCAATATATATATATATAACGAATGACACGAGACAGTATATAAGAAATGTATAATATACCATACGAATTATACGATTTCCCTAACTATATGCATATATAAATTCGAAAATACACAGATCGATTTTTGTTTTAAATTAAAATGTAAATTCTATATGGCATACATTATATGATTATATACTATCAATACTATGACGCTATATACATATGTATATACTTTTGCGGTTTAACGAAACAAAATTAACCACAAAAATTATTCATATAATAAAATTGAAACCAAAAACAATTGAATATAAAACACAATATAGGTTTATTATTATGATAGCATAAATAAAGCAAAATTTATTTTAAAGAATAAATAAATGTAAAATGGTATAATGTATATATATAATATAATATATATAGTATGATAGTATATATATATATATGCATGCATATTATATTATCAATATTATACATATACATCTACAGCAGCGATGTCCAAAGCTACACATGTGTAAATTTTACGCGAGATATCCGAGTTCGTATATACAGATTAATAAAAAAAAATAATCGAATCTATGGAAATTTTTAAGTGATTATTTTAGTTTACAATAAAATACAGTAAAATACAAATTCTTAAATATTTGCTTTAATATTTGCGATGGTGTTGAATTTAGGCTTAAACAAAAAATTTTGGACATCGCTGATTTACAGTGATTGCAGTTACGTCCGCTACAAATATAATCGATACAATGGGAAAGGGAATTTTTGTATTGTTTGGTTGCATGTTTAATTGTTTAGAGAGTATAAATATTTTATCAAACGAAATTCATGATTGTATGACGTACGATGATAAATTCGAATCGTAATAAACCCGGATATTAATAATTGTATACTAACCATGGTGCATGTAAATACTTTTAATAATATTTAATATACATTAAAATTATGATTATATTATATATAAATGAACACAACACAACACAACACAACTCACATTCGCAATTACATTATCTAAACCAGCAAAGCAAGACCGAAACTGAACGTAAACAGTGAACTGAACTGAACTAACTGAAGAGGAAGCTGGAAGATGAAGAAGTAAAAAAGAAAACTGAGAAGAGGAGCTGAAAAAATAAAAATGAAAAATAAATCTAACCAGAATAACAACAGTAAGAAAAATGAACCGACTAAATTGTTGTATATACTATATATAAATAACACTATTAAGCTGTATTCTGTTTTCTGTATACTGTATATATTGTAAATGCATTGAATTTGAATTTTAAAGCTTTTATATATTTTTTATATAATTTCCTACATATAGTTTTCCATAATGTTACTCAATGGCTCCCACACAGATTTCAAGTTTTTTTTAAAACAAGTATATTTTCAATTCATTGATTGTATATTTATTGCATATTTGCAATGTATTGTATTTAGAATATATATATAAGAGAATAGATTCATAAGGGGAAATTTTTATTAATGCGTATGAGATTATGTTATTGTTCATTTTCCGTGCGTTCATATAGCAACAAAATGCAACAATTTTATGCCTTGGCAATTAAGACATGAACGAAAACGCAAACGAATCGAATTACTTAAACATATAAAACATCTATATATTTTTTAATATTTTGATTAATTAAATTAGTGTTTTTGTACATTGTCCTAAACACTATTTGTAATTAAAAAAAGAATATTAAATAAACCGAACGCGAAGCTACAAGATTAACACAGATAGATTATTTACATTTCGTTTTCGTTTCTTTGGTTGCCAACCCGTATTGCTTAAATGCAATCTCTATATGACTATATTTGACATTAGGATAATGTTTTAGATATTAAATTTTCGTTTTCGTTTTCAGTTTTCTTAATTGCCAAGGCCAAGGCCATCGACAAAAAAGGTACAGTCCGCTATTAACATCGCACAATTTTCGTCGACCGTTTTTCCCGGACTCACGGCGTAAACTTAACTATTATGTAGATGTGACATTTTTCGTTTATA
Organism: Dilophus febrilis; assembly: GCA_958336335.1. Classification (NCBI taxonomy): domain Eukaryota; kingdom Metazoa; phylum Arthropoda; class Insecta; order Diptera; family Bibionidae; genus Dilophus; species Dilophus febrilis. The sequence continues at coordinate 357,652 of OY284470.1, read as the reverse complement.
GTGTCGTTGCCTATGTTAACTTGCCATCTCGACCCTCGACGATAAATTATGTCGTTTTCGCTTGAGATTAAAATAAAAATTTGTTATAAATAATAATTTTAGTGTTAGTTTATTACTTTTTTAGGTTAGACCGACACCAACTACGAACGTACATAGAAACCCCTTTTCGATAATATTTCCTCGAGTATTTCCTTTGTTTCTCAAAAAACATTGTCCAGCCAGACATAAAAACCAAGGTTTAATATATACTTGTTGATTTTGTTTACGCTATTTCCTCTTTACGCTTGTATATAATAAAAATAAAAACCTTCCTTTATTTTAATTTAATGTGGCCGTGGTGCTCTGGTGGTGCTAGAATATAGAATTCCGAACGCCCACGACCCCCTGTTGAATGGTGATGTTTTTTTAAATTTTAAAATTGAAAATTGGAACATAAAATTCATATAGAAATTCTTTTATTATTTTAATTTTATATAAATGTGTAATTTTTTTTTATAATAATTAATATGTATGATAATCAGGAGATTGGTACCATTTTGATTACAATATCAATTGGTGTGTTATCAATAATATTCTTTTGTGCATTAATTCTTTTAATTATAATTTGCCGTAGATATCGTAATAAACGACAAACGTTAATATGGGATCGTTTTGACAATGAGTAAGAATATTTTAATTAATGAAATCGATACTCAACACGGCTATAAATAATATTACCGATGAATTTTATGTTCATATATACATCACATCAATTTAGTAATGATAGCAGCCGTCGAATAAATAACATACGTATACGTTTAAAAAATGCTTATCCAGAATCAGAATTAGCGATGGCATTGAATGATATTGGACTGGGTAGTGCACTAAAACAAATACTAAACGATGAACAATGGTTTGATGATGCCTCTGGATTGATACCACATTGTTTAGCTGTACTTCGTACATGCCATAGTTTAACTGAACGTTTGACAAATTTTGCTATGCGTCCGTTAGGCATAAAATCTGGTTCAACCGAACGTTTAATCGAGGCGGCCAAACGTGTACCTGTTCGTGTCGACGATCTTGGTTAGTTCGTCTTATTATTAAATGCAAAAACAAAACGAATATTTAATAATACACATATTTTATGCAAATATTAACTTTTTAGTACAAAGTATGTATCCCCCAATGGATGGGCGTTTATTAGAGGCTCGTGTTGCTGCCCTGGTGCTATCCGTTGGACAATTAGCATTGCTAGCACAAACTATATCGACAATATCGGAACGTCAACATCTATATTGGATTGATAAGGGTTTACAGGATATGGACGATCATTTAATGATTTTACGTAAAGCTGCTATAGAAATTGTGGATCCAAACTGTATTAATGGGTATTGTCATAATTCTAATGTATAGTATATTTTATAAACAAAACGTCGTATATATTATTTTTATTTTATCCTATCAATATCTATTTCTATACTATTGTTAATTTATTATTATATTTTATATGTAGATAGATAACATAATGGTAATTAATTATTTAAAAAAATGAATGAAATATCTTAATATAGCGATCAAAGTGTATTACTACAGTACCGTTAATTAATTCATTCTACTACTATAAAACGCATTTGGTAGATAAATAAAATGCGACAAATGAATTATGAAATACAATACTTGTTTAAATTATCTTAAAATTCTATATTTTTTTTTTAGAATAATGATTAATCTTTTATAATTATATTATTATTATTATATATTAGGAAACGTTAAAATGAATATAAATTTCAAGAATCCGACTGTCCAATCCATATTAATATTATGATTACTAAAACAAAATTTTTGGGGAATATTTTATGTTTATATTAACTGTTTGTGTGTTTTAACACTGTTCTAAATGTTTAGTTTTATCGTGCGATTGATTTGTATCCCCTATTTAAAATTTTCAACGTTGGTTACTAAATAACGATACTAATGACTCCACGATTTTATTATAACGTTTACAATTTTTACATTTTCGAAACACATTATTTTAGATCAAAATCAATATTAATCAATATTACAGAAATGTTATCTTTCTCATTTATTTATCTAATAAAATGACGTTTTCATCAAACATATTTAAATAATTAACGGACAGTAATGTAACTGTTAATTTACATTGATCCTTATGGATTGTTTGGTGATGATGGTGGTGGTTCGAGAATTGGCGGTATTGGTGACGATGGTGGTATTTGAGTTTGCTGTCCAGCCATTTGTATGGCTGTTGGTGGTTGAGTGGATGGTGGAGTAACTACTAGTGGTACAGATGTCACCGCTGATGATGGTTGAGTTATTTGCAATGACAATAAAGATGGAGCCGATGGTTGTGGTCCAATTATGGTAGCTTGTTGCGGCATTCCAATAGTGGATTTGAGTGGTATTACCGCAGATGTTGCTACTGGTGATGATGGTGCTTGTGGTGCTGGTAATGACGGTTGTCCGGGCTGTTGTAATAATTGTTGTGCTGGAATTAATGGAACAACCGGTTGTTGTATACCCGTAGATACAACTGTGATGGACTGTGGCTGTGAAGTGGATGTTGGTATTGCTGATCGCGGAGGCGGTGGTGGAGACGGTGAAGATGGTTGTTGTATTGTCGATTGTGTTGTACCTAGCATAATACTTGTAGTTGATTGTTGAATAAGAGGAATGCTTCCAGTTGTTGATAAACTTGTAGTTGCAATACTCCCAACATTCGGTTGGTTTATGGTTGGTGGAATCGACGTTGATACAACACTTGTAGTTACGGATGGTAATTGTCCTACTTCCATTGATGATGGTGCTGATGATGGTGTTGCCGGTTGTTGTTGTTGTTGTAATTGATTTGATGTTGGTGTTACACTTCCCGAATTTACACTTGATGCATCATTTGGGGCTGTGTGATAAATAATAATTTAATGGATTACTTTAATGCTTAAACAGCAACACACATTTTTTGATAAGTTTCGGTGATTAATTAAAAAAAACGGTCTCATTGCTGATCAGTGAGAACGCATTCTTTTCAATCCTGTCACTAAACTGTAGTGTAGTTAGTGGTGAACCCGCCCATATGTAAGAATTGTATTCTAGAAGTGGTCTTATAAATGCTTTATAAACTAGTGATAAATTTTCAGAATTGAGCAATTCCTTCGGTCTTCTTAAAACTCCAATGCGGCTAGCCGCCTTTTTAGCTGCAATAATTATATTATTGTTCCATGTAAAATTATTTGACAGACATTCCCAAATTTAATAGTTCCTTAGATTGTGGAATAAGACTATTATTCATATTGATTGGTTCAACATTTATGGATCTTTCGTTTGAGAACAACATACCTTTGTTTTAGATGGATTAAATTCTACTAAGTTTATATTTCCCCAATTAGATATTGGTTCTAAATCTTTGTTAATTGAAGAAATCATCTTCTGGCGTGACTGAGGCATTTGGTTCGCATTATGATTACGAGGTAGTTCATACGAAGTATGTAACGTGCTATCGTCGGCATTACAGTGTAAAGGGTTTTCGGTTACTGATAGAAGATCATTGATAAAAATTAAAAAGAGGGTGGGTGATAGAATAGAACCCTGTGGTACCCCGGAATAGACTGGATACAGATCTGAATTAACTCCATCTAGTACAACCCTACTATGATTGTGTTGTTCGTAAATTTCTCGAATTATAAGAGAAGGTAATAGGCTCAGGTATTAATTTGAAAATTTCATTACCGCATTCGTGGTGGTAATACTTATAAAATAACAAAGCTTACATCTATGCAGCATGAGATAAAAATGTTTGTCAGTTTGAAATAGAGTGTAGATAGTTTATATATTAGCCACGTATTAGTTAAAATACAAATGATATTCACTCACCCAAAGAGGTTCCAATTAGAGCAGATGCTCCAACGATATTACCAATTACACCACCAATAGATGTGGGTATCGTTGTTGATGTTGTAATGTTTGGGGTAGGTAGAGCAACTGGTTGTGGCGATTGTTGTTGATGTTGTGTAACACTAGGCTGTTTATACGGTGTTGGGGCAGCCATAACTCCAGCAGCTGCTGTCGGTGTAGTAATTGGGCCCACACTTTGAAACGAAATTACAATTTGTGAATTATTCGTAGTTGTGGGAGAAGTTAATGCTGGTGCAGCTGTAACAGTTGTTATTACGGGTGTAGCTGAAGCTGTTGTTGTTGTTGTTGTTGTTGTTGATGGTGATGATAATATTGAAGCACATGATGTTGATGGTGATGATATTGAAGCACATGATGTTGATGGTAGGAATGGCGATGGTTTCTGTAAAGTTGTACTACTTGTTGTAGCCCCATGAACTGTCGAAGATGGAACGCTTGTAGAAGCCATTGAAGTTATATGGGCGATATTTGTAGAAGATATTTGAGACGATATAGTTGCAGTGGTGGTAGCCCCCGGTTGTGCCCATGCATGTTGCTGAGCTTGTTGTTGCTGTTGAGCTTGTTGGTGTTGGGCGGCTTGTTGAGCTACCGCCTGTTGTTGTTCTTGTTGTAGTCGATGATGTGCTTGTTGGCGTGCTCTAAACTCAGCTGCTTTTAATTGCTCCAAATGAAATTGTTGTCGTTCGGTTATCAATTGTTGTCGTTGGTATTCCAAACCTTCACGTTCACGTTCCATTGTGGTTTCCAACTCTTCGAAATGTCTTAATTTGATTTCTAATTTTTTCATTTGTGTCTCAACCAGTAATGCTACTAAACTCTTAATTTTACGTTCTTCTAGGGCTGCCATATGTTTTGCCTTAACAGCGGCCGATGCTAATGCGGCGGATGCCGCCCGTTGTAAATCAGCTTCATTAAATAGTTTACGATTTTCTTCCTCCGTCAACCCTCCATTATTTGTTGCTGTTGATTGATTATCCAGTACAGATTTGTCTCCCACACTTTCGTCAATGTCCATTTTATCATTATTTTCGGAATCACCTGTTTCGGTTTTAATCGGGTCCTTATCGGCGGTTGCTGTAGAATAAGAGGTAGGAGGAAAATCACTTTTTATAGTTTGATCATCGTTTGTCGTGTCTAAATAGATTTATTTTTTTATTAATGTAATTTAAATTGTTTTTTAGATTGAGATAACATACTTATGAAAAATTACAAAAAATTACAAATATAAACAAATAACGATTTAAGTTCAAAACATGGATGAAATCCAATCAGAAACATGCAAAATGAATTTGTAAAAATTAACGTTGGTATTCTTTAAAATACTTTTAATAAAGGCAGGTATATGGGATTAACTGAAACTTAAGATCTTTTAATCAATTCATTTACCTAAAATTGACATAAACGACATACACCCTTTAGTAATCAGTTAAATATTTTAATTATAGCCAATCGCGTAAAGGAAATGTGGCATATTTGCGATTGATTCAAATCAATTTGAATTGAAAATAAATTGTACCATAATTAAAAACAAACAAATAAAATTGTGACAAAAACAAAAAGATTTTATAGCCCGAAAGGATTAAATGCTTAAATATAATTGAATGGAAACTATTTATTGACTAACTTACCTCCTTCGCACCATCATAAAAAAAATTAATTACCAAAAACATGTGCGAAACGTGTTTCAATGATTGATTTATTTTCAGAAATTAACTGTTTTTTTGTTTGTCATTTTTTCATTCATTATTATTTATTTTTTTCGATACAGTTAGATTCAAAAATAGATATTCTAATAACACTTACCATTTGTAGGAGTGGAAGACGAAGTTGTAGGTACCACAGTAGTCGCAGTACTCGTTGTCGTGGTTGTCGTATTTCCTGTGATTGTGTTTGACGACAATGACAACGACATTGCCAAACCATTTTTATCTTTAGATTCAATATTATTTGTCGTATTCGTAGAGGTCTTACCTTCATCATCCTCCTTGTCGGCTCCCGTTCCAGCAATGCCACTAACATTTAAACCAGCTAATGGATCAAATTTTCCACTTTGTATTGATCGCTCAACATTTCTATAGTGCGCATAATATACACCGGGTGGTACTTCGTCCTGAATTAAAAGTAAAATTGCCAAAAATCAAAAAATTAGGTTACATTTTATTCTCTAAGTTTTAATTTATATAATGTAGATTTAATTGCATTTAAAATTCTATATTGATAACACTTTGTATGGTTGTATATAAATAAATATATTTAGTTACTTTAATTGTTGCAAATTCCTCCATAGCTGCTTTAGCGGCTGCGGCTGCTATACGGGGATCAACAATTGACGCTAAAAATGCAACGGTAGACATTATCGGATTGCCCGATTTGCTGAATGGTATCGGTTGATAGGCCAGCGGCCCCAAACAATCACAATCATCTTCTAAATATGGATCTTCAATGGGTAACCGGAGAAAATTTAATATGCACTCATCTTGGGTACGTGTGCCAACATGCTCACACACTTTATTCCAATCATCACGGTATATCTCTAAACCCTCTAACAATAGTAATGTTTCTTGTTCTGTCCATTCACGTGAAATTCCGGCTGCTGTTTTATGTTTTAATATTGCAGGTTTCTTAGCGTATTGATCTAATTTTAAACCAAATTGAACACTGGCCGCATCCAAATTAATTTCCGTTTTCACAGCCACAGCATTTGCAGCAGCTATAATATTATTATTGATAGCCGGAATACTAGACTTAATCTCCGATAGCGATGCAGACGTAGTCTGCGGTAATATTGCAGCAGCTACCGCTATTGCACCGGGTGTTGCAGCTGTTGACGTCATTGTATTCGTAGTGGCGGACGCAATTGATGATGCGGATGTGGGCGAACTACCTGTAGTTGCTGTCGTATTTGTACTAGTTGTTACTGTTGAAGTAGCAACAGCTGCAGCTATGTCATTGTTTTCTTTGTCTTTTTGTAATTTTTTATCAATGTCAAAGAGAGTTTTGGCAGCCGATGGTTGTGTGGTTTTCGGTGGATTAATAGGTTGTAATCCCGATGGTGTATCGCTAAGTATATGGAAATGTGAAGTTGGTGGTGGTCCCATTGGTGTGGGACGAGATTCAGCTTCAATTTGATAGTTTATTAAACCCCATTGTTCAAGGAATGCATGGACACGCATTATAGCACATACGTCACCGGCTAAATTACGACGACATGCCGTACTGGTTAGGTACTCCGTTGGATTTAATCGATATGTATCAATCATAAAATTACGATATGCCATAAAAATTTCCGGAGTTTTTGATTTATTTTTACAATTAAAAAATTCTGGCATTGCCCGTTTTTCAATGACATGTATTGAATTATAATCAAACCATGCCGAATACGATGGAACAATGATGTGATGGGTTTGTTCGGTTACATTATCCTCTAAATCATCTTTATTACCAATAAAATCTTGCGTATTACTGTCACTTTTTCCCATTTGTGAATCATCACCACCGCCACTACCAATCATACCGCCACAGGCATTATTGCTATTACTGATATTAGTACCAGATGAAACATTACCAATGTTTGAATTACCTCCAGCGGTAACATTACGTTCCATTTCATCATCTAGATCCGTCACCGTTCCGCTTTTGATTGGCATCATTTCAGATGTTTGTTTATTGGTTGTCGATAACGATGTATTTGTATTCGCCAATCCAAAACCAGTTCCTGGACTACCGGAAACCGATAAAGATGTTGCAACTACCGTTGTCGCTGCTGTTGCGACGGCTGCTGCATTTTGTGTCAATGATTGTTTTGTCACTTCACTAATATTCGATTCCGGTTGCGGATCATCCATGTCGCGTGTCAAATCATCGTCATCATCAATAATACCATCGCCATTACGCGATTTTTTCTGTAATACTGCCGCTGGTGAACGACCACTAAAACATAAATTGTAATATTAATATTATTTTAACCACGGTACAAATGCAATGCTCTGCTCAATGGGCTATAGGTAAGAGTAATACAAATGCGGTCAATCAATTAAAACTATACAATGCAATATAAATAACAATAAAACTGTACCTTTTACGTTTCGTAGAACTTTTTGCTGGTGGTGATGGCGAACGCTTACGTTTCTGTTTATTTGCATTAACTTTGCCAACACGTTTCTCATCGCCACCGATCGGCATTAACTCTTCAACGGATAAACGTAATTTATGTACCTTTTTTTTACCTTGTTCATCCACTTCGTAATCTTCCTCGGACATCCACTCGTTATATTGTTCCAAATCCAATACCCATGAGGCTGAAACTTGCCAACGATCTTCAGGAGACGCCGGATTCTCGGGTATATTATCGGGTAAATCAAATGTATTTGGTACCCAAGAATCATATGAATCGGGAAAATAATACCAATGAATCATAATGTTTTTGTCACGTTTAAATGTTGGACGAGCAAAATCTTCCGGCAATGGATCAACAATCGGATAAATAATATGCGTTGCATCTTCTTCGTCTTCGGTCAATTCACCTTGATGTTGTACAATTATACTTTTCAATTTAATTGCCATTGCCTTTTCAACTTCTGGTCGTATATAAATCATTGGTAAACGTAAACATTCGGCTTCAACAAGAGCTGCTTCAATTTCCACCAATAACGACGTATTTGGATCTTTACGCATTGGATTTTTTGATATTGTAAAATCAAATTTACGTAATCTTTGTTCAGATTTATATCTGTACATATTTGCAAATATATGACATAATGCACCGTTTGGCTTAAAATCCAAAAAGCAACGCATCTAATATAAAATGTAAACAAAATTAGCTTAAGCATAAAATTTCCTATTCAAATAAAAAAAAAAGAAATTCTTACCGGTAATCGAGTAGCCGGTGGATCAATGGCATTTTTCCCTAATTTAGCTTCTTGATATTGCATAAATTGTACTATTAATTGAGCCAACGATTCCTTAGTTGGTGGATCGGTTTGAATATACTGAAAATTATATTATTAACAATTAATTTTATGCTATTTCTGTAAATCATAATTAGATATTCAAAGCGACAACAAAATATAAAGAAATGCTGCACACGCATACTTCGACCCCTTCTTATACATGCACATAGCGGTTACTCCTTTATTAGGATCATTATTGGAAATAAAATTAATTAAATAATTATTCATTTAATCATTCACTATGCCTTAATTAATTGGTAAATTATATAGTTATTTATATTCATATTTTTCTTTGCAAATTTAAATAAAAAAGGTGCCGCAAAGTTACCACCGCCAACATATTTATAAAGAACCAAAATGGCCGTAAAAATGAAGTGAAAAAGGGCATACCTTTTTACAATGCTTCTGTAGCCATAATCTTATTGATTCAAATGCATGCAATGATTCTGTTGATTGAAAATATTCCACATTTGGTGAACCATCTTTTTTAGGAGCTAGAGCCATTATTTCATCAATTAGTTTAATTTTAATAATATTCACAAATTGATGTTTTTCACTCTTGAACAGTTGAAAAAAACGATATAGAACAAACGAATAAAATCAACACAAACGCACGACCACAGAAAATGAAATGTAATATGGATTTATGGAATATGGATATTGGATTATTATTATTGGATAGCAGATTGCAAATGAATAATGATTGAAATTTGAAAGTGACGCCAAAAATCGGTGCTTTTTTGTACCACAATCGAGGTAGAAGATTTAAGGTCCATTTACACGTTCAGATTTTTACCCGCAGATACTTTACGCGGATTTTTACATATTTAATATTATTTGTGTTGTGTTCGGTATCTCGATCTATAGATTTAGCAGATGATATTCAGATTGAAAGAACACATTTCAGATCAATATTTGACAAATTTAGTTTTTTTAATTAATTTATATTTCATTTGTATCACACTTTTATCTTATATTTATATTATTTTATTTATATTTATATTATTTTCTTTTATTTTATAGCCAACAAAACTGAACAAAATTGTACAAAATATTGAATTTTTTTAAACATTAAATCGGTCAATTTGTTGTGTATTTGGTTTAAGAGAACAGTGAACGATTACATGTATTTTATATGATTGAATGTTCGGTCAAGTGACTAAACAAAAGACAAAGGTGAAAACCATACAATAGTGAGGTGAGGTGTAAAAAGTTAGCTCATGTGGTTTTCGATTGGCACAAAAGATCAAAAAAAAAAAATCAATGAGATTTTTTGTCCGGACCCTTTTAGTTTCTACCGTATAAGAACATGGAATGGCCTATTTTTTTGCATTTGCCGATTTCGCCATTAAATTTTGTTGTTGTTTTGTTTTATTCTTTATTTTTTGCCGGCAACAACAATAAATTCGATTATTCTTTTAAAAAAATTATTATCTAGGGTTTGAATATAAAAATCACAGTGAAATAATGTCTAAACTAGGACGTATTCGGATAATTTTAACGGATTATTTTCTCGATTATCGTCAGGAATCTTACATCGGTATTAGAAATGAATGGTCCACTATACGAGATATGATAAAATCAATAAAAAAAACATTTCAAATAAGTGATAACATATATTTAACAACACAAACCGATGGAATACATTTACCAGCAGAAGAACCAATTGCCATAATAGATATAAATGATATAATTGTGTAAGTTATAGTTGATATCGAATGTATCTTTGATTTAATGATTTAGCTTTCCACCAATATAAAACACAATATATGTCTATCTATTTTTCTTCTCCACTATAGGGTTAATTCCAAGAAAGGCAAGGTTGAAGGTTTGTTTAGCGAAGAAAACTTTGATAATTGTGGAAACGAATATTTAAATGTTATTCAAAAAATTAAAAGAAATTATAGGGAAACAATACCACTGTCTGGTATAGAAAACGAATGTAATATAGACATAGGAGAATCACAACTTATGTCGACATTTTCTAATAGTACTGATAATAATAATAACAAAGAGGAAGCTGCGATCACGAATGATACCCAATTGAACGAGGATAATTGTTTAACGATAAAACGCAGACGTATAAGAAAGCGTAAAAGAAATAAAAACGACAAAGGAACACCAACAATGAAGTACTCTGAATGTACGACAGATAATGACAATAAATGTTTGAATGATTATCATGATATCGATGGTGATAATGTGAATTCCAGCGTATCTTTGAATGCAAATACAACACAACAGCGAGATAGGTCAGATTTAAAGGCAAGGGTTAAACGGGCTAAGAAAATTGTTATTGATATAAATGGTGGTGGTGATAAGAATTATTCAAATGAATGTAATAACATTACGTTTGAAAATAAAGCATTATCTCTTTCGATGAAACCCGAATCTGGAGATTCAATCGGTCCTACCAATAATATAGATGTCAAAGAAGATAATTAAAAAAAGGTAGGATTCTAAATTTTTGAAACTATAACATTTACCAAAAATCCTAGTCGCGCGACCTTCATATAACAACGCAGTAACAAAATGTTATAATATTTACATTTAATGTAGATAAAAATATCTGGCACTAAAAAATGATATATGATATTGATAAGATTTTTCTTTTAATTCATTGATTGATATTTTTCAGCCTACTGACGGTGCAATTGCTGAAATTGAAGTGATTAAGAAGCACGATAAATTGTAATATCCAAAATGATGATGATTTTATTTTCCTGAATAAATTTTTAATTAATATTTCCAATCGTAATTATAATTGCATACCGTTAAATCATATTATTAAATCATTAAATTAAATCAAATTTTTAATAATAATCAAAATAATTGTATGCGAATTGTATAAATTTAATATAATCTATATATCTACAATATATATCCAATACTGCAATGGAGATGAACCAGCAAACAATATAAAACGCCCTTACACTGTAAGATTTTAAGTACAAAATATACGCATGTAAAAATGCCTGTTTATTCATCAATATTTGTTACATTTTGTATTTTGTCAAAGTAGTCACCATTAGAAGAAATACACTTATTCCAACGTCTGATCCATTCGTGAAAACACTTTTCGATTTCAATTTTCGGAATTGATTTCAATGCTTGTAGTATATTCGCTTTAAACATATCAATGGAATCGAAATGTTTACCTCGTAAGGGTATTTTCAATCTATTAAATAGAAAAAAATCACATGGTGCCATATCGGGGGAATTTGATGGTTGCGGAATAATATTTGTTGAATTTTTTGCCAAGAATGTACGAATAAGAAGTGTATTACAATACGGCGCCCCGTTATCATAGTGCAAAAACCATGAATTATCTTCCCATAATTCTGGTCGATTTTTACGGATTGATTCAAATAAACGACGCATAACATTTAAATAATATTCTTGGTTTAATACTTGATCATCGGGAAGAAATTCATGATGAATTATACCTTGATAATCGATAAAAACTGTTAATAGAACTTTTTTTTCGGTCAATGGACGCTGCCGTTTTTTTTTTGCTTTTGGCGGTTCTTCGTCTTCTTCACTTGTCGTCGTTGTACCGTGAGATTCTAATGGTTGATATTCACAAAGCCATATACTATCACCTGTAATAATACGTTTAATGAATGTATCATCGTCTTCGACTTGTTCAAGCATTTCTTTGGCCATATCAATCCGTATTTGTGTATCCAAAAAACTTAATGATTTTGGAATTAATTTACCTACGACACGTCGCACTCCTAAAACACCATTTAAAATCATTTTTACTGATCCTGGTGATATACCAACGGTTTCCGAAAGTTCTCTCACCGACGTATGTAAGTTTTCCAATACTTTTGCTTTGATTAGATTTGTATTTTCTTCGTTATTCGAAGTTGATGGTCGCCCCGGCCGCTGATTATCTTCAACCACTTCACGACCATCCTTAAACAATCGATGCCAGTCATAAACAGTTGCTCTTGATAAACTATCACTGCCAAATGCTTTAAGAATCATTTTTAAAGTATCTGAGCCCGTGATTTCGTTTTTTACACAAAATTTAATGCAATTTCTTTGTTCAATTGATTTAGACATTTTTTTGTAAACTTAACTAAAAATGTATATTTGTTAATAATGATAAAAAAGAACACTTAACACAACAACAATCGAATTGAAATGCGGCAAGCCGGGCATGGAGTAGTTAATGGCAAATACCGATATGCTACTTAAATATCACTACCAAATTTTGGAATTAATTTCCATCTGATTCTTTTTTAACCAAAGTCTTTAGTAGTATTAAGTTCACATATAACTTAATATAACTGCATTTAATTCAATTGAAAAAATTCAATTAATTTCAAAATCTATTAATATTTTATGAAAATAAAAATTAAATAATTAACATAATTAAACACAACATTTGTGTATTTATTTTTAGGATGATTAAAAAAGGTAAAGGATTTTAAAAAATGAAAAAATGTATAGCTGGTAACCGAATCGGCTCGTGGTGATTGAAGTCTATTACATTTTTATCGATCGATGGTATCTTATCTCAAATGTTTGTGGTATTCTATATGGTATGCTCATGGTTCTCATATTTATTTTTATATTTTATGACCCATTTTATCTAAATAAGGATACAAAATAGCATTCAGTATCCGCAGTTTCCATTTTCCAATCCTTATAATTTAACTGTTCTATAAAAATATATTAAAGATATAATAATAAAATCAATTGGAAATATTAAAATAAATAATTTAATCCTTAACTCTCTGGTTCATGTTTGTTATTTTTAATTAATAATAGTGAATATTTCTATATTTCTTAATGTTTTTAGTGAGTCAAATTGCATTAGTTTAAATAGTTTGTGATGAATTCAACAAAATTATGTCGAACGTGTTTGAACGGAAATATCAAAGATCAAATGCAATATTTATATGATACTGTTACTATTCATTCTGTGGATAATCCTGTGACCTCCATAACAACAACAACATTATCGGAAATGTTAACAACGATTACAACAACTACGGTATATATATTCAATCGAAAACTAACAACTGCTCATTATTGAAACATGTCAATTTTTAGATATCAAAATCGGATCAATTACCAACAAATATATGTAGGAAATGTTCTGATAATATAAAATCATTTTTTGAATTTAAAAAAAAATGTGAAAAATCGTTTGACACGTTAAAAATAATGTTAAAAGAAAATGCCTCGGAGAATGTAGTTAAGAAAGCATCAATAACTATGCCTGATTCTATTTATGATAACGATAATGATGATAGTGATGTTGGAATTGAGGATTGGCCCCCCTTTGAAAATGAGATTCGATTAACCCGTCAAGATCAACTACATGAAACTGGACCAAATGATAAACAAACTCAAACGGAAGAATTTCTATTTCATCCATGTGAAGTGTGTAATGAAAAATTTATCGATCAACGTTCATTGAAGGTAAAAATAAGATAAACCTTATAATTGTTTTTACATATGCTTAATTGATATGGAATATATATTTGTACAGAAACATCGTTCTGGTCATATTGACAAAAAATGTCGTATATGTAATAAAGAATTTATAACATTTTCATCATTACGCCGGCATTTAAGAAATGTGCATTCAATGAATGCCCTATCGGAAAAATTTGATGAGATCAAGTGCAAAGAATGTAATAAACTTTTTAGAAACAACACCATGTTTATACAACACCTTGAATCATATACAAATTGTGGCTCGAATTTGGAAAATATTGAAAATGCAAAACGTATTACCGATGCTAAAATAAAGCGAAAACAACAAATTGAAATTAACGCCAGTAAATGTGGATTAATAACCGTACATATGAATGTCAATGGTCAATGGGAATGTAGCAATTGCAAAAACTTATATGACAACGAAAATGAATTACGTAAACATCATTGCATATTAAATATAAAATTAACAGGAACCACACCAACCAAAACCGAAACTGGTGATGTTAATAATATTGTGTAAGTACATTTGTTATTTCGAAAGAATAGTATTAGTAAAACCCTGTTCAATACTTTCAATTCGCGATACACCATTCGTATTACAATCTTAATGTAAAATTAATTAGATTCTATTGTTTTTCTAACGGGTATGAATAACTGAATTTACTAAATTCCATCCGGTGATATATGGTATGGTTATATTTATTATGTTATTACATTTAAAATTGTTTTCAGGAAAACGGAGAATAACATCGAACCATTAGCATTGATGAACATTATCTATAAAAATCCCGTTGTAAAACAAGAACATAACAATGATTGTAATCCAAATTTTGAAATAGTATTTCCAGATACGGCATCATTAAATAATGTGGATGCCGAATTCAAAAATGACTTAGATGACTTAGATTGCAAAAGCGATTATGATAATAATTATCATAATGATAAATCTGATTGTGATGATGATTACAATCCAAAAAAAAGAATTAAACGAAAAAAGAGAACAAATAAAAATGTTGCTGAAAAAAGCCACCGTAAAACAACCTCAAATCCAATCGAATTGAATTATCATCAATCAACATCGCCCACGATCTTATTGAAGTCGACCCCAATCGTAGCGATAGAAAAAAGACAAAAAACATTAGCAAAAAAAATAAAAATATCTTGTAATTTATGTAAATTGAAATTTATTGATTTTGAAGCGTTTGCACGACATAAAAAATCACATACAACGTCAAAACAAAAAATTAGACATATCTGTGAAGTATGTAATAAAGAATATTCAAGAAAACATGCTCTTACGAGACATCGTACTATGCAACATAGTGATGCCACACCATATGAATGTAACATTTGTAAAAAAGCATTTAAAATTCAATATTATTTAACCTTACATAAATTGGTGCATTCCGAAGATCGACTGCATTGTAATATTTGTGATATAAAATTTAAATGTGCATTAGATTTAACAGTGCATCGAAAAAAGCAACATATGGAGGAATATCGTAGACCACCGATAAAAGAAAAACCCGTCGTTTGTGATATTTGTTCCAAAAGCTTTACCCGAAAACGAACTTTAAAATATCACATGAAAAGACATACAGTAAAACATTTTTATAAATGTCAATATTGCACGGAAAAATTTAATACAAAACAGGAACAAATGGACCATTTGAAAGAGCATCCAAATGAATTGCGACCATTTTTATGTACTGAATGCGGTTTAAGTTTTTCAAAGAATACGGGATTTATAGTGCATATGCGACGTCATAGGGGTGAAAAACCATTTCGGTGTACATTTTGCGATAAATGTTTTTCACGTCATTCGGATTTACTCCAACACGAACATTATCATACCGACAACAAACCATTTATTTGCACGATATGCGGCAAAGCGTTTCATCGTCGTACCGCCTTAAAAGTACATACACGTACACATACCGGTGAACGTCCCTATAAATGCACCTATTGCACCAAAGCATTTACCCAAAGCAATGATTTAAAAGTCCACATTCGTCGGCACACCGGTGAAGTATTTAAATGTGAATTTTGTGCCGCCAGTTATATTCAACAATACCTTTTGTCAAAACACAAACTGAAGGTGCATGGTATAAAAGTTGAATCGATTTCAGGACGATTGCAAAAATTTCAACCTATAAACCAGGAAGCCTCTGTGAATGCAATACCCGTAGTAATAAAACAGTAATAGAAATTCGAATAAATATGCTATTTTGATATGTATGGATCTTTAAGTAATATATTTATCAGGGTTGCGGCTTGTGGATTTGAACCAATTTTCCATCGATGCCGGCTCTACCTCCAACCAAAACTCAAACATTTACTCCAATTCCACTTTCGAATAAGACTGGGTTTTATATTTCAAATAACATAAATTATACAAATAATTAGAGGCATGAATTATAAATGCAATTTAATATGTATGTATTTAATAGAAATGTTTTCGTTAATATACCATGTTTCACATTTACATTAACACAATCGTAGTCTTTACTACGATTACGATATACCGATTTTATTATATGTCCCATGTCAATATGCCTATTCATTATTAATTTTAATTTTAATTGCAAAATAAATTAGACATTGAATCGTAAAAACATTAATTTTTTTATATCGTAATAGTTAATATCATTTAATATTTACCTCGCACTAGTAATAATTCATACTTTTAAAAATAGTAAAAAATATATATATCATATATATTAAAATTTATTATTTTTTAAGTTGCAATTGCATTTGCAACAAACCTAAAAAATATTAACATTATTCACTATTCATTTTTTCTGGAGACAACCCTGTACGGTGCATACCAAATAAAAATAAAATCTTCAGTTCAGTGTTTATATTTCGATCGAAGATGTTTTCGATCAATTTTGCGTTTCGGTGAATACCATTGTTACCGGTTGCGCCGTTGCCTTAAATCGCGTTACTTCGTCGGAATGGCTGACAGTATAAATTTGGATCTCCGACGATGTATGCCTTTCTGGATGTAGTGAAAATTAGAATTTTGTTGATTGATAAATTAAAGATTTTTTTATCAAATAAAGCAAGTGTAAAGTTAAAATTATATGTTCAATGTATAACAGTTCATGAAGGTTTTTGTTGTTTTGTTTGGTTTTACTTTCATCAAAAAATAAGCTGAAGAATAAAATAATAAATTAGAAAAACTGCGGTCATCATCGGAATCACACTACAGCATAGTCCATACGGTAATGGCATACAGTGAGCGCACGAATACATAATAAGTTTTTTTAATAGTTGTGTATAAAAATGAAAATGGAAAACAATAATGCCCCCCGTTTTTCGTTCTTGTTGTGAATTTATGTGGTCCTTTGCTGTCCTGTCGGCCTAATTATTAAACGTATGAGATTTTTTTTTCAAAAAAAATATCACATTTTTTTCAATTACCATCTTTTTTTATATTTGTTACAAATTTACGAGTAATTTTTAAACACGGTAAACGTTGCTGTCTTTTTTTTTTATTAATTTTACAAGTTTCCTTAATGTACGATGTGAATAGTGAATGTCATATATGAATTTCGATGAGAAAATTTTTTGAGATTTGATGAATGTGCCATATTTTAAAGTTACCGATGAATTACGTATTAACGAGTACTCAACACTCTTGCACTCATACGCAGGCAGTAGCAGTATGTGCAGATACAATCGAAACGTGTTGATTTTGATATCGGGAAAATTGTATGACCCCTTTATTTTTTTTAATAAATATTTTATGATGATTATGTGATATAATAAGTTTTATATGTTTCACTGCATTACAATTTATAAATAAATCTAAATCTAAAATGATTTGATTTTATTGTTGCGAAAATACAACAAACGGTATTACAAAAGAATATTCTATTTTTATATACAGATAAGGAATATAGATTCTATAATGATTTTTATTTTTACATCTGTTCTGCTTCTGCGGTATTTTTTAATGTTGATTTTATTATTCGATTTTGGTGGAAAAGCTCTATTACCTCAATAACCTCATACCTTTTCGTACCATTTTTCTTTATTACTGAAATTTTGATAGAAAAAGCTCAACCATTTACAAAGTATATATCATTTTTATAGTTCGTTTCCCTTCCCACTATCTACGAGTTTTTTAGGGTACATTTCGTGAACGTTGTAAATGGATCGTTGTAAATTTTTACTTGTATTTTGTTGTTGTTTTGCTTTCACACAGTGTAAAAAATACAACGGGTATGGTTGTATAGGTTTTGCACTGTTTTTTTTATTGTACTGTTTGCATTGAAATATTTTTCTCAACAACTTTTTTACTCACACGCACACAAATAAAAAATTTAATTTACAACGATCCATTTACAACATGCACGAAACGTAAGCTTATGCTGGACTCGGTTTTTAGAATAGAAATTTACTTCTATATGCCGCTATATTAGTGGCTAAACTAGACATGAAATTTTGCATTTGGGATGAAAAAACAAATGGCGATTTCGCAAGCAACGATGATTTGTTTTCGAGGAGTTTTTATGTCAAATATTTATATTGAAAATAGATTATATATATGACATTTTTCATTTTCATTAAATACTCATCGTTTTTTTTCGGTAATAATTATTTAAAACCGGAGTATTGTGGTCGGGTTGTGGGACACCCTGTTTATATATATATATATATATATATATATATATATGCAATATCATAATATAGTATACAAAATATTTATCATTATGTATACTTTGCCAACAAATTAGCGCATGCTTTCAAATCATATGGATGCAAAATGCAAATATAGTACATATATATATATAAAATTACAAGAAGGAAATAAATTGGGATAAAAGAACAATAATATATATGTTACAAAATGGTTATAGGTTGTTTTTGTTTGCTTGATATAACGATATGTACATTCGCTGGGTTTTAACGTTATGTACATTACAGTTTAAGCACCCGTCTCGTATATTGACAGTTGTAAAAATACGTTTTTTAGATGATAAAATATATCAACAAAAAAAAATAAATTTATAATAAATTTGGTTTGTATGGTGTCTACTGTCTAAGTGTCTACGTATATATGATATGTATATGAATATGTTTATATATAATGTTGGTAGCACACGCAATGTCCTTTTTCATTTTATTTTGATTGTACACAACGCATATACGATATTTTATGTATATAAAACGATAAAACCGAGATTAACTTAAATAATAAATGTATGTATATAATTATTTTTTTTGTCTATTATTGTAAATACCACGTAATACATTTGTAATAACTTTTCATCATATACATCATATAAAAAAATTATAATTCATTTTGATATTTAACTTTGCAACATGATATTTTTATACATATAAAAAGGGATATTATATAAGAATACCATTTCTAAAATATATTTATACGGAATGATTTTACAGAATTCAGAATGAATAGTGGGTAATTTAAGTTTTATTTTTATTATATAATAACTAACACGGAATACAATAAAATGCGAGGTATTTCCTAATGTATTTGATACTCGGTACTTGGTTGTTTTTGCCTGTTATTTGATTACCAAAAAACACCATATATTTTGAATATGCGGCTTTAAACCATACATTTAATTATTAGTTTTCCCAAATTTATATGAATTATTGGTAAAATAAAAATGAATAATTTGAATTACTATCTATTGAATAATATTGAATTTTTACGACATATATAGACGAATTTGTTAAATATCTTTAATATCCCTGTTAAGTGTAGTCAGAAATAATCCGACTATATCGTTGACAATTTTTACTCACGAACGCAATTAGTTCCCATTGTACCAGTTTCTATCACAGATCTATCTCTTATGCATCACTAATCATACAATGAGGAATCACTGTTACTCCCGCATCATTTGTGAGTCACCGATGCTTCCCAAATGTAAAGAAAAGTGATTCTATATTATCCTTATTACACACACCTAGATACCGATTAATATCTTTGATATGGTTTATACCCACTTTCAAAGATTAATCTATAAAAAACCTATAATTTCAAAAATGACACTTAAAACATTTATTTAAAATACATTTCACAATGTGATTGACGCGAGGCGAAGCCAAGCCAAAGTTGATCCACATTCAACTTTCGCGTCCCGTCGCTTCGAAATAAAAAAAATTGTATACAAAAATTATAAACTTTTTTTTTGTATTTAAAACTAACGCGTCAACAATGTGAATTGAAACAGAAATTCTGCTTTGCTTTTTGTAAGTTCTGCGTCGTTTTGGTTTCAGTATAAATCCACCATTAGTATCAAATGACTATGTTTCATGAGTGCATTCGTGAACATAACTATAGTTGACTATAGTCAACCATTTTGTGTACGTGCGAAAATAATTATATTATACATCATATGATTCCCCTATATTTAAAAATATATTAAAAATTATTATCATCATCGCAAGGATAAATAATATCGAATTAAATAATTCGTTTATTGTCAAATAAGTAGCATATTTTATCAATTATCAAATATAAAAAAAGTTATTTTATTGTCTTTATAATTACAGTGATTACCTGAATGAATGGGAACGCCATAAAAGCCATATAAAAATGTCAGGAATTTATTATCTATATACAATATTTTGTAATCAATAAAAATGCACCAAATGACCATCTACTAATTATAAACATCAATTAATTAATTATAAATTTTATCAAACATAAATACCGGAAAAAATCAAATAAAATAAGGGTACAACAATTAAAGAAAGGACGATCAAGAAGAAGAAACCATGACATCTCGGTAATTTTCTTATATTTATATTTCATTTAATAAAATAGAAAATATATTCATTTATATTTTTGGTTGTAAATTGTACTGTTAGTTTGGATCGTTTATTCATACTATTAGAATCAAGTTCATCGGCCGTTACACGGCGAGCGGCTGCCAAACAAATTGGCGAAGTTCAAAAATTACATCCACATGAATTACACAATCTATTGAATCGTTTAAAAATCTATTTGCAAAGTAGTTCATGGGATACACGAATTGCGGCTGCCCAGGCTGTGGAAGCGATATTAAATCATGTACCACAATGGAATCCCACGCCGATTAAAAGCGGTAATATCAAAATAAAAAAACATGCATATTGATTTTTGATTTAAAATGTTAATTGTATGTATTTGTGTGTGTTTCTCTATTAATAACAATTAGATCTAGATGCAATGGCAGATAATCTAAAAAACGATACCACCTGTACTGTCAAATATGATACGGGGTTGTTAAAGTTTTCAAATTTTGATTTACCCATGATATTGCAAAAAGGTGCCAGATTAATGGGATCAGAGGGAACCGAATTTGATTTACTAGAAAATGAATTGAATTGTGATGACCGTGAACGTCTATTAAAACAACATGAATTGTTAAATAATAAGTTGGGCCTAAACAAGGGCAACAGTAAATTAGCTGACATAAACATAAATGAATTAGTAACATTAGAAGATGTTAAACCCAATGCGAAAGGAAATTATGATCCAAATATAAGACTGATGCCGGTACAGGATATACTCAAACAAAGTGATTTAACATTAGCACCACCAAACAGTACTTCTAAATTTATATCATCAACGACATCGACCACATATGCATCACCTTTATTATCATCAGTTACATCTTCACCCCACACATCATTATTACCATTATCATCAACATATGCTTTGACCATATCATCAAATTCAATAACGGCGACAACGGCGACAGCCGAATGCAATTCAATAGGAACAATTTCTTCATCAATATCATCGTCAAGCACAATTGAAAATTGTACAGATTTTAATTCTAGTCAAACATCACTTAGTTGTCGTGAAATGAATCGTGCACGACGTAAAAAACGTCAAATTGGTAGTCAAAGTGGTAACAGTGGTAATAATGTTGGTTCGAGTGATTCTGGTAGTACTATTTCTGTTGTTGGAATCACTGATAATGGTAATACGGGGAATTGTAATGGCAAGAACACTATTATGTCTACACATTTAAATCGTATGCATTCTATAAATAATGATATTTCAACATCACAATCAATGCAATCGTCGTCCACTCAATCCGTAACAAATTCCTGGGTGACAACCACTACATCATCATCCGTTATTCCATCAATTAATATCACAATTTCGTTATTGGATGAAAATATTGAGCCGGATAAGAAAAAAATTAAAATTGAACATCGTATTGAAATAAATGGTAATGCATTTTAATTTTGCACTCCTGTTCCCACCTCAATCTACCTTTTTTATAATATCACTAAATTTACATGTTTCATAAAATATTATCTGAATTATTTGTAGGTTCATCGATTTTTATTTTAATTATTGGATTTGATTTAATTTAATTTTAATCCTTTAGAACCTGTACCTGATGGAACCGGGGCATGGGGTACAGATGCGGTTTCTTGGCCATTAGAATCATTTTGTTCGAAATTGTATTTGGATTTGTTTAATCCACGGTGGGAGACGCGTCATGGTGCAGCGACAGCCCTGCGAGAACTTATAAAAAAACAATCGGCAGGTGCTGGTAAACAAATAGCAATGACCGAACAGCAGATGAATGAACATCATTTATTGTGGTTGGAAGATGCAGCACTGCGTTTATTGTGCATTTTGGCATTAGATCGTTTTGGTGATTTTATATCAGATCAAGTGGTGGCACCCGTTCGCGAAACATGTGCTCAGGTTTTGGGCGCAATCATGAAAGAAATGTCATCGGTTAATGTGGAAAAAATTGTTGGGATCTTATTGGCATTGATTAAACAAAGCGAATGGGAAGTGAGACATGGCGGTCTATTGGGAATCAAGTATATGTTGGTTGTACGCGAAGATTTATTACAAACATTTTTACCCATGACAATCAATGACATTCTAATGGGTTTATTCGATCAAGTGGATGATGTAGGAGCTGTGGCAGCATCAACATTAATACCGATATCGTCGTGGTTACCGAAACTATTAAATTCAACGCAAGTATCAAATATTGTTAAAATGTTATGGGATTTATTGTTGGATCAAGATGAGTTAACATCGGCCTGTAATAGTTTTATGGGTCTTTTGGCCGCTATATTAAGTTTGAATGATTCAGTAAAATGGATACAGTAAGAAATTGGCAATCTATAAAATAATATAATAATATTAAATATTAAATAATTTTTATTTTCATCTCGTATTTAGAATGGAACCAATGTCTGTATTGGTGCCACGCTTATGGCCATTTTTAAGTCATTCCACATCATCGGTACGTCGTTCAACATTACAAACATTAAAAACATTGACGAAAGTACAACAACTTAATAGTAGTTATAATTCATTAAACAAAAATGTGGTAATGTTGACTAATGTACAAACTAATTCCACCACCACATCGATTTCATCGCCCAATGACATACAAGTTAATGAAAATGGTATAATCGAATTATCAGAAAAACTGAATAATGATGCAAATAATTTAAGATATAATTTCGGTGTTAAAGAATGGCCAGCGAATTTATTACAAGAAGCATTACGACATATTTATCAACGTGTTTTAATTGAACACATTGAAGATATCCAGAATTTAGTAGAAGATGTCTGGTATAATTTGGTAACAAATTCTGAATTATCAGCATTATTACATGCAGCCTGTCCATATGTTGCTGCCTGGATGTGTTTGGCCATGCAACCGGCGCGTTTACCATTCGATAGTAATTTAATAATATTTGCAAAACAACAACAAGCTAATCGGGTAAGTTTATGAAGTATCATTTTCGAATGTCTACCCAATTTTATGTACATTTAGTCGATAATTTTGGACAAAATTGTTTTGATTTCATTTAATTTTATGTTGATTGCATTTGATTTTATGATGATTGCATTATCTTATTTAATTTCTGGATCATAAACACGTAAGATTTTATATAATAATATAAAAACAAAAAGATTCTGTTTTTAAAGTCTTGCTTCAAATGTAGGGAAAATGAATTATATGATTTTTGAATAAGATCAACTTTAAAAAAAATCTCCATTGAACGATTGTTGATTGGAACCAATGCTATATTATTTTATAATTTATAATTAATATTATATATTATAAGATTAATTTCTTATATCATTCATTGTTAATTTATGTGTATATAAAATTAGGAACGTAAATCAAAATTACCGGATTTAGTAGATGCCGATGGTAGTATAAAATTGTTACCGAAAATGTATTTGGGTGGCATTGAAACAACACCGAATGATGTACGTGAAAAGAATATACCAAGAACACGCTGTAAAGCATCAAAAATGGTGGGTTTATTGTCAAGGTATTTGGTAATGCCTGCTCCGGGTGTTATTTATAGCCCAAACATTGAAAGTCCCATTGATTGTTATGTAAAATTGTTAATGGGTTACTTGTCATCACGTTCAGCATTACAACGTTTAATTAGTGGTAACATACAAATTGCCTAATACATAACCATAATTTCGAAATATAAAATTAATATTTTATGTTTTAAAACAGGAATGGTAATATCATTTTGGGCGCTATACGATGGTCGTGTTAAACCGGGCCCGATATTGTTGCAAGACCGTTTACATTGTGCACTAAATGAATTTATATTCTATGATGAATGTGCAATGGCCATAACTAGGCTACAACAAGAATCTCGTGATTTTATATCAACATTAAAACAGTATAAAATACCAATGGCCGAATTTGATACGATAAAACTATTAACATTTGATCAAATACAAATGGTTTGCAATACGATGACCAATGATATGTTGAAAACAAAATATATTCATTTAAAACCGAAACCATTGGATTTAATTGAAGAACGTCGTCGGTCACTATTCAATTCATATACACAAACACAATACGACCATACCTGTACTAATGTAACGACACAAGCAATATTAGCTGGTGCAACGGTTTCCATGGAATGTTTACCCGAAAAATTAAATCCAATTATTAAACCATTAATGGAATCGATAAAACGTGAAGAATGTGAAATATTTCAACAGCTCTCTGCCAAATTTTTGGTGAATCTCTTGAATTTGGTTATTAATCGCCAACCATCTCCAATCAACAAAATCATAACCAATTTATGTACGCTTTTGCGTAGCGATGAAGATTTTACACCTAAAATTGTAAGAATTTATTATTAACCACTTATATTTAAATAATTGTCTTATGTTATAATTTTGTTTAGATAATCATAGATAAACTTTTTAAAGACATCGATTCAAATGATACAAATAAAAATCCATATTATGGTATATTAACGTTGGCTAATCAAATGAAGACGAATGAAAATTCATCTAATGTGGTACGTGGTCCAGGACGACCACCAACTGTTGATGTAACAAATGAAGAGAATTTAATTGAAACTGAAGATCCTGTAAGTAATTTAATTGTTTATTTTTCTCCCAACAATACATTTTTTCATAGAGTTTTACCTTTGGAATACTATATTGCAACTGTTTATTATTAACCTTCGGGTAGACCATTTAAATAAAGTAAAACATCTTCAAACTAATTTAAATCTATGATTTATTAATTTAAATTTAACTGATTTGCTATTTTTATCTAATAGTTACGGAAATTCAATCGTATTCAACGTATTGGATCAACTTATGCGATTAAAGAGATATGTGAATATTTTGGTAAAGATTTAAATGGTAAAATACAAGTTATTTGGAATTTAATGGTGGTACACATTCAATCGGTGGTCAATCCATTGGATATCGACCAATTCAATGAACATATTTTAAATTTAGAGAAATTAAATGAATTAATCCTATGCTTACAACTAATTGAAATTGCTTCGCCAAGTGTTCATTCTGCATTGCATTTGGAATTATTTGGAATACTTGATAAATTGGCAATATTATTATGTCATCCATTTAAAGCGGTAAGTTTCGATTACTAGATTTTGTTCAACCAAATCAATTAGTTGCTAAGTAATAAATCAAATTTTATTTATCAGATTCGTCATATGACCTCTAGATGTTTGGCAACTCTGTCGTTGATAAATGCATCAAAAGTTATGGATTTAGTTATGGAAAAAATTATACCATTGTTACAAACAATTGAGAGTAATATAAAGCGACAGGGTGCAATAGAAGCGATTGCTTGTATCGTTAATAAATTACAATTTCAGATTGTACCATATGTTATATTATTAGTTGTGCCATTATTAGGTCGCATGAGTGATCCTGATCGTTCAGTTCGTCTAATATCAACCCATTGTTTTGCTACGCTTATTCAATTAATGCCTTTGGATAGTGATGATGGTAATATGAATACGAATAATGCTTCTTATGAACAACCAGATACGGACGATAAAACCCAATTATCAATGTCATTACAATTGCGTAAAATCAAAGATCGTGAATTTTTAGATTATCTTTTTACACCCAAAAAGATACCCGATTTCAAATTACCGATACCGATAAATGTTGAATTACGTAGTTATCAGCAGGCGGGGATCAATTGGTTGTGGTTTTTAAATAAATATAAATTGCATGGTATATTATGTGATGATATGGGTTTGGGTAAAACATTACAGGCAATTTGTGTATTGGCCGGTGATCATCATGAACGTAACGAGCAGAAATTAACAGCCATACCAAGTTTAGTAATATGTCCGCCAACATTAACCGGTCATTGGATATACGAAGTGCAAAAGTTTCTATCGGAACACTATTTACGACCGTTGCATTACATTGGATTGCCAATCGATCGCGAACGCTTGCGTTTAAAAGTATTTACGCACAATTTAATTGTTGCCTCTTATGATATTGTGCGTAAAGATATTGATTTTTTCGGATCAATTAACTGGAATTATATCATATTGGATGAAGGTCATATTATAAAAAATGGTAAAACAAAAAGTTCAAAGGCAATTAAAACATTGGTAGCCAATCATCGATTGATTTTATCCGGTACACCAATACAAAATAACGTTTTGGAGTTATGGTCGTTATTTGATTTTCTAATGCCAGGATTTTTGGGTACCGAAAAACAATTTATTAATAAATTTAGTCGTCCGATTTTGGCAAGTCGTGATCCAAAGAGCTCTTCAAAAGAACAAGAGGCTGGTGCATTGGCTATGGAAACATTACATCGTCAGGTTTTACCGTTCCTATTGCGACGTATGAAAGAAGATGTGTTAACTGATTTACCACCGAAAATCACACAAGATCTTTTGTGTGAATTAAGTCCGTTACAAGAACGCTTGTATGAAGATTTTAGTCGTACCCATTTGCGATCGAATATCAAAGATTGTTTGGAAAACATTGGTGATGGTCAACCGATTACCAAAACAACGCATGTGTTTCAGGCACTACGATATCTACAAAATGTATGCAATCATCCGAAATTGGTGTTGAATAAACATCATCCGGAGTATAATCGAATTCAAGCGGATTTGACCAATGAAAAAACCTCTCTGGATGACATTGAACATTCCGCTAAACTACCGGTTTTAAGGTATATAAATAGTGATTTTTTTTACTTACCAACAATTTAAGTTCATTCCATATGAAATTTAACCGTTTTTTCTCCCATTAAAATTTTCCATTCAGGTGTATCGAAAATCTAATTGCTTAAATAATTTCAAACATATTTTTTTTCTTTGTATTCATGCATTCAGACAATTACTTTTAGATTGCGGCATTGGTGTTGTTGTGTCAGATGATTCGATTACGTCGTCCATAAATCAACACCGTGCATTAATATTTTGTCAATTAAAAACAATGTTAGATATTATTGAAAATGATTTATTGAAAAAGCATTTACCAGCCGTATCATATTTACGTTTAGATGGTGGCGTTCCCTCATCTCAACGTCACTTAATTGTAACGAAATTCAATAGCGATCCAAGTATTGATGTTTTACTATTAACAACTCAAGTAAGTAGACTATAAATATATTGAATATTTAATTTTCGATTGAGATGGAGATCAATATATTATTTTATATTTCTGTAGGTTGGTGGCTTAGGTTTGAATTTAACCGGTGCAGATACGGTGATTTTCGTTGAACACGATTGGAATCCAATGAAAGATTTACAGGCTATGGATCGTGCTCATCGTATCGGCCAAAAGAAAGTTGTAAATGTTTATCGTTTAATAACTCGTCGTTCGTTAGAGGAAAAAATTATGGGTTTACAAAAATTTAAAATACTCACAGCAAATACCGTTGTAAGTGATGAAAATGCATCAATGGAAACCATGGCAACTGAACAACTTTTAGATTTGTTTACAATTGGTAGTGGGGATATGATTAAAGGAAACAATAATAAATCAAATTCACAATTGATTAAAAATAAACAGCGAAATACATTTGTCACTGGTGGGGAAGATACAGTTTCAGGTAAAATTGAAG
This sequence comes from Dilophus febrilis, assembly GCA_958336335.1. Taxonomy (NCBI): domain Eukaryota; kingdom Metazoa; phylum Arthropoda; class Insecta; order Diptera; family Bibionidae; genus Dilophus; species Dilophus febrilis. The sequence goes on along the minus strand of OY284470.1, from coordinate 328,962 downwards.
GAATCGATAAAATTATACATGACACTAATGTCAATAATAGTATGGACAAATTAACAGCACCAGCTACAATGAAGCAAATTTTAGAAAGTCTACCGACTTTATGGGAAGATAAACAATATGATGAAGAATATGATTTGACACAATTTTTAAAGAGTTTAAAATGATAAATGGTCTGGTTGGGGAATGTTGAAAATTACAGGGCTAATGTATTTTGATAAATTTGATCAAATAAGGTTGCAGCGTTATTATGATAATCATATTAACCACATGCCATTTTCATTTGTTATTTGATTATATACATTTTGTGTTCTTATACCAAATAAATTTTGGTTTCTTTTGAATTTTTTTAATAAAAAAAATATAAATAAGCATGCATGCATTTTTTATTGTTATTTTCTTCGTTTTATGTTTTATATAATACAATAATACATACATAATAAAAATGAATATTAATTAATGAGAATAAATTTAGATAAGATTAAAAAAAAACTATTTACGCCAATATTGTGCCAATTTATGAATTTGTTCAACAAGAGCTGGCATAACAGCCGTTATTGATAAATCTAATAATCCCTGTAAATGTTGAACAGCTTCTTCATCGGTTAATCCCAATTTCAAATTTTCTTCAACTTTTTTCACTGCTTTATCTGGTTCGAGGGCAATATCCGGTACGCTCGCATCAACCATTAATGAAAATAAATTCAGCATAACATTTGCATGTCGTCGTAAATGTAAAAATGATGTATAGCATTGTTTTCGAAATTCATGATGATGCTCAGAACTAACACCTCCCATTGCCTCAACCATTTCTTTACTCAATTTCATTGGCGGTGGCATTGGCTTTGGATCACGTCCTAATATATAACCGAAATCAATGTGAAATAATTTCCCTGATGTTGTTAGCAATAGATTGTCTAAATGACGATCGCCTACACCTAATAGATACGTAATAACACAATAGCCGGCACACGAACGAATGTATGTATCCATAATATCGGGTGCAATGCCATATGGACCATTTTCACATGGATGATGACGACGAAAAAAATTGTGTATACTTCCTTCGTTGGCCAGCACTTCAGCCACCGTTATCGAATCAATGTACTGTAAAAAACCATGTTTGGAACTTGTTGCCAATACCCGATATGGTGTCAATTTTAAATCTAGGTTTTCACGACGTAATAATTTATCCATTAACGTTATCATTTGTAATATCAATTGATCCTGTCGTAAATCATCACCATACTTATACATTGCAACGTATTCCGTATTGTGTGTTGTGACAAAAGTTAATCTGTAATAATTATTGTAAATGGGAGGATAAAGAAAAATCATTAGGTTGTAAAATTTCTGTTTCTAGAAATTCATAACATAACAATATCGAACTTTCTATAGAAGAATTAAGAATTAAATTCTAGATATATTCAATTTCTGACAAGCGTTTATATAACATAACATTTGAGACCTTCTGAACATTCGGATTCCAATGATTTTATATTAATTTGAAATATAAAACCAATATCTAATAATAAGTCAATTTCGTAGTCCTAAATGGTTAAATGTAGAAGAAAAATTTGAAAACCTGCTTTTTCAACATGGATTTAAAATAATTTTTGCAGTAGAGTATAATATAGGTTGAAACACGTTTACACTTACTTGGACGGCATCAGCGCACTTTTAAATAGTGATACTTTTTGTGGTAGAATACCTTTTATTAATATATTTGGATCTAGTGGTAATGGGATTGGTTCAAAATTCGTAAAATTTATCCGAAACATATCGGTGTCCGCAAGTAATTGTTGAAATTTTTCTGTTTTTTTTTTACGATTACCGGATTCTTTAGCAACGTTCCGTACTAATTTGACTAATTCATCAATAAATATTTGTTGTTTGTCTAAATTCGATTTAATTTGTTTTAATTGATTACCACCAAGGTTCAATGTACGTTTAAATGTTTTCAAAACTTTCCCATACATTTGTTGAACGCGTTCATCTTGTTTTCGTATTGATTCCTGATGTGTTTCACATTCAATACACAAATACCAATATAAATAATTCGCTAAAGTTGAATTTTTACATGCACGTTGTATTAAAAATGTGGCTAAATCACATTTTGTTGTACTAACGGGTGATATTATTGCTGTTTGATGTTGTAAATTAATATTTGTGTTATTATTACCCGCATCTAATGTATTTGTAAATTCTGTTTGTATCGTTAATAAATTATTATTGTTATTAATAAGGTTATCATTTTCATTTGTGATGATATTATTATTTATAATATTATCATCAGTGTTAATATTTATTGGAACACTTCTATTGGTTTCCGTTTGATTGGTTATCAATGTTGGTGCAGATATAGATGATTTTAAATTTGTTTGATTGAGTGGATGTATATAAACATTTTTCATTGTATCACTTAAATCGCCTAACAACAAAAATTTAATTTATTTAGAATTTCTAAAGATGATGATAATAATGAATTTAAACCAACCTCCAGAATCTGCTGTGAAGCTATTATTTTCATTTTCATCCATGGACTGGATAACTTCGTTGTCTGGCGTTAAACATTTATATGTTGTCTAATGAACAAAATACAATATTGGTAGCAATTTTCATAATTTTTTTAATAATTTTTTTTTGTAGATGTGAAGGGAAAGTTAACTTACATCAATATCATTAAAATTTTCATATTTTAAAGCCTGAACTAATTGTAATAAATATAAAAGTAAATCATCGTCTGGTGCTTGTTTAAGTCTTGATATTGCATACCTAAATCAAAATTTGTTTAGAATTAATCTGAATCAATTCTTTAATTATTATTTATTCACCTTCGTACAGTTGGATGCTTGAATGTTGGACTAAGTAATTCCAATGCATCCTCGACATCCATCGGGGCCCATTGTAATAGTAATGCCGTCGCTTGACTCACTTCAGTTGCTGTACCCCAATTAATACATTTTAAAAATTTGGTTAATGCTTTTTTTTGTGTGCTCAAGTAAAAACGAAATTTCCAAACTAAATCTTGTTCTTCTCCGGTTAATGTTGCAGTCGGTGGATATCGATATACAATTGTATGTAATTGATCGCGTACGCTGAATGAATGAACATGAATATAAATTATTGCAAATACAAAGGAATAATTAATAATTTCATATATATTAAATAATATAAATCATGAATTACCTAGCTGTTGGTTTTGCGTCACGATCTGATAAACCGGAACGAGCTGAACGCGCCAAACGATGATGTTTTCTTTCAACTAAATTAGTCTTTAATGAAAATTACAAAAGAATAAGAAATTAGTTATCTTTTCAGTAAACCGATAACATTGTGCTGGTGAATTTTTAGAGTTAATTTTATTGAAAATTCGATTTAGAGGATCGTTGAAGCGATCGAAGATTTAAAAATATAGTATATATAAAAAAAAAATTTCACTTTTCAAATTCACGACAATCTGTTTTAGTGCAATAACAAAATGCAAATCGCAGCGGTTACGTAAATAAAGTATTTTAGTGCCTACATCATAATAATTATTTACCTTATATTTCTTAAAACATAAACAACATGTAGATAAATGTAATAAACAATATGAACAACAACAGAAATGTTTTAATAATACCGATACCGTTTCAATTATGTTGAGTATTGGTTGAGTGCACGTACTATATATTTAAACAAATCACTTAACTAATTGAAGATAAAAGTAATGATTAAACCTTAACAATTTAGACCCTTATAACTATATTAAAAAACGAATGTTAACGTTAAGTACCACAAATTCAAAAATTATTTGTTTGTATCATAAAAACGAACAATTAGAATACAATATTTACCAAAAACCACAATTAAAATAAATACTTAATATAATACTAATTTAAAAACTAAATTAGTAATTTATTAAAACAATCAAGCAATCTTTATACGTATATCTTTAATTCTTATTATTTTATAATTAATTTCATGATCATATATTAAATTACAGAAATTCACGCGCGTATGATTAATTTCAAACTGATTGGAGAAAAAACTTACCATAAAAACAGCATCATAACATAACTCATGAAACATAACTCATGAAACAACATTCATAAAAACTATATTTATAATAATGTGCTTGAATAGTTAGTATAAAATAATTGACATACATTTAATTGATGTTAACCATTGTAGAAAATACAAATAAAAACAAACTAAAGAAATAATAAAAATATGTTTCAGACATTATCTGGTATAATTATTTATTTATAAATCGGATTAAATTACACCACATATATTTCTTTTGTAATTCCTTGTCATTTTCTTGTGTTTTTGTGAGGGTTCAATATTGATATGTATTGATTTAATAATTTAACATAGGCTAATAATTCCAACATTAAAGTTTCAAAATTAATATTTTGGTATCGAACTGATTTTTGATTCTTTATTTTGCCAGTTAACGAACTATGATCAATATCTTCTCAAATATCGAATTACACATTAATAATAATAATTACCAAAGTATTTTGTATGCATTAGAATTTAATGTTTCTTATAAAATAATTATATAAATAAATTGACTTCTTATTCTTACGTTTCTTAAATTCTTTACATATATAAGGTTTCAATTATTGTTATTGTTTTTATTATCTCTATAATTATAACCATTTCATAAATTTATTTTGTATATTTAATATCACATGTTATTTTTCTAATATTGTTTACATGATAGATTTAAAAAAAATGGTGATTATAGCTATAAAGCATTCAACAAAATGTTTTCCACATTAAAATGTTATATATATTTGAATTGAATTTTGAGTTTTAGTATAAATTGAATCCTTAGAATTACGGGCAGGAAAAGGGGGGAATGTATGCTTGAAAACGCTTTAATGATAATACATAACTCTATACAACCGACAACCCTCAGGAAGATTTCAAACGATCATTTTTTCGGTTTTAACAGTTAACAAAGGTATTCTTTAATAGATTAAAAAATATTCACTTACTTGTGATATTTCTGAATCAGGTACAGTAACCAATTTTGGTTTTGATATAAATGTATATTTTTGATCACCATCAGGTTCATAATAAATGATTGAATACTGTTAATAAATAAACCATAAAAATAAAAATAAAATGCAGTAGCATCAATAAAGATAATAACAAAATTTACCGTATGTTCACCAGAAATTATGGTTGGAAATTCAATTAATAAATATAAATAGTCGGATTCAGTCTTTTCTTTTTTATTTATCACTTCAATTTCACGAAATGTTAAACGATCCAACCAATCTACTTGTGGTATTTGTCCGTTACGATGTTTTTTTGCTAATTTTGCTAACCGTTGCATTTGGTTTTTGTTTGAATTTTTACATGCTTTAATTTTCCCTGGTGTTGTTGTCATCGAATTACCATCCGCTACCACATCAATCCACACACGTAAATCAAACATTCCCTAATGATCATAATAATCAAAAACGTTAAAAAGCAAATAAATGTAAAAGCATTGTAAAAGAAAATGAATGCAAAGTTTTTTTGATAGTCGAATAACTACCTGCCGAAATAGCCCATATTTTCCAAATAATGATATTGTTGTACCGCCAATGATTGACGTTTTACCAGCACCCGCACAATCTAATATTGTTAATGCTAACATGGCCGTTCTCGGTAAATCACTAAATTGTAATGGTAATTGAATCCATTCATTCCAACTGTATATGTAAAATGTATTACAATTAGAAATTATAGGGAAAAGTCGTATTTTGTAGATTTCAAAATTCAAAATTAAAAAACTTACCTCCAACGTTTTGTAAATGCTTTAAATGATGTTGTGATGGGAAGACCAAATGGATCACCATTATTATAAATTTGTAAACGTACCATTAACGATGGGCATACCTCTGAATACAATCCCGAAAAACGTAACAATGGTTCTTTTAACAGTTTCTCATGTGGTGGTTTATCTTTAAGACCTTCAAGCGTTCCTCTGCATATAAAGATAATATGAAATAAATAATTAATTAATTAAAAATTGAACATTTTCGAAGTGTTGTTTATATTTTTGGCATGTTTTTTTTTTGTGATCGACACCCATTTATATCACAACGCGTATTGTGTTTTCCATATTATGCACATACTTTTTCAAAGTATTTGAAAATAAAATATATAATAAAATTTTGTATAAATTAACATAATATAATTTATACAAACCAAAATGTATAAATTTTTAACTTACATTTTTATTGGAATTCGAAAGTCTAATGATGAACTATACACATAGCGTAGGGTATTATCCAAATGATCCATAATTTCTATATATAATATAACTAATAGATTGAATATTTATTAATTTATAGAAAATTATTATAAAAAAGAATGCTATTCGCAAACACCCTTTTTATATTCCTGAAAGTAATAAAATAATAAATAAATAAAAAAAAATATAATATAGTTTGCAAAAAAATGCATATTGTCACAAAAAAGTCAATATTTTTTTCCAATCGAAAACGATATAATTTACATTTTTATAGCAGGTAATTATTCCTAAAGTCATTAGCGCCATCTGGTTTCAGCTGGTCCGCCAGCCCAAACTTCAACTATTTTAATATATTGTAAATTTTAATGTGGTGTCAAAAAAAAAAAACAAATTAACAAAAACAAAAATATCTGAAATATCCCGAAATCCGAAATTGTTTATTACTTAAAATTAGCTTGTGTTGTTTAATTAAAAAATATAAATTAATTAAATAATAATGACAACAATAGAACTATCAAATATAGTGGTAGAAGGGTTAAAGAATTTAAATACCACATTGAATGCCGACCTTACACGTAAATTATTATCAAATGTTATAAAAATGACTTTACATTCGGATGCAAGTAAGAGGGTTTCTCTTCTATATTACCTGCTTAACTTTAACTTTAAAAAGTGATAATTATAGACATTCCGGCAAATCCAGAAATATATGCAACAAAACCTGATTATGCAAAACAATCCGAATATTCAGTATTAACAACGTTAATGTTGGCCATTAAACATAACTATGATAATCAAAAATTACGACAACTGTTGGAACATTATCAGATATCGAATCTCGCGATTGAAGAAATTATAAAAGTTTTTGAAATAAATAAAAGTGATTTACAAATAAAAGCCATTGCAAGTGGGCATTCATTACAGCATATAACAAGTATTGAATGGAAATTAACATGCGATATAAAATCTTCACAAATGGTACATGATACCATGTCAGGAAATGCATCCTCCTCATCTTCGTCGGAGGATTCTTCCAATAAATTTTCAGCTGGTTTATTACAATATACAATAAATTTTGGTTATTTTAATGAACGTACCGCTGAACGTACCAAAATTACTGAATTTGTTTGTAATCAAGAAGAATTACAATCGTTAGTTTCGCATTTAAAAGGAATCGAAAGGCATTGTGAGAAAATTTCAAATAAATAGTTTTTATATATAATAAAATTAAATAATAAAAACAAAATAATAATAATTTATTTAATGATGTTAAAAACGTCTTTACGTCAGGTGGTTTTTTTGTTGATATTTCAAATATATAACAAAATTGAATTTATCTATAAATAGAATACATAATGCTTTTATCGATATTCCCACAAAAGCACACACAACACACACTCATACACACTTACTATAATTAATAAATTATTTAATTTTATCACCAAAATTATATGAACACAAATTTGTTATTGTTTTTAATGCATGAAAATCACTTGGTGCATTCGTGAATATATTACCCGAAAAACCATTTTGTTCGGATGAACTAATAATTAAACAGTCTTCTTGTTGATGTAAATTCATACCCAATCCACGAAAACGTTGATCAATTTTATACAATTGTTTACCTTTAACCGAACCAAAAAATGGTTTCCCACTAAATGGATTCATAAAATCCGCCCAATAACTATCGTATCGTAAATAATTTCCAATTTCACGGGCCGCTTGAACAAACTTTACGAATGATGAGAGAAAAAGATGTTTTATGTATTAAAATGGAGTTAAATGATGACGAAATACATACATTTATTGCACTAGCTTCAAAATCAAAATCCAATGGATAGGATAATGTTAGAATACTAATTGTACCCTTTGTAAAATCTTCGGATATTGGAAATAGTTCATGAATGTTACGTCTTAACAATTTCGGACAATCATTTATTGTAATTTTTAATTTATTATCAACCTATATAAAATGAAAAAAAAAATACCAATATTATTTAAATTACATTATGAGGCATCATGACGGCCAATAACATTCAATATATAAATACCTTTAAATTTAAATCCATTAAATTCGGTATAAAATCATCTTCATCAAAATTTGATAAAATTGGTTCACTTTGCCAGGCTGGTCCCATTGAACCTGGTAAATAAAATCGATTTCCATTTGTTGCAAATAATTCCCAATTTGGTCCACCCTCTTGTTCTAGCCAATCTTCTATACGCCAAGTCAAATACATATACAGATTTTAAAATAATTATTTCGAAAACGGAAGTTGCATAGAAATATATAGAAAAATAATACAATGTTTTTAAATACAATTAAACTAAAAATAATAGAGTACAATAAAATTATAATAATAATAATAATAATAATTATAATAGGAAAACAAACCATTATCATGTGTTCGTCGTATACTTGACTTTACAACCTTGTAATCATCTACTAAATTTTTTGAATTGATTTTTGTAGATGAAAATACACGAATTGCATTATGATGATTGCTTATAATTTTACAATTACCACAACTTAATGTTCTATGGATTAAAAACCATTTTTTACTTATAATTGACATAATTTATGAACAAATATTGCGAATTATCCTAGTAAGGAAATTTTATGTTTATATTTTTTTGTTTTGATTTAATTATTTTCTCTTATCACAAAAATGTACAAATATTTCTTTTGCTAATCTTCTTGAATGTGTCGTTTGCAGCGTTGACAAAAAAGATATAATTTAATTGTTTACTATTATAATTTATTTTCTTTAATTTTATGTTGCAAAATAAATAAACAAAAAGAAAATAAGAGCTAATATTTTTATATTTTTTATATTATTAAATAATTGTTTAATAATAATTGTTTTTTTTTTATATTTTATTTATAAACACAATTTTAACAAAACGATGAAATGATAAAAAACAACAAAAACATAATTTCTAGCCGAGGTTTTGCCAAAAAAAAAAATAATATCCGAATGTTAAAATACGATTGAATACTTCGTGTATATGGGATAAAAAATATTGATACATTCCTTGACAGTTAGATGGTGTGCAAAAATAATAATAGAAAATTAAAGGGGGGGGTGCACTAACGTGCCCAATTCGTTCGTACCGAGGCACTCAATACATCCACGGGGAGTACAGTACACCGCATCTACAGATTCCACATCGACATACACGAATTTCATACTTTCCTTTCCAATATCCATCAAGAAAAAATGCTCCCCAGTTTTTGTATTAGCAAATTAGTCTTTATCACGTACAAAAACCAAAATCTGTGGTATGTGTTGACCCGTGGATCTAATTAACCGTCTCGGATGTGGTGAAGCGTACTCATAAGTGTGGAATATGTCGATAGAAGTATGGAATCCGTATCCGTGTACATCGATGTGGAATCTATGGATTAGTGAACCGTACTCTCTGAAACAATATTATATCTCTTTTTTGAAACTTATATAATTATATTATTTCACACATGCGTTTCAACTTCAAATGGGGTTTAAATTGTTTGAATCAATGAAAAATTAAACGGAAATTTACTCCGAGTATTTAAGATAGTAAAAACGTAAATGCGTCGTTTTTGTTTAGGGCGGTGATGCTCGAATGGTTTACTTGGCAAAGATTTACACTTGCCCATTCGTATATCATCTATACTTGTACAAATGTTGGTCATTGGCCTTTTCCCATCATCGACCGGTAAATACTTGACAAGTACACCAGTATAAACACATAGTATATGTATTCGTATTGATAGACGAATGGTCAATAAATATAAATATTTTTCGTTTGATGTTACAAAATTGTCAAAATTGGTTGTTGAAATTCTTGCAACTAAAAAATTCATGAGGCAAAAAAGAATAAAAAAGTCAACAATTAATTGCAAAATAAATAGTCTCGTAAATAGTACAATAGAAGTATAGCATCTCGGCTAATAAAATAATATATATATACTCATTTTGATAGTATTGAATTGATAGTAGTATATATGATATGTTATTGTTAGGTGGAAGACAATAAAAATGTATATGGTACAATAAAAAATATACAAAATGATCGGCCATATCTTAAATAATAATTTTTTAATAAAAAAACCCCTGCGAATGATAAGATTATTTTTATTATTATTATTATTATAAATACAGAGTTTTTACGCATACAAGTAGTAAATGAACAATATCCATTATACGATTATACATATTATAATCAACAAGAGGAGTCAAAGTCAATATACGAATATAAAATGTGAGTATTTCTTGTTGTTGTATGTCAGATTGTCGGGCGTGCAGTAGGGTAGCTAGCTGGGTAGGCAACATCTACAGAGGCAGACAACAGGTTCAGATTTTTTCTTAACACATCATCAGCAGCAGCAGTGTTAAAGACGAGGCATCACCAAGTGTATATTATCAATATTATCGTTATTGGAAATATAATGATATAGTATATATTCTGCTGATAAATTTAATATTCAGAATTACAATCACTAAAGAATGAATACTCTTTTTTTCTATCTAATAACGCGTATTAGTGTTCTTTGTCAGTAACAGTATGATGATTATTATTATTATTATGATATATAGAGATTTGTGTAATTTTATAAAATTATAATTTCAAATATAATATAAATAAATAGTTACAAATTATAATATATACTGGGTCGTATCTATTTATATAAATAAATTGTGATTTAAAAAAATAAATATAAAGTTAATTTTAAATCTAATCGCACAAACATCATATTTTTATTTTGATATATATTTTCATTCAAAAAGGCACAGAATAATCTCATCTCATAGATTATTGATTTCACATCCGTTTAATATAGTGCGAGTGTTAAATTTAACATTTATTTTTATTAAATAGTATACTAGTAGTAAATTATATAGCTTATATACGGTTTTATTTTATTTTCATTGAACGTTTTATAATTTATATTGTATTGTTTGTGCGATGGTGCAGTGCATTACCATTAACATTAGCAAAAATTAAAAATATTGTACAAAAAAAATTATTTAACTAATTAATAAACAATAAAAGTATAATATATATAGGACCCTGTAAATGTGCAGCGGCATTCCCTTATCTTGCGCTCACGGTTTTTATTATTTTGTTGGTCACAAAACATATTTTTATATGCAATCTGCATTTTTTTCATTTCATATACGGTTAAATAAAATTTATTAAATAGTGTGCTTTTTATTTTAAATTCAATTTTTGTTTGTTTATGTTATTTTATCAATAGTGAATTTAAAGGAAAATTATTATTATTAATAATAATATTCGCAACATTTTTAAGCAAAATATATAAAATATTACCTACAACCAGAATATTTAAGGTTAGACACATTACTACATATTGACCTCTAAATGACTTTGTTGGTGGGTTTAATTTTTCTCTTTTTCAGTAAATTTATACATTTTAATACAAAAAAAATTTGCCATCATTTCGAATGGCTGAATGTGCGTATATATTCGTATATGTAATTTTTATAAATCGGTATATAAAAAATAATGCAGTCAAATTTTTATTAAGGAAATGTTGTGTATGGGAATTTAAAAATAATCAATAATTATACTCTATGGAGAAAAAGTATTCATAATATTTTATAATCCATATGTGTTTATATACAGACAACTCTTCATTGAACGAGCTCTGTATTCAACGAATTTTTTTTTATTTGAGGCTACTTAGTTTTATGAATAAAAAATAACCGTGCTTCCACATTGAAAAAAAAACTATCATCTATTTATCATTTATCAGTTATAAATTTAAACCTTTCCCACTCAAAAATATTTTTTTATGAAAATTTTACTTAAAGTTTCTAACTTCATGTGCACACTAATCAATATTTTAAATTTATTTAAAATATCAGTTTTGTATTGTGTCCCGCAAAAATAATAAAACTATAAAACGCGTTTAAAATGAATAAATAAATATAGAAAAATTTTCAATGTGAAAGCTTTCACATGTGTTCATATGTTTAACTTTGACATAAATGAAAAATGATAAATGATATTTTTGTTCAATGTAGAAGTCCAGTTTTTTTTAGTCCCTTGAAAAATCGTTGAATAAAGAGTTAACTGTATATACTTACTTACTAATTTACTTACACGCACCTACAAGCAACAGATGTATATACATAACATGCATGTGCATCAGTACAGAAAATAATTCTAAATTCTAATTGAACATAAAAAAATTTAAATACATTTCCATTATATATATGACAGAGATACTTTTTCGGTGGACTGAAAAAAGCTGGATTAAAGAAGAAAATCCTTAAATAGAAGTTTTTTTTATTTGATTTTTATAGCTTTTATTTCTTATTCATAAATATTAATATTACTATATATATCGCATCATATAATAAAGATCGCTAAATTATTAAACAAATTATTTGCCTACATCTATAATTATTTTTAATTGCATTTATATTTTGGTCCTCATTTTTGTCCATTCAATTCCGTTCATATTACATTGATTATTATTTCATTATGTATATATATTTTGTTAAAATTAATTAATTTATATACGTATAATTTTATACGTATATAGCTTCTTTTTTTGAAATATGGAAACAATTCTATTGTGACTTTGATTAAAAGAAATCTCTATATAGAACCATTCTAGACAATCATTATGCAAATGTTTAAAATAAATCGGACGCCAGTACATACTATATTCAATATGAATATAAATATATAAACTTTTTAAATAATTCCAATTAAAAATTTCTTATCACAATTATTATGAATTTAATTTAACCCTTATATAATCTATAATCTGTAATATACAACAAGGAAAAACAATTTAATTGAGTAAATATTAATATCAGTAATATACGGAATAATGATCTGTGTATTTAGAGTATATACGATCAGGTCAAACTATATATGCAATATTTAAATATAATATAAATACATTTATTTAAAGTATATGTAAATAGAAGAATATCTAAATTTATAATTGTCTATAATTTTCCATTTTCCAAGGTGCCAATAATTTTTTCAATTAATCGTTGCATTTATATACGTTTGATATTATTTTTTGATAATACGAATAGCATTAATTAATGTGAAAACGCACATTATTATTATATAGATTATAAGGTTAATGCATGATACCAGCGAGGTTTGTTTTTAAGAAACAAATCATACCGGAATATAGACATTATGAATGTTAAAATTGATTTGCTCATGCAATAATTATCCATAATAAATACGTTATTGGTTATAATTTTAATATTAAACAACTGGATATGGTTGAAAAAATTTCTGGAAATTAATTGGGGTTGTTTAATACATATAGTGCTGCTGATAGAGAAAATAAGAAATCACTATTCATTTTGTCTATAACTATCGGTGGTGTAAATGTTAAAAATTCCAACCTAAAATTCTAAACCTAAAATCATACCGCTGAATATAGACATTATGAATGTTAAAATTGATTTGCTCATGCAATAATTATCCATAATAAATACGTTATTGGTTTTAATTTTAATATTAAACAACTGGATATGGTTGAAAAAATTTCTGAAGATTAATTGGGGTTGTTTAATACATATAGTACTGCTGATAGAGAAAATAAGAAATCACTATTCATTTTGTCTATAACTATCTGTGGTGTAAATGTTAAAAATTCCAACCTAAAATTCTAATGAAGTTTTGGGGTCGTGGGTTCGAATCCTACTGAATGCATAAAATATGTTTTGTGTTTTCGGTTATTTTTCGAATCTGAATTTTAACACAGAGTTGTATTTTCCGCTTGCGGTTGGTCGTACGGCTAATTACCGACACAGTAAAAGACACAAATTAAGAAACTAACAACAGAAGTCTATTGTTGGACGCTAAAACCAGATTGTTGGTTTTGTAAAATTTCTGAGAAAATTCAACGGAGCATTAATGTGGTGATCATCAATTCAATGTTAACCTTAAAAAAATAACTGCAACCTTGAAAACCCCCCATTATATATAGGAATGAGATGCGATTCCAATTGTTTATAATCATTGAAAAAACAAAACTAAATTTTAATTTATAATAATTTGGACTCTAATTATTTAAATATATAAATTATTAAACTTGTTAAGGGTATATATATTTGTAAGATAAAATATGTTATTATGTCAACAATAATTAGTTAATAGACATTCATAGTAGCCAAATATATATATATGTCTATATTTATTCTAAGAATAAACAAATTTTAACGTTTTGTTGAAAGTTTGCCAAACATCTAATAGACTAATACACGATGAAGGTCAAGGTTGATAAGATGTTAGATCATTACCAAATATGGCACTTAAGGATTGTTTTTCAAACATTAATAAAAATTGTAATAATATTTCGCAATGCCATTTCAATCTTTGTAAGTAACAATCTGTATACGAGTAGATATGTATAATTTGTATATACATTATCCTATTTATATAAAATAATTTTGATTTTAATTTCTAAAGTAGGAATTATTACCAATATTTCTTTTCTTTTAAAATAAATAATGGTATTTTATTATAAGTTAGGATTTTAATATTGTATAAGAATTCATATAATCTAAAAAAAAGTATAAAATATATTTTTTAATAATAAGAATAAATATTTATTGATATATATGAAAAATGTATTGATTTTCATTTCGAATTTTTTTAGAATGAGTCGGAGATTTTCGAGGGCAGAATCTAAAACCGATTTATTAGAGTTTTTAGATCGTGGACATGCGGCGAATCGTGAAAATCGTTGGACATTTGAAGTGGCATGGGAAGCGGCTAATAAAGTTGGTGGTATTTATACGGTGATAAGGTCAAAGGCATTCGTTTCAACAGAAGAATTGGGAGAATTTTATTGTTTATTCGGTATGTGTTTATTTTTATTTTTTCAAATATATTTTGTGAATTTTCGGTTTATTTATATTATAAGTCATATTTTTTTTTACAAATAATATATAGGACCTTATAAGGAATATAGTGTTCGTACAGAAGTTGAAGTATGCGAATTTTCAAACGGTAATCCATTAAATGATGCTGTTAATGTATTACGTTCAAGGGGATATCGAGTAATTACACCCTTTTTCCTTCCATGTTATGGTTTAAAATGTATAAATTTAATTTTGTTTTATTGTTTTACAATTTCCTTTAATATATATAGTTGTATACAGGTCGTTGGCTAGTTGATGGTAACCCTCAAATTATTCTTTTTGATGTTGGTTCAGGCGCATGGAAATTAGATGAATTTAAAAAAAGACTCTGGGATTCATCAGGAATAGGTTTGTTGCTCATTTTTTTCGTTACGGACTCACGGCAATAGAATTCTGAGGTCTTGCGGACGCTACACCCGTTCTGCCGTAGTAACGAACAAAAATAAAGTTATCATTTGGTTATAAATTATTTTCAATATTATTTTTATAGGCATACCACATTTTGATATTGAATGTAATGATGCGATTATATTGGGTTTTATGATCGCCGAATTTTTGGAAGAATTTCAAATTTGCGTTAAAAAATATTCAGAGGAAAACGGATATGGACAGCCACGTATTGTTGCGCAGTTTCATGAATGGCAAGCTGGTGTCGGATTGATTGCATTGCGTACACAGCACATTGATGTGGCTACCGTGTTTACAACGCATGCAACCTTATTGGGACGGTATTTATGCGCAGGCAATACAGATTTTTATAATAATTTAGATAAATTTTCGGTCGATGAAGAGGCGGGACGTCGTCAAATCTATCATCGATATTGTATTGAGCGGGCGGCAACCCATTTAAGCCATGTATTTACAACGGTTTCAGAAATAACCGGGTTCGAGGCGGAACATTTACTCAAGCGTAAACCCGATATAATAACACCAAATGGATTAAATGTTAAAAAATTTTCAGCCATACATGAATTTCAAAATCTACATGCATTGGCCAAAGAGAAAATTCATGAATTTACTCGTGGTCATTTTCATGGACATTTTGATTTTAATTTAGATCAAACACTGTATTTTTTTATTGCTGGACGTTATGAATTTGGTAATAAAGGTGCCGATGTGTTCATTGAAGCACTAGCACGTTTAAATCACTATTTAAAAGTATGTGTTTAATGTATACAATACAGTTAATTTTAACGATATTCTATTGATGTTATATAATTTTTTTTACATAACAGTCTGAACTGCCCGGAACCACCATTGTTGCATTCTTAATATTTCCAACAAAAACCAATAATTTTAATGTTGAATCACTACGAGGACATGCTGTATCAAAACAATTACGTGATACAATTAGTAATGTACAACAAGATATTGGAAAACGAATGTATGATACTTGTTTAACGTAAGTATTAATATACAATTTTGTTTTATTCAACTCTCTATATAATTCGTAAATTTGACGAATAATTGCAATTAAAAGTTTTAATGGATGAATGTATACTATATTGAATATACGAATGTAGTGTTTTAGTTCCAACTATTCAGAATAATATATTTTAATAACCGTTCAAGATCTGAAATCATTGATAATGAAAAGTTATCAACAATATAAGATGATTTACAGGAATGTTTTGCAATTCAAATCATAAAGTTTACATTTTGTGGCATAAACACAATGGAAAGATGTTAATTTTATTAAAAATTTTTCAGTGGACGTTTACCCTCGTCGGCAGACCTATTAACAAAAGATGACATGGTGAAAATAAAACGGTGTCTGTTTGCTTTACAACGTGATGATTTACCACCGGTAACAACACATAATATTGTAAGTGAACATAAATAGTAAATAACTAAAATAACATAAATAACATAAATAGTATAGTAAGAAGTAAATTTTTGTTAGATAATAAAAAAATATAATTTTTTTATGTATCTCTGTGTGTTATCTAAATATTTGAAAAATAATTTCAGATTGATGATTGGAATGATCCTGTTTTATCAGCAATACGTCGTTGTCAATTATTCAATACCGTACATGATCGTGTTAAAGTTGTTTTTCATCCAGAATTTTTATCATCAACGAACCCATTATTTGGTTTAGATTATGAGGAATTTGTGCGTGGTTGTCATTTGGGTGTATTCCCATCATATTATGAACCATGGGGTTATACACCAGCTGAATGTACGGTTATGGGTATACCAAGTATTACAACGAATCTATCGGGATTCGGTTGTTTTATGCAAGAGCAAATTGCCGATCCGAAATCATATGGCATTTATATCGTTGATCGACGTAACATTGGTTTAGAGGATACCATCAAACAATTGGCACATTATATGTTGGACTTTTCAAAAATGACTCGACGTCAACGAATTATACAACGTAATCGCACGGAACGTTTAAGCGATCTATTGGATTGGAGAAATTTGGGTATTTATTATCGTGAAGCAAGGAAAAAGGCATTACAAGCTGTCTATTCTGATTATGTCGATGAAAGTTCACATTATACATTAGAACGTAATAGTTTCAATTATCCACGTCCGTTAAGCGCGCCACCAAGTCCAAGTTCATCACGGCATACAACACCCGTTGCCTCACTGCATGGTTCCGATGATGAGGATGAAGATTCCGTTGATGATGAATTGGAATTAAAGGAATTAGGTTTATCATAAAGTAATAACTTCAAGAATAAAATTAATTAAAATCGATTCGCGTATATGGTGCTTCCATTTGATTTGTTGCCTTAAATTTAATTATGCAAAGTATAATGAGATCAAAATGAAATTATAGAATCATTTCCAGGTTTATCAAATATTATCACGTTATATAAATGTATATTGTTGTTTATATTCAAACTATGTATAAAACATATTTTAAATATTGTTTTTCTTTACACAAAAACTATATATATTAGAAGTACTCCGTTCGCAAACAAACAAAATAATATGTAAATTATAATGTATTATTTTGATTTTGCGAGACCGGATTATTTCTAATATATAGTTTTTTTTTTGTTAGAAAAACCATATTTAAAATAATGATTTATGCCAATATATAAGTAAATTAGTAAACATGTAAAATGATATTATTAAATTAAATCTATATTTTATTCCTGATCATTGATCAGAAATAGTATTCAAGCTCATAATATATTGTATATGTATGTTAAAATATATGCATTATAAAAAATTGTAGATACTTGTTAAAGATCATATATATATATGAATAGCATGTTTATATATTAATGTGATTAAACATTTTCCATAAGTTTTGAATCAATATAAATAATCAATTCGGTTGCAATATTAATTTAGGTACAATAACAAACAAAATATTCAAATTGGTGAACCTGCAATATCAAATTCTCTGTATATTGAAATCTATTCTGTAGTTTTCTATTGCTAGCAATATATATTAATATAAAACAATGATAACAATACGCTAAAATTAGATATAATTGATATTATATATAATAATAATAAAAACACATGTATTTATAATAACAGTATTTTAGAATTTTTTTTTAACAAAGGATATCCCATTCGCTGACGCAAACATGAGGATAATGTATAATGATCATATTTTGAATATTATTCGTCTTTTTAAAAATTCAAGAATACCAATTTCCAATTACAAATAATTTCATTTCGTTAAGTAATATAGAAATAAAAAGACTAGAACAACACTCTCTGGATTTCTTCATATAAAGATTTAACTATTTAAGTAAAAATCTCGACAGCATAAAATTATTTATCCTAATTTTATGCTGATTTATGATGATAACGTGTGGTAAAACATTGGTAAAACAGATCGAACGAAAAAAGCGGTAAAATAAATTTAACGATGATATCGTTTGAAAAAGTATTATTTTATTTTGTTTTATTTTATTTTATTATTATATTGTTTTGAAATTTTCCTGTAAGTGATTTAAAAACAATATTGCATTAAATTATTTTTTTTTCTTTGTTTGAAAACAAAAATTGAAGTCTTTTTAATCTACAAAATTATTTTTTTGACGATATGGATGCCATTTTGATCGTCGAATATTGTTTTTGACGATGTATTTTTTTTGTGAGAGTGGACTTTTTCCCAATGAGGACTTTTTTTTTTTTTTATTTTTTTTATGCTGCACCCGGTTTTTAGAATAGAAATATTCTTCTATATCTTTTATTTCTATTGTAATTTGTTTATTTATTTTTAGTTGTTTTTTTTATGTATTGTTGTTTGATTTGTATTTTTTTGGTTTGTTTTTTTTTTTTCAATTTAGTTTTATTCAATTTGAATTTAATTATTTTTTTTAAATAAAATTTTAATTTTAATTAATATTTAATGTGAATGGCAAACCAAATAAAAACATGAATAATAATAAAGATAAAAATAATAAACCATATTCTCGATCAACAAATGCAAGCCGATTTTCGGTGGCTAAGTCTGCGTTGGAAATTAATTGCATTGCTACTAATGCAGGTAACGTCAACAACAACAACAACCACAACAAAAACAATGCTTCCAAGTGTAATACAAGTAATTTTCGAGGTGCTAATCGAAAATTTTGGAATAGAAATTCATCGGTAAAACGTGTACCACATATAAAACCAATAGCTTATAGTATTAACTCGCAGTCTATTAATGGATGTCAGTCAAACATGGAATCAAACTTATTAAATGATAATGAAAATATCCCATTAGTTAACATAAACGAAACGACTGCAATTAATCCACAACAATTAAGTCAACCATTGATAAGTTATGCAATTGACTCGGAATTATCAACGTCGGCTATTATTTATTCAAGTTGGAAAAACTATTTTCCAACAGAAGAATTCCATTTTAATTCAAAAACCTATAAACATATTAAAGCAGTTGAAAATTATATAAAACGTATAACTGATCCAAATGAATTCCGTAAAATTAAGGATAGATTTTGGTATACATTAGATTTAAAGGTATTGCTAAACGATCAGAAATTTAAAGATCAATGGTCACAATTTCAACAAGATTTAAATCAACAACCTGAACATACAATAAATTGTGCGAGTATTGCAATGCATCAACTAATTTTAAATCACAATTATTCAAGTAATTCAAAACCAGTGTCAGTGAATTATAATTCTGTAGAGCATTTAAAAATTGTACGGGCTCGTATAAAAAATTATCAACCGATTGTAAGTGTAAGATCATTAAAAGTAAATAATTATGGACAATTTATATCGGTACGGGGTACAATCATACGTGCCAGTGCTTCACAAATTGTTTGCGTCTGGTTAGCATTTCGTTGTAAAAATTGTGGGCATGAACAAGTTGTACGACAAACTGATGGTATTATGGTTGTTCCCCGTTCATGCGGACAGCTTAAGTGTAAAAATCGTTCAAATTTTCAACCAATACTAGATTCGTCATTTACACAAACGGTTAATTTTCAAACGATACGTTTACAGGACACCCGAAAAGGAATGTGTACCGATTTAGGTAATGTACCACGTAATATTGACATTGAAATAATTGAAGATTTAGTGGATTCAGTCTATCCGGGAGATGATGTTACCGTTACAGGTATATTAAAAGTTAGGCCACAAGAAGAAAGTGGCGGTGGTTCACATTTTAATTATGCACATGCAAGTATATATAAAATTTATATACAAGGAATGGCAATTGTTAGCAATAAAAATATGTTAACCGATCAAAATGAAATTACCGATAAAGATTTAGAAATTATAAATGGGATTAAAATGGAAACAAATTCAAATCCATTTCGTTTATTAACAAATTCGCTGTGTCCTCAAATTTACGGGCATGAAATGGCTAAAGCCGGTTTACTATTAGCATTGTTTGGTGGTGCTAAAAATATAGAAACTCGTTCTGAAAGTCACGTATTAATTGTTGGCGATCCGGGCATTGGTAAAAGCCAAATGCTACAGGCTTGTGCTAGTGCATCACCAAAAGGAATGTTTGTTTGCGGTATTAGTAGTACGGGCGTTGGTTTAACGGCATGCATTCGACATGATAAAGGAAATCCGGGGGCCATGGAAGCTGGTGCATTAGTTTTATGTGATCATGGTGTTTGTTGTATAGATGAATTGGATAAAATGGCATCAAATCAATCAGTGAGTGGACTATATGTAATTATGTAATAATTATAAGTTAAAAATTAAAAAAACATGTAATATGTATATATTTTTCATTTTAACCACTTAATTAAAGGTATTACTTGAAGTTATGGAACAACAAATGGTAAGCATTGCAAAGGCTGGTGCATTATGTTCGTTACCGGCTCGTACATCCATTCTAACAGCCGCCAATCCAAATGGGGGTCATTACGATAAATCCAAAACGGTATCGGAAAATATTCGTATTGGACCAGCGTTGCTATCACGATTCGATCTAGTATTTATTGTATTAGATCGACCTGATGTACGCTCAGACAGTCTATTAACGGCACATATTAATTCAACACATTCAATTACAACAAAATCATCTTTATCTTCATCTTCCATACAATCAAAATTTACATTTTCTAATGTATTATCAAAAACATCTGTTCATACACCAGCCTCACTAATACAATCCACTCAATCGCAGAGTGGTGATGCAGCTGATGGTAGTCGAAAGTTTCAATTTATTACGAATAGATTTGATAATGACAGGGTAAGAGATGCTGAATGTCATCAATTAAATAATGAAAATTCCAATTTACTTGAATTTTTAAAATTACAATCAAATGAAAATGTTGAATTATTACCACATGAAATTATGCATAAATATATAGGTAAGTGGTAATATTTTATTTTACGTTATTTTATTAAATGCTTTGAATTAAATGCTTTGAATTGTTAAATTTTATGTTCAACTATCGATATGTTCATTCATTATTATACAGATTCCTATAGAAAGACTAATATTTGTATGTACATTCTAATTGTATTGAAGCGTTGTTTTCGAATTTGGAAATCATAAAATGGATTTTAATTTATATCCCATTCAAAGAAGATTATTGATTTTAACGTATTTAACTTATAACCAATAAAATTGAATAATTTATTTTGCATATAATTCAATTTGTATTTATGATTTCAAAACCAAAACCCAAAACAAAAACTCCCTCGAAATCAAATCCATCTCAAAATATAATACATTTTTATTTGTAGATTATGCACGTAAAAATATTCAACCTGTATTATCACGTGATGCATCTGATGAATTAAAACGTTTTTATTTGGAATTACGAATGGTAAAACCCTGTCTTGATACAATTCCCGTAACTGTTCGTCAATTGGAGGCATTAATACGATTAACGCAAGCACGTGCCCGTATTGATTTATGTACAGAGGCATCACGAGAACATGCATTGAATATCATTGAAATTTATCAACACAGTATGCTTGATGTATTCAGTACTGATCGCGGTATATTACAAATTGACCGTAAAATAAATGGTTCCGGTATGAGTCAAGCAAACCGAGTAATTATCCTATTTATTTATTTTTACGGTTTCATTTTCATTGCTAATAACATTATATTATGGAATGCGTTTTTAATAGGCAAAAAAATTGTTGGCGATTTTAAACAGTAGTTTATTTAATAACCCTGAAAAAACGATAATTCATTATGATGAAATTAAAAATATTGCCATACAATATGGCATACAGAAGGATTTCGATCAAGTGTTGGATACCATTAATATACAAGGATTTTTATTGAAGTGTGGAAAAAACTATTATAAATTGTTAATTTAAGTGGTTTTTGTTTTTTTTTATTAATTTTTGAGAACCTACAAACTGAACAATATGAATTATTTTTACGTTATCTTATTCATTAACAATTATCTATATGTCATTCACTATATGCAATATATAATTTACCAATAAATTGTGTATTTAATATTTAATATTATATATATAAATTCAATAATATATATATTTAATAGCGGCGCGTGAAAAAATGTGACCGAATGACTCTAACGATAATATGTCCTCTGGAACACATTTGGAAAATTGGGATTGGTTTTTTTCAAGAGATATATCCTACGGTAAAGACAAAGACTAGTTTCGCAGACACCTTTTGGAAAATCGACTTTATCCTTTGAAGAAATTAGTTTTAATTTTTAAAGAAAAACAATGAATAATTAAATTTAGAAAATTTAAATTGGATTTTCCGGAAACTTTTTTTGTACTATAATTAATTCATTTTCGAGGACATATCCACCACCATATCCTAACGCTTGGGTCATCATAACACATTTTTTTACGGCAAGCCAGTAATATATATGTATATAATATTGAATATTTCAGTAAAAATCAATTCTTCCGTCAATTAAAAAATGAATAAATAGGGCAGCATATGTATTCATTTTTATAGACAAAAAAACGTCATAAATTTATGATAAAGCAGTGAAATATTTGAAATTTTTATGATAGCCTTTGAACTATCAATGGGTAATATCATATGTATATATAAATTTATAACGAATTTAAACATGTTTTATATACTGCGTATTTACAACAAATAATATACATATAATGTTCGATGGTTGTATTTATGTAAATATAAACAGGAAGGGAATATTTAATTATTTTCAAAATGAATGAACGAATTTTAAAATTTATTTTTTTAACATAAAAACGAAGCACAATACTATATATTATAATAATCATACATTTTACTTAATATTTAAATAACTTAAAAATATAATTAAATTGATAGTTCATTATTATCTTTATCATTATGGAAACGAAAAAATTAATAAAATATATTATTAACAATGTTAATGATATAAATGGATTCAACTTTACACCATTCATTTCTCTTTTTTGTATTTGTTTACAAATTTGTATATTTTTTATAACCATTTATTACTCATTTGATTTACTATTTTCATCATAATTATCACCGTCGTTATTGATGGCCGTGGTTCCGATCGATGTGGAACATCCGTCACCACCATATTGTTGACAAAATTGATCTTGATCCAAATAATTACAATTTGATTCGTCACAATCATAATTAAAACAATAATTTGAACAACCATAACCGCCCGATACGCATCCAGAACAATCTGTATAGTATTAAATGTTAGTTAAAGAAAAAATAAACGGAATTAATGTAACTAAATAATATTAAATAATACCTGTATAGCCTAGATTTTCAGAACGATATGACATTAAACGATGATACCGCGGAGGTGGTGGTGGCATTGTTAAAATTGGTGCATTATATTGAACATATCGCGGTTTCAAATACACTTTCGGTTGGGTACAAAAACTACCACAACGATGATATTTACGATGGAAACAAGACCATTCATCACCAATGCGTTTACATTGTCGCGGTGATATTAATTCACAACATTTTTCCGGTTGTCTATCGATGTTATTATTAACATCATCGTCTTCATTATCGTCGTTATCCAGATCATTTCCATTTGCCGTTGTATCATTATCAGAATCATCATAAATTGCATTTGTACAATTTTTATCTTCAACATGATATGTTTCATTATTACGTATAATTGTAACACCACCCGAACATGGAAGGCCCCTACCACTTTGTCGTCCTCCACCACCGCTTGTTACGTATACTTCAATATTATTTGTATTATTTGTATACACATTAATTGGTTGATCGATTGTATTATTATTATTAACAATATTTGTAATTGATATATCATTTGTAATATTATGTCCAACATCGATATGTGATGCCGTTAGAATTGGTTGTCCAATCAACGGACGACTAGGATAACAATCACCGCCACCACCAGATATGTCTATGGGAACACCACCACCACCACTACATGCAGTGCATCCCATTGAACACAAACCATCTTCACCACATGTACAATTTATCGGTAATGTGTCATGAATTGTTTCTGCCGTCCAATAGGTATTATCGGTTGTAGTTGTAAATCTAACATCTGGCCGCGGCGTTGGTTTTAAGTAACATGCATTTAAATAATATACATAACCATCAGGACATATTGGCGTAATTTGTATACATGAACCATTAACAAAATGATAACCGGGGAAACAATCATTGGGACCAACAATAACTGGCGGTGTTATTGGTGATTCAGTTGTTGTTGGATATTTTATACATCGATCAATGTACCAATATGAATCAGGTAAACATTTTGGTATTTCTTCAACGGGAACATCCACTTCTGGATAATTATCAATTGATATTGAACCATCGTCTGTTGGTGGTGGTGATGGAGGTAGAATAATTAATTGACAAAATTCGTTTTCAAAATGGTATCCTTTATCACAAATCGGTTGAATGATATCATCTTCATAATAGGTTAATTCTGGATAACAAGAATTATTGAATAGATTATAACCGGTTGGACATTGTGGTGGTATTGATGGATTCATTGGAGTTTCTTTGGTTGGCGGCTCTTCTGTTGGTTCCGGTGGCGGTGATGGTAAAGGTGCTATCCATTCAATTGATTCACATTGTTCATTGCGATATACATAACCATCGGGACATGTAGCTGCAATAATTTTTTTAATGCGATAGCATAAATTATTACGAAAATGATATCCAGGTGGGCAGATTGGATTTGTCGCTGTTGGACGATCATCGTAGACGACCGATGGCGGTGATAGATTAATTGCTTGGGTTGTCGATTCAATGTATAAGGGTAAATCGGAGATACCAACGGTGATCGTTGGTGTTTGTTCAGGTACCGGATACATCCCATTATTCGGAGGATAACATAAATTTTGATGAAGAACATAATTAGGAGGACATATTGGTTTCGGTGGTAATTGTATTTGTTGCCATTGGACACATGTATTATTTTCAAATGTATACCCTTCCCCGCATATCGATGTGCATTGATGGTTTGCCAAATAGTATCCTAATGGACATTGCATTTTTTGTATACATTGATTATTTTGTAAATAGAAACCGGACGGACAACGATATTCCGTGCTGTAGCATTGCTGACCGATTAAATTGGTACCTGGTGGACATGTTATAATTGGTCCCGTCGTTAATGTTTTCGTACATTTATTCATCGATAATATATAACCATGTGGACAACTGGCTATATAACGTGAACAATCGTTACCGTTCCATGAGTAACCCGCCGGACATTGTACATTCGAAATTGTTTGATAGACACATGTGCCATTGGCCATAATGGTACCGGTAGGACAATAACCGGCCAACAATTTTTCGCATAAACCATTTGCTAAATTATAACCATCCGGACAACTTGGTATTTGATGCACACAATATTCACCATTCCATAGATATTCACTGGGACATTGAACATTTGTCGTTGTCTCGCCAATACATTTGCCATTAGTAAGTGTTTGTAATGGTGGACATATTCCATTGGTAAAGTGTTGACATTGACCGGTCGATAAATTGTATTCGGGCGGACATTGTGGCTCTAACGTTATTGTTTTAATACATTGATAACCATTCCATGTGTATTCGGTATCACATTCAAATGTAGGCGGGATTGCCTGTGGTGGCAATGGTGATACAATTGGAACATCTGGGATCGGTAATGTTATCGGTGGACGAATCGGTTGTGGTGGTGTAGGTTGTGGTACGTAAATTGGTGGTATTGGATATAATATTGGTGTTTGAGGTGGTGGTCCTGGGAGTATGCCAATTGGTGGTATTATTGGATATAGAGGATATGTTGGTTGTGGTTGTGGATAAATTGGCATTGCTGCCGGTGGTGGCATTTGTGGTCTATATATTGGTTGATAATTACCTCCACATCGTTGGTATGGATTGCAACGACCACTATCACAATATTTTGCACATGGACGTTGCGAATAATATTGATTATTACTACTGCATGTTTGACCATTCCATTGGGTACCAATTGGACAAATTTGTTGTTGATGTTGTTGATGAACGTATTGTAATGGTTGTTGTTTTATTTGCGCCGTTTGACAATTTGCACCATTAAAATAATATCCATATGGACATACGTGCGGGGGCGTCGATGATTGTTGTCCTGCTTGAGGATATTGATTTTGATGACCATTTGACCATAATGGTGTGATTGAAACGGTCCCATTATCGGCACAAGTTGTCCCATTAAAATATTGTCCATGTGGACACGTCATCGTTGTTTTAACATACGTATTATTACATGCATTGCCGTTACATGTTATATGATTAACTACATTGGCACTCACATTTGCCAACAATATACCATTTGAAAATATTGCTAATATTGCAATTAGCGAAGTAATCGTCAATTGCATACTGTAATTTACGCTTTGGTTAAAAGAAAACTAAACGACACAGGCGCACGTTTCTATATATACGCACCCTTCGGAAATAAAACAAAATTGAAACAAGAAACAATTTCGATTATATATTAATAAATATGTTTTAATTTATTATTATTTTTTTTTGTTATCCGGTCATTCGAAATCGATTTTAAAAATGTCGCACGCGATATTACAAATTTTATTTTAAAATAATAGAATCTGAATAAACAAACACAAAATATTAGGATTATTCACCGCGGCAAAAGAAAAATGGAAGAACCATTCACAAACGGTCACGAATCAAATATATAAAATATGATATCCTCTCTGGACAATTTTGTTTAAACAAAATAATACTAATCTATAATAATTCTTATTATTATTTTTTATATTTTTAGATCATAAAATTTCAGAATCAAAAAACAGTATATAAACAAAACTTCATATTATTATGCAAAAGTTTAAAACTAACGTATCAGAGAGGTCAAGTTTCTATTGATAACAAAAATATAAATACATATAAATAATTAAAATTCGGAAGCAAATTGTTTAAAATATATCTATAGTCTATTTTAATCAGATATATTGTATGGATGGATGAATGAATGAATGAATGAATGTGTGAGTTTTATGATCACTATCTTAAATTACAGATGAGGGTTATTGGATGATTAATTTTTTTGTACAATAAATAGTATATATTTGACGATTTGTCGATTATTATTTTTGGTTGTGTTCGGTTGATAATATACAATTAATTCAAAAAATTTTTTGTTCCTTAATATATGGCGGAATCGGTTTAGCGCCCGACATTTTGAAAATCAAATCGAGCCTACGAGAGGGCAAATAACTTAAACGGAAACCCACAAAGGAAAAAAAACTCAAATGGTATCAAACTAATTGGCTTATACTATAGTTCCACTTTAGATACGGTTAGGTCTTTAGAAGGGAAAAAATTTAAATGATAGATATTTGTAAGGGGGAGGAAATACTTATTCTGGAAAACTGCTACATATTCTTGATGTTCTTTGAAGAAAATGAATTTCCAAATCTGCTGGTTCGAAAAAATTTTTTGAAAATTTCTCGAATTATAAAGAGAAGTTAATATGATCATTAGTTCATTTGAAGCATTCATGGTGGTAAAATATTTATATAAATGAACATGAACTGGCTAATCGTCTGTGATCTAATAATTTATTGGAATGTGTTATAGTTTCAATTGTGATCAACGAAAATTCATATTTTTGAATCCTGTCACAAAACGGAAGTGTCAGATAAAAATTAAACTCTTTTAAGTTATCTTATTATATCGACGCCCTAATCTTTGTTGTTAAATTTTCAGAATTGAGGAATTCATTGAATATGCGTAAAAACCCAATGCGACTAACCGTTTTTTTAGTAGAATTAATTATAGAATTGAGGCCTGTCAAATTTTTCAACAAAACAATTCATAAATTTAATTAATATATCTCTATATTTGTAATGATAGTTTTATTCTTAATTATTGGCTCAAAATTTATGGATCGTTTATTTGAAAGCAAACATATATATATATATCTTTGTTAAATGGGAGCAGGCACTAAAACGGATTTTTTTTACGGATTTAATAATGAACCGAAAGTGCAAAATATGGCAGAAATATTGAATCGAATGAGCGTTCGGTGGAAAACACGTCGTGGATATGTATTTGAAAAGAAATTTCTTAACGTTCAATTCGAATTCGAAAATACGAAATGTATTTTATCCAAGACTACAACGTTTATTACGAACATAGATAGTAAATATACAAACAAATTTCTTGCAGTCATCCATTTTTATATCAATCCGTGACTTCATCTAACACTTAAATTTAATTATTATCATATAATTATTATGGAAATTTTCATTATTTTATATACATATGCCTTTATTTATTTTATAATTATAATTTTATTAAATTAATACTCAAAACGTCGTTAATTAATAAATTAAAAACGTTCTTCGATCGTTATATTTATATTAATTTACTACAATTATAAAAAGAATGAATACAAATTGTTCAAAAAATATGCTCTATACATTTAGATATTTACATATATAATGGTCAACACAAAAAAACTAAATTGATTTCAAATTAATAGACAATATAAACTCTAAAGCATAAAGGTTTGTGTGGTCTGTTTGGTTACAAATTACAGGACATTAGAAAGATTTATTTGAATAATACAACATAACATCATATTATTATATATAAATGCGCGGTATTTTTCTATATAAATATACCTATGACAACAAAGAGGAAACATTGAAACATAAATTAAATCATTTATATCTTTCAATTACAGAGAAATGTGGGCGAAAAAATGTCTATCACATAATGCCGCGATAAATACTATGTAAAAGCACATTTATAATAAAAATGGGAGTTGTGTATATAGGGTCGATGGTGCATATGATATGTAAACGAAAAAAAAACGTATATCACTTCATTTTCTACTTCCATTTTTCACATTTTTTTGGAAATACTGAATAAAAATTACTATTCATTCTATATTTTGAAACCTTTAAAGTAGTGGGAATTTTTCTATTAATATTTTTCATTATTTTATATGTTATCTTATTTTATTGTCTGATTGTATACATTTATTAAGAATGCCTTTCATATTTTGAATATATCATATAACAAGTTTTTAAAAGTTTATCGTTGCTGAAAATTTCATTTCCTGTAACTATTCTCTGTATACATATGTAAAGTAACATAATATATAATGAACATATTGCATATATTAATGATAATGATTTGTTCTAGTCTCTTTTATTTCTATTAAAAACTACTACAATACGCCGGTTTTGCTAAAAGATGTTAATAAAATTCCGGAAAATATTTAACACATAAAAATTACATTGTTAATGATTCTTGACACGAAATATCTACGTAGATAGACACCACGTTTATATATCGTTTTCAATCGGGATTGAAATGACGTTAGGTCTATTGAATCGGTTATATAAACGCCGATTTAGAAGTGTATCGCATCGAAAACGGTTTCAACAAAAAACCAAAAAATTACTGTTTTTGTAGCGATCGTATCATCGATATGCCTAGCTGACGAGGTGTTAATAATTTTGTGTACAGATGCAAATTAATTTTATTCTTTTGGTTATTATATTGGTTATTGTTGTGAAAATTTGGCAAATATGACAATAATGACAAGCACTTTTTATATTTTTGTGGATATTGTTGTGTAAATTTGGCAAATATGACAATAATAACAACTATTTTTCAATTAAATATTTTTATCAAAATGTTTTGACAGTAATCCAAAGTACCTTCTCCCGAATTTTTTTTTAATCTGTTAGTGCGATAATGCGATCGTTTTTTATGAATACGTTTTTCATCTATTTCTTTATATATTTACTATATAAACGTAGTGAGAGGCGCGTTACATAAAAACGAGTAGACAAAATTTGTATTCTACTGAAATATTAGCAATATACATAAAACCTGTACATTTTCATTTTAACAAAGATTAGTTATAAATTAGTTATTTTATATAATTATTATCTTTACTATTATAATTTATTGTATTATAATATTAAAATTATCTTTAAATTATAATAAATATTAAATTAAAATATTAAATTATAAAAAAATCTATTATTACCAAAAAATGTATTTTTTTAAAATAACATTTTAAAAATCCATCTACTAAATAATTTGTTTGTTTTTTGTTTTTGCGAAAAATGGAGTTGCTTATTGAAATTTTGGAACCTAACCCCCTTTTTTCACTAGTTTCTAGTCTCTTATAGCATGGTTTCACATTAAACGTCTTATCATAGGAACCTATCTACCGTGTTATAGGAGAGAAACCAGTATTATATTATTCATGATTTTTCAACCGCCCTTATTGATTTTTACTTTAATTAATATCGGCTATCGGTCATGATAATTTTTTACATGATTTTGGAATCAACTCTTAATATGATGCATATATACATGAGATGAGTATACCATTAGCTAGCATATCGCATACATTCAAAGTCCAGGTAACTTTTTATTAATTAAGTGAGTGATTGTCAGGGTTTTTAGTTTTAATTGGGGATTATTTGAAAATTACATTTGTGCAAGTAAGAATTTGATGTTTCGTAGGTGGAACCGAACCAAGTAAGTTTCCGATCCTGGCCAGTGGCCATACGTACTTTTCATAACCACGTGGCCGCCAAGTCGATGATAATATTTTGGTTATTTCATAATTACTATTTAAATATACAATATTTTTATATTTTTAGTATAATTTAATAGAAGGTATTGTTATATTTCAATGTTTTATTATGTTTTTATATTTTTCGTGTAATTTATTAGAAGGTTTTGTTATATTTTTATTTGTTATTATTTATTTAATTATTTTTTTACATCATACATTTTGAATTGTTTGTTATATACATCATATTAAGCGTTGATTGCAAAACCACTAAAAAAACTTTCGATGTTATTTATAGTAAACATGTAATATATAATATACAGAGTTATTCTAATAAAACGAAACAGACCCGTTCGTGCGAAAACCACACATTTTGAATAAAACTTTCGTTATTAATACACAAATCATATTGCATGCGATTCTTTATATAAAATTTCATGTATTTCATATAAATTAAATTAATTGATGATAAGGAAACCAATTTTAACAGCCCAGTTTTGTACATATGTATATAAATTATTTATTTTTAGCTTTTTATACATTATCTAATCGCTGCAAATACAAAATAAATATTTATATATAAAATATAAAATAAAAAATATTAAAATATATAATATGTATTTATATATGAGAAATTAGTTTTAAAGATGAAAAAATATAATATAATATAATAAAATACAGTTTTCATACAATTAAAATAAAAAAATGTAATTATTTTTCCATCGATCGCTTTTAATTTCTTTATCATGTATTTAATGTTTAAATGGTAAATGTATGTGTATAACTGTATATATTATAATCATAAATGGAAATGTACAAACAAACAAACAAACAATTCCACCAACAATAAATAAATAAATTAAAAAAAAAAAATTCTATATATAATTTAGATATGATTTTATAATATGATAATTATAATCTTATCATATATTTCATATATTTATAAATTATTTGTGTATTTTAGCATCTAAATAAAAATTTACATATTTAACATACAAATGTTGTACGGTTGTACAAGATTCTGAATATTCATGCTATCACAATACATATTATATAATAATACAAATATATGAGTGCATATATATTTAAAAATGTTTACTTTATTAATATACGATATTCATTTTCTATGTGTATGTTAAAACACTTTATTGTTCTAGTCTGTTTGTAGCTCATGAACGACATTTTTTTTTTACATTTTTTTTAATAAGAAGACAGTTTTTTTTGTCAATATAAGAAATAAAATATCAGTCCAAATTTAAAAAAAAATCAAGCTGCATTTGTATATGTAAAATCTACCCAATGACCTTATATGTACATAATCAAATAAAATACAGTTTTCATTCATAATAGTACGTACGATATTTGTTCAATTTTGAATAATCCGCAATAAGAAATGCGTCTTCTATATATACATTGGGTGTGGTATCTTGCTGAACAAAAAACATAATATTATATATTTTTCAAAAAACTTAATTTTTCAAAATTTAGCTGATTTGTGCCCGAATTCTTATTTTCGAACCTTCATATATATTATTTCTGTTATCTTTAGATTGATTTGGAACTTCGGTATAATTGCATAGATAAAAACACCATTTATATACTTATACTTAAATACTGATATATACTGTGTGGTGTAAATTTATTAGACTAAAAAATAATTAATCGGAATTTGTTAGTTAAAATAAAATCCAGATTATGTGTTAATGGTCCGTTTGAATAATGCCGTCCGTTTGAAACGTGCATATATTCATGCCCAAATAATGAATAAATATAATAAGATTTACTGACCGGGTTTTAGGCTGTATAATTGAAGGTAAATCACAAGTATTTCAAATTTCATAAATCATAAGTAGGAATATGAACGAAATATCATGATAGAGAAGACGAAATTATTCTTTGTTTTTGTTTCAAGGACCTTTTTGATTCCTTGACATCGAACACTAATATACGCATAACAATCGCAGTTATTAATTCTAAAATAAATCGATTCTCTGGACGTTTTAATACTGTATTAATGATTTTATGGAAATCATAGAAATTAATAGAAGTGCATATAGAAATTAGTAAATATTGAACAAATAATAAATTGGTGTTTATAACGTTTATTTAAAATAAATATCATTATCTTTTATATTTATTCAATAAAATAAATTAAATTAAAAATCGCAAATTATATACACATGTATTATTATATGATTAATAATTTGTATATAAAATATTTTTAACTATATTTATCTGTATAAAAATAATTACCAAAACAAATAGATACCAAACAAAATTATAACATTCTATTTATACATCTAAAATAGTTGGTAAAAAACCCCTTTAAGGATAGCATAAACCATCTTTATAATATGTATTTTCTGGACATATTGGTGCATTACTCATTGCACTGCATGGAGGTGATGATATTATTGATTGTTTTTGATTATATTTTATACATTCATTTGTATTTTCTAAATGATAACCCACAGGACATTGAAATTGATCGTTAATGCATACATTATTTTCATATTTATAGCCATACGGACAAGTTGGTATTGTTGATCTACAATTATTCCTACCAATTAATGTTGAATTCCTAGGACAATCATAAATGGGATTATCGGTTATAAAACTAATACATTTCCCATCACGATACATATAATTTTCTGGGCATCCTTGTAAATATCGTACACATTCATTGCCGTTTAGCAAGTGATAACCCGATGGACATTTTGAATTTGTATATACTTTATGTACGCATTTATCAATACCTTTATCGGCTGTCACGTGCGAACCCATTGGACAATGTCCATCTTTAATCGATTCACATTGACCGTTATTGATCAATTGATAATTCGGTGGACACTTTAATACAATACGGTGTACACATTTATTATTAATTAATTCATAATTATGATCACATATTTTTTTCAAATTGGCTTCGACCACACAATGACCAGTACGATTATCGTAGATTTCATTTTTTTCACACAGTGGCTTTTCTATAAATTTACACAGCCCATTGCTTAATGCAGCACCCGATGGTGATGTACAATTTGTATTTATACTAATAGTTTTACGACAAATTGAACCATCCCAAATGTAATCCTTGGCACATTTAACATTTGATGCAAATGTTTGATGAATTGGTTGTGTGACTGTTCGCAATGGGCTTTGTGTAAGACGTTCAATTTCATTTTTAATTTGTGGATTACAGTTTGATTGCTGACAGGGTGATGATGCTGAACGTCGTAACATACATTCACGTTGGCAATGTATGTTTCCAGCGCATTGACTAACACAACATCTTGGTGATGATGATCCACAACCATTATTATTAGAAAATGATACATTTATAAAAATTAATACTATTAAGATTGAATAATACAATAATTGTGTAAACATTTTTTTAACTATAATTATATTTTGTTTGTTACAGGTGTATTAATGTGTGAATGTTTTTAACAATAAATGTAAAAGAAATACAATGGTAAATATTAACTTTTAAAATAATACACAATTAAAATAATATAAGAAATAAAGTTTTTTTTCTGTGCAATTTGATTTATGAATTTGGGAGACGAACAAGACGAAAAAAACCATATATAGCAAATGTAAAATTTTTACTCTATTCAGATGTTGGTGGGGGGTTTTTTTAATCGTATATATGTTATATTGTTATATGTAATTTCTTTTTATCAATAAAGGTCATAAAAATAGGTTAAACAATAGTATATTAACATAATATATATAATTGTATATTATATAATACTATATATTTTTCGACGTAACAAGCGCGAATGCTTGAAAAACAATGATACTAAATAATATATAAATATGTATATAATATATAAATATGTATTTGTATATATTGTAAGAGTTGATAAAGTGAAATCCATACAATCAATATATGGGGGATATTCCGGATTTTCTTTAAAAAATGTACAAAAATAGTATTTTGTTATCATTATCATATCCCATGTCATGTAAATGACTATTATCTTCTTTCGTTCATTAAATCGAATTACAACCTTTATTGTTACCGGATTAATGGCATAACCTTAAAGCATTAAATATATATCAATTGCATTCCTAACATACTTATTTTTATAAGATTTATAAAATGAATGAAAATGTTTCCACTTAATCACATTCACAAATATGGTGGCATGCACCATGCACGTCATCATTTATTTGTTTCATCATAGCATTCATTCAATTCAATTAAATTGCCAATTTTGTAATATTTAAGATTTGATCAATATTTGAGTTCAGATTTTCAGCCATTTCACTTTAACTTCTCGAAATTAATGTTGAAATTTCACATTGGAGTCAATTCATAAAATTGTTTTAATATTTTTTTTTACCCGAATTTAGTAAGTATGTAATATAATTCATTCAATATATAGGGTGTCCCAGTTGATATACTACAAACGCATACCACTTTTAAAAGCTAACAAATTTACAAATAACGTTAATAATACCGAGATTTTTTCCTCCTTCCAAACAAACAATTCTTGCCAAACAATTTGTTCTAGTTAAAAAGTGAAATAATTTTTAAAATATGCGTATTACGAAAAAAATGCAAGAGACAACCAGATATCCAAAATGTTCTCTAATTCAAAATAATTATAAATAATTAAAGGTAATTCAATTACCCATTAATTTGGTGCAGGCTGAATATCCTCGGTTCAGTAGTTTAAAAGTTACAGCTTAATTACTGAATGTATATTTTTCAATAAACATCAATTTTCAACCCCCTGTAACGGTGGAAGTTAGACCCCCCTGCCGATACGATTTTTTGCTGGAAATAGTCTCAGGTTACGTGGTATGCGTTTGTACTATATCAACTGTCCTGTATATTATGGTATTATAAAGTGTGTCTAAATACATATATGTACTATAAAGAAAGATGTAAATTGATTATTTAATATCGATTCCTTTATTTATTTGTATCTATAAATTATAAGTATCTAAAAATACATTGTTTTGAAGTTATAATAAAAACATACAATACAGATAATAATCTTATCAATAAAATGTTTAACAAAACAATGTATACGTTCGGGCCAAATTACATTATATATTGGTATTTTGTAAATATAATTTCAATTCAATATGTGTATAAACTTTTAATTGAGCTCTTTAAAATTTCTATATTTTTTCTTGGTGTTTTATTAAATTGAAATCAAATGGATAAATAAGAACACAAGTAACTGGATAATAAATGAAATAAAAACATGGAAAATACTATAGTGAAAAAACCATTAATAAGATTTGTATTAATATTGTTTTGTAATTATTTGGTATATGCAAGAGGTTTGTACATTTTTTGTACATTGTAATTTTAATCTCAACAATATAAATTGAATTATCTAGTTTGTATATTTGTATGATATATTTTAATTCAATAAATATTAAACTTACAGTCGTTGAACCAGAAGAGTATTTGCGAAACGTTGCACGTCGAATGGTTCTGGAGATGCAAGAAAGAGAAATTACTGGAAATGGTTTTCCAATACAAGATTTTGATGTACCTATGAAGTAAATTTTGGTGTTTAATTACTTTTTTATTAATGATGATTTGTGCACATATTATAACCATGTAATAATTTTAATAATTATTATACATAATTAATAATTTGAAATTTCGAATTTTTTTTTTTTTCAAAATCTGTGATTATCATTTCTATTGAAAAATTTTTTCACCTAAAAGGTATATTATTATTCGTAACTTGTTAATAACTTATTTGAATGAATGTATAAATGGTTGAAAATGAATTAATTAAATGGTTTTTTTGGTGTTCTTTAGACAAAAACTCTTAAAATTATTGATTGCGATTTATTTTTGTTTTAAATTTCTAGTACGAGCCGTTATGGTAAGCCAGTTAATGGTACTATTCGTTTTTTCTCAGGATTTGTGGCTAGCATTGAGGCGATTCGAATTATAGAAACATCATTTTCGACTCCACTTTTCGATACTCATGTATGTGCATATTTTGATTTGTGAGGTGAATTAAATGAAAATTAAAATGCTATTGAATATTAAAAATGTTTAGACAGAAATGAAAGCTGATTTAGGATTATATGGTGTTCGAGTTGTATTCGATATTGATTTTGATTTAACCACATTTCGTGGTAAAGGAACATTGGCAACAAGATTCGGTGAAATACGATATCAAATGGGAGTATGTACTAAAAATTTAAAATAAATAGAAGATTAATATTAAGACGCGGACAGTAAGCAAATAAACTCAAATTCAATTGATGCATTTACAAAAATTATATAGGTGTTGCAGAATTTTACGGATTTTTCTTTATTACATACTATATCGTATTTGAGTGCAGGTTCAATAGCTACTACGGAAGTAAATATTTATCCATTTAATCCGGAAGGGCAAATTGTTGCTAGACAGGTGAAATGAAATTGTAGTTTATAACGTGCATATATATATGAAAAAAATATTTTTCAATATTAATCTTTGTTATATGATATATAGGTGCGAAATACTCCGGCATATCGGGATTACGTAGTAAATTCATTTCCCGATTGGAATCCAACGTGGATGGATTGTATGACTATTGCACTATCAGCTATAAAGTTTCCAGAGATTATATATATTTGAAACGTAATTTTGTAATTTTTATATATATAAATGATTGAAAATTGCCATATTTTTTTTTATTTTTAATATTACCTTCCGTACCAAGTGGCTAAATTAAAGCTTTTTGTGTCCATTTATTTCTCTCACAATTCTTATTCGAATAGATTTATTGAGTTATATTTTTGTGTTACGTGTGCTTTAAAAAATTGATAATTTATTATTACAAGAACTGGAAATTAGCAATTTAGATGAAAATTCTGTATTATGAAGCAACATGTTTATAACAAAAGTCATTTTAAAACCACCTATATATTAAGTTGTTCAATTATCTATTATTTTAATTGAATTTAGTTTTCATAAATTTCATAAATTTTCAGCATAATTGGTAGCGTTTGTAATATTTTATATTATTTATTTATATGAATATGTTATCTCAAAACATATACATTTTTGATGTCTTTTCTATATTTTTCTGGAAAATTATAAATGAATATAAAATACCTGTACGGAAATTACAACCAAATATATATATGTGTGTACAAACGCATAAGCAAACGCACAAACATATGAACATTTTTATTATATGTATATACTACTCTAACCAATATATTATCGAACGCACGCTATTTTATCCGTATACTCGATTTTGAGATGCCGAGAAAGGACTTAAAACAATAACTTTTTAATCCAACTAATTTTACTTCATAAAATGATGGGTTTCATAGAAATAATATAGTAGAACTAGAAGCGAAATTAGGTTATGTTTTCATATAAATGGTTTGGTTAAACATCAATGACGAATTTCGGCCATTTGTCTAAATTTTTGAGGAATTTTTCATAATTTTTTAAGGAAATTAACCTAATTTTTTAATTGACATCGATTTTAAGCTTTTTATAAAGCTTAATTTAATTGTTTTAAGCTTTATTTTTATTTTCTTTTCTATATAATTTAATTTTAATTTATATTAAAACAATAATTATCATAGAAACAACTAAACCATGTAAACAATTGAACAATTAAATTTTAAGAATTTTTTTTATGAATATTTACATATAATTTTAATTAATTTATCGATGGCTGTATAAAGCGATGTATAAAGCTTTTAAAAATATCGATGGAATTGTTTTTGACAAAAATCCTAAATGGACGCCATTGATGTTTAACCAAGAATCCTAACCTAATTTCGCTTCTAGTTCTACTATACTATTTCTATGATGGGTTTAGTTAAATAATTGCGGAGACAGAAGTAAAAAAAACTTTTAAATTCAATTAGTTGTGGAACTCAATATCACCGGATGAATGCATAAATTGAGTAAAAAACACATAAGAAAATGGAGTCTCTCATAAAGGTCAAGGGACATGTTATTAGTGCCGCTACACCCAATATTACTGGTGAAATAATATAAGCCTCCAAATTATAATGGTGAAATTTTTTCTGTTAAGTTGTATCACTTTGAAATAAATTCCATTACTAATTACATTTAAAAGTATTTTTACTTCTGTCTCCGCAATTATTTAACTAAAACTATCAGTCTATGAAATAAAATTAGTTGGATTAAAAAATTATTGTTTAAAGTCCTTTCTAGGCATCTCAAAATCGGGCAAACGGATAAAATAGTAGGTGTCCTATATTATAATTGTTAGGGTAGTATATACCCATAGCCATAGGTATATATATATAATGTCATATAGAAAATATGCGTTCTTATACGTATATGTGTATGCAATGTATATATATGGCTGTCTTTTATAATACGTATGGATAAAACCACACGCATAATAGATAAGAAATTTGTGAAATTATTTTAAGTACACGCAATAATTATTTTAATGAAAATAGGTGTATTCAACTTGAAACTTTGAAGTGATGTAATTTTGGTTATAACAAATTGGTTTTTTCCCATACTGTCTAAATGCAATAATTATGAAATGATAATGGAATTATTAGAAAAACACATATATTGGTTTAGAAAAATTCCTTAAACTATGATAACTAATTAAATCTGATAAAAAAACGAATGCAATAATAATCTATAATCATCTATGTTGTTAATGTCTTTTTCGGCTTTCCGGTCAGTTATGGGAATAAATAAATAAATAAACAAATAAATAAACAAACAAAAATCACATATTTGTTAAAGTATTAATTGTTATGTGATTTGTTTATTTATTTATTTATTCCCATAACTGGCCGGAAAGCCGAAAAAGACATCAACAACATTAACATTCACGGTCAAATAAATTATCATCTATTATAATCATCTATATTATTTGATACTCGCTTATATATTACTATAAAAATTCCGATAATTTCATCTCACACACCTGTATACAGTACTGCGAATATACAGTTCAAAATAATTTCGTAATTTAATTTTGAAAAAATCTATATACAATGAAGTTGTACACCTCTGTCTTAACACCTTTTATCAGAAAAACAAAAAACACAAAAAAAACTTAATTGAAAGATGTACAAAATAATACTTTTTCAACTTTATAGTTCAGTGATAGGTTTGACGTATTTTCGGTTATACACCTGATATATATTTTATTAATAAAAATTCAAATTTATACTATATAACATTATATTTATTTATATATATATGTATATATATATATCGACATCGGTTATATAAAATCAAATATCAGCGGTAAATTTTTTAATTAAAAATTACTGTGGTTAAAATTGAAAAGGTGAGAAGTATTCTAAAAGGATTATTTCTAATCATATAATATAGTGATTTTGGGATCTTTATTTTTTGCAATAAAGCTGAATGACAAAAAATATGTTTTTTATGTTATCTCTATATATACTATATATGGAAGTATTAAATTAATTAAGGAAATGATTCCTAAAATTGTGAATTTTTTAAAAGTGTTAAAATTTTAACCCATATTTTCTTCAGAAAATTATATATAAAGAGTGCGAATTTGCATTTTTAAGCTTTAAAAGTTTCCTATAATTCAAATTCAAATGGTAACGTATATATTAAGTAACGATGAAGCAGCGATGGAGATATACAAATGATGATCTCATATTTATAATCTAATAGAATATACCTGCGATAATTGTGCGAACATTTTTTGTACATAAGATATCATATCTATATATCTTGAAACTTTATATAAATTTTTTGTCAAATTATTGTAACTTTAAATGCTTCTTTTAGTATTTAATTTTCTATATATAGGATTATGCTATTTTAACAAAGATAATAATGTACTACCATTCTTATTGCGTATATCCTTATTGAATACAATTTACGATTATTATATTTTAGTCGAAATCAATAAATTAACCCTTTTCTTATTCTTTTACCACAGCGGCAATAATATATTTAATTAATTAAATTTTATCGGATATACATTTTATCGTATTATATATAGATAAAAAATTATTATATACTATGTATATATAAGAAAAGTTATATTTATATATTATATCCTATTTCTATATATATAAATTATATTAAAAGATGTTTCCAATTTGCACATAAAGAATGTTGTTAATTTTCCTTTTGGGTGGATTTTCTTTTGATTGTAAATTCCATTCATTATTTATCTTTTAGTTTTTTTTATTTGTGTTTATTTCTTTTGGTCTTTTAAATTACAAATGATATAGTATATATTTTGTATTATATCGTATATATATACAATACAATACATATATTTACAATTATATATATGGTACATATACCATATTATATATTTGTTTTGTACTTTTTTTTTCGGAATGCTTTTCATTCAACATTTCGTATATATGTATATATAGCGTTGTTCATTAATGTGAAATA
This sequence comes from Dilophus febrilis, assembly GCA_958336335.1. Lineage (NCBI taxonomy): Eukaryota > Metazoa > Arthropoda > Insecta > Diptera > Bibionidae > Dilophus > Dilophus febrilis. The sequence continues at coordinate 287,006 of OY284470.1, read as the reverse complement.
AAATAAAAATTACCAAAGAAGATAAAAACAACCATGTATTAGAGGTAATATATAAATATATTAAATTATAGGTCGTTATCGATGTGACCTAATTTGATAAAATCTATTGTGTAATTATCACATAGCTGCGTATATATATTATAACAAATACATTTAAACTTTAAAAGACGCTGAATAAAACTAAAAATAATATATAATAATAAAATAAACCGTACACGGCAATAAAATTCTTTTAATTTTCTTAAAAATGTTTGTTTATCTTAAGAGTATGTGTATAGACAAAAAAAATAACTTATGCTATCTTCACTTTCATAAGAACAAAAATGAAATAATAAAATTACCAAAAAGAAATATTTGGTATTTTTTTTCTGTATTTTGTAAAAGGTAGAAAAGATGCTTGGCAATTATTTAACCAAAAAAAACTTGAACGCGTGTTTATTTTATGTTTATGAAAAAGAATAATTTTTGTTTTTTTCCTATGTGTTTTGTTCCGTTTTTTTCAGCGAAGGGATTTATTAAAAATAAGTATAAATTTACTAACATTTAATATAATAAAACGTGGATCATTTTTGTTTAACTTTTTTTAATAGTAATACAAAATATAGTTAGAAAATAAGAAAATAATATTTTTAGAAAATAATTTTTAAATAAATTTTTTATTTCTTATACCTTAGCTTATATCAAATTAAGGTGGTCTTCACAAGTGCGAACCGTGGTGCGGGCATTTTATGTTTTAAATAAATTTTCGTTCATCGCGATTTCTGTTCTGTTTTAATCGAACCCCTCAAAACACACACATGCATTCACGCAAACGTCGATTTCAATTGTTCTTCATAAAATAAACTATTTTTTGTTTGTAAATGGAGTGCGGGAAAAGTTTCATCTATATAACACGAGAAATTGCGAAACGCTAAGGAAATTAACACTAAATTGCCCAAGCAGTCATTTTGACTGCTTTTGAATTTCAATTAGAAAAACAATTATGTATATATAGTGATAGAATTTCTTAGAAATTTGTGACTTTTTGTACAACATATAAATGCTTTTATTAATAATTGTAATTACCTTCACCTCCTTAATTTCCGGTATATACATAATTGTTTTTCTAATTGAAATTCAAAAGCAGTCAAAATGACTGCTTGGGCAATCTAGTGTTAAATAAATTTGAGTGAAATTTAAAATTTATTTAAAAAATCAAACATGGCAAACTATATACACATATAAAATAAAATCTTTTTAACACAATAAAGGCGGGAGTCGTAGTACTACGATTTATAGCTTAAAGGCGGGAGTTTGTGCGGCACATAAAAAAAGAAAGTTGACTTGCTTCAAATGCGAGTTTTACATCTCCTCATCTAATACATCTCCACACCGTGGCGAGTGTTATCAACATTATCACACTCATAAAAATACTAGATTTTTCTCATAAATATGTACTTTAAAACATTTTTTTGTAATTAGTGTTTATGCTCGGTTCAATAGTTTAAAAGTTACAACTTAATTACTGAATGTATATTTTTCAATGAAGTCAATTTTCAACCCCCTCTAACTCGGGATTACGTGGTATACGTGTGTACTATATCAACTGGGACACGCTGTATATTATTCATATATAAATTTATAATCCCACGTCATTTATACCATATTTATAATAATAGATAAAATATTCGAATTTAAATCAACACTCATCCGTTGAATGCATTATTCCGGCAAATTTTATCGAATTATTTTTATTGATAAGATAACACAAACCTTTATTAATATTTCAATTAAATATATATAACGTATTTTGTTGAATATATGAAAAGATTAATTAAAAAATATTCACATAATTTAAAATATCTAAAATATCTTTTAAAATGATGAAATTATACTTATAAAGAAACATATAATGTATATATCGAATATGTATAATATTTGATCTAACTTAATTTTGTTAGCATATGGGATTAGAAATTTAATTTATGAGTAATTATTTATATTTTATATCTGCATTGAACAAATTGCTATAGGTGTTTAAATGATATCATAAATATATTATTATCGATTGTAATAATATGTATACACAATTACACATTACATACGACATACGCAATATTAATTTTTTTTCCGCTTCGAAATTAATCACACATAATAACATTAACCTATAAATTGACGGTGAACGGTTTTCCTTATTATTAAGGTTTTGAATTGAAGTAAATTATAGCTTGTCAAAAAAACTGAATTTTCTTTTTTTAACAAATTGATTATATATGTACATAAGAGTTTCATATACTAAAGCTAAAGCTATATTATAAGGGAGCTTCTTTTTTTGGTGAACAACTTCGAATGAATTACTAAATAATTGACATTTCAATCCAAAATATTTTGATATTTTACTTATTGTTAGCGTTACTTATTTTCAGGATTTCAATTTTTTTATTAATATTTTTTTTTTATTTTTTTATTATTTTTTTGTGTTTTAAAAAATGTATTTAACATTAAGATAGCTTTTTTGATTTCCCTTTGAAACGCAAATAATTTTGATTATATTTTCATTGTTACCAATAATAAAATTGATGGAAATTACAGTTTATACAAATTTGAGAAGTCCATCATATGAAAATAAAATTAATCTGTTAATTGAGATAAAAAAGACAAACTGCTTGCAAGCCTACATTCACCGCTAATGTTTTCATTTCATTGTATGCTGTTTTTCTAATAAATCTTAATTCAATACAGTATAAATTCAATACAGTATAGATATATATAATTTTTTAACATTTTTCGTTGTATTTCTTGATTTTTTTTAGTTTTATTTTTATGCATTGTATTTCGTTAGTAAATTTGAAGGATCCAATCACATATACCCCATTTTAAAACTTAATCGAACGCAAAACTTAGAAAAACAATGAAAAGAAAAACGTTAGCTGTGAATGTAGACTAATGTAACTAATATTTAACTTATTAGTACTACAAATGACATGATTTTGAATGGTTTAATTTAAATTAATGAAAAATTATAATTAAAAATCCCCGGTAAATTTGGTAAATATATGCTTCGCAGTTAAATTAAATATAATCGTATATGAAAATGTATAAATTACATTAAATTTTTGGGTCTTGGGATCGTACTGAAGACATAAAATATGTTTTGTGTTTTCGGTTATTTTTCGAATCGGAATTTTAACACCGAGTTGTATTTTCCCATTGCGGTTGGTCATACGGTTAATTACCGACACCGTAAAAGCCACAAATTAAGCAACTAACAACAGAAGGCTGTTATTGGACGCTAAAACCAGATTGTTGGTTGTAAAGTGAAAAATTTATTATTTATTATATTTGAATGTTATTTAACGAATAAAGAGGCCACAATGTATTAATCAAAACAATTATACAATTGACACTATGACAATTGAATTGAATCAGTCAATTGAATATGTAATATAGAGATAAATTTATAATTATAATACGATAATACTTTCTTTAAAATAATGTTTAATTCATTTTCTTTAAAAACAAATTTTTAATTTAAAAAAATTTTCCATTTCATCCATTACATGGATATATAATTTACAGATGAAAGTACTACCATTTTTGGTTAGTATAATATTATTTATTAATATTATATCAACTGCACCACCATCAATATCAACATCATCAACAGATCCATGCAGTGAATATGAAAATGACATTGATGATTTGAATAACAACGAATTACGGAGTGATGAGAATGACATCAGTTGTGAACAAACCGAATACAATGAATATTTAAAATGTGTTGAAGAAAAAAAAGATGCGGTGATAAAACGTAAAAAGCGGCAAACATGTCCATATGTTGCACAACAACAGCAGCAAAAAAAAAAAAATTGTAAACAAATCAATTTTGATTGCCGTTTACGTTGCGCTGGCGATAAACCATGTGAAGATAAATGTCCAATCTGTCCATTAAATATTGAACTACTGATAAAAGATCCAACACCATCACAAATGAATCAGCAAGTAACGTCAGAATGCCAGGAAACATTTGATGAATGCTATAATGATTGTAATCAAATATCCACTTGTGAAATTGGCTGTTTAGATCAATGTCCAAATCCAACTGGTTATCGTACGGTTATTGTACAGGGTAATGATGGGATATCTACAAAATTCGATGGTAAAATTGATGCAGCCCACAATATTACAACAATTATCAAATTAACAAATATCGTAAATAATACAAATATTGTTAATGTACCGACAAATGTGAATACAACCAATGTTAATAATATCCATGTGTATGCAAATACAACGGATAATAAAAATGGTGGTCAATTTGGTCTCGGCGAGACGGATAAGGGCGCCTGTTGTTTTGCGGTACGTCCAAAAACATGCCATACATCAACAAATGGTTACCGTTGTCATCATAAACGACATCGGACTTGCGGCCCACAATGTACATCACGTGTCATTCATGTTCAATCAAGAAAACGTTGTCAGAAACAAAATGGATGCCAAAATAAAATTGCCTACATACCGCAACCGGCACCCCAAAATCAACGTTGTGGATATGCAGAACGTTGGCCCTATGTATCGTGTGGAGGTCAACAATCTTCATCGTGCAACGGTTGTTATGATCATTATGGTTATGGATATGAAAATTATCATGGTGGTGATGGTAGCGGTAATGATTGTCGTGGTTGTTACGATGATGCATTTGATACCGGCCCATTATATAGACGTGGACCAGTATTAAGACCATATTATTATCATCAGCCGCCATGCTATATAACAGGTACATGCTTTTATGGTTATTATCCAGGCATGGATTGTGGTTATGGATGTTATGGTCATGAAATGATTGATCCAGCTTGGGGTTATGCTTATGGCGGATATCCAATGGGGATGCCAGGGCCACCACCACCAACAATGGGCCGTGGCGGACAATATCCATCAAGGGCCGGCGATCCAGACGACGAAGATTATGACGAAGAAGATGGTGTTTTTGATCGTAATTCAAAAAATAATGATACCGAAGGTAGTGGTGGTAGTGGCAGTAGCCTTTATGATTGGGGTGTGCCGATACATAAATGTAAAGTTGTTTTAGGTGACGGTACATATGAAATACGTAATTGTACTGAAAATCATTTTAATGATAATACCTTTGCGGCTGCACCATACGATTATCCATACCCATCACCGTATTCACCCTATGCATATGGTCAATTGCCGCCGCCAACGCCAAATGGTTATCGTTTACGAAGACATACAGTTAATCATAATCGTATGTTGATGGACAACAATAACATTAATAATTATCGTCAACGTAAAATAAGATTTGACGATGATGATTTAGATATGAATGATAATGCATCAAGGTATTATGATAATGATATTGATGATGATGATAATAATTTGAATAATGACGAAATGAATCACTTCGAAAATGTGGATGAGTACGATTATGATAGACGAATTTATGCACCGCAACGCAGAAAGTTACCACAAAGAAATCATGATGTAAGAAAACAACTAAGACCAAAAATTATTTATGATGATGATTATGATAATTATAATAATAATAATGATATGGAATACGTAGATTAATTTTTATTAATATGGTAAACGGGATGTGTTAGTATTAATTAAAACACTTATTTAAATTGAGAAATGCTTTATTTAGGTTAAATCACACACACACATATATATATATATATATATATAAATAATTAAATTAAATTCAAAAATTAACTAAATTTGTTTTCCGTAAACATTTATTAACAATAAAATATTTTTTAATGAAAAAATTACAATTGATTCGCAGTTGCGATTATATCTGGGATAGAGAGCATGTATTAAATTTACACACATTCATATGGTGTTTGTCTGTTGGTTTATAGAAAAATTTTCAATTATTAATTATGTTTTTTAATGATATATTATTAAAATATTACTATTAAAATTACAATTACCTATATAGTAAAGTATAAATACTATTAATAATTATTTGATAATAAAAGAAAAGTTTATGATTTTCACACATTTTTTAGAGAATAAGTGAGGCAATAATATTATTATAAATTAGTATTTATCAAAGTATTTTCTTTTTCAATAAAAAAATTAAATTAAAACATTGTAAAATATATAACATCTAATATATAGGCGCTAATTATAGATCAATTATTATTATTTTTTTAATATGAACGAATAAGTTAATAAGTATTATTTAACGTATATGCTTTTTTGTGATGCATGTGTTGTGAGAATTTGTGTTTACTATGAATATCATTTATGAGTATTTTTATACCATTTACATATATTATATATGTATATTTGTGTACTTAACTCCTTAACAGTAATAATATAATGTATGATCATCAATAAAAAAATCAGACGACAATAAATTAATTTTATTTTTATTTATTAAACCCTCACACTTATTAAAATTTAATTTTAGAAGTAAACATCAAAATGATATAAATTGTATCATCTCTACTAGTGTTTTTTAATCCTTTATAACTATAATTTTTCTACAGGTTTTAAATATAGGTTCTGATTTAAAAGTGTATTGTAGTAGTTGTAATTGTAACGTGTGGAAGATGTTGAGGGCACTATTATGTGTATTGTAAAAGATTGTAATATTAAATTTGACAAAAAAAAATTAGTTAAATTTTGCGATATGATTTATAGATTTGAATGGGTTTAATCTATTAAGAGTATATTATATTGCTCAATGACAATGATATATTCCAAGTCAGTGAAAATGGAAGGACATTCTTAAAGAAGAAGGTATTATGAAGCTATACATTATAAAATTACAAATGTACAATCTTATATATAATTTTGTGTCTCTTATTATATTTCCTTACTTTATGGTATAACTGATCCTTCTCCACCAGAACATGTTTCCGTACTTTAACATATTTATACATTGTATCTATAACTGAACTGATGCTAAGATGTTACAACAGAAATATATAATTTTTTTCGTTGTTTTTCTAATTTTTTTCGCTCAATTTTTTTTTAAACACTCATTTGATTTTGTTGTTGTTGTATTTTAATGTTATTTACAAAATTACTGAAATTGAGGGTCGCAAATACAATCACATATACGCCATTTAAAAACTTATACAAATTAGAATGAAATTAAAATTTTTATTTTTTATTAATTATTTTCCTCAAAATCAATCAATACGACATCCTATGAAGTTTTCTCATTACAAATTTCAATAAATATATAGCAGAACGCCGTGTTTTTTTAAACACAGCAGTGACCTACCGAAATTTTACTAACTTTACTACTAACACTAAAACTAATACTAATCGCAGCTGAAGTACGGCACTAAATATTTCCATTTATTTGTTAATTTACTTTTGTAGAATATTTTTTGGAAAATAAAATAGGAAAAAAACAATAAGTTTTTTTTTTGTATCACAGGATTCATAGAATGGAATGGAACACAGAAACATAAAAATAGAAAATAAGAAAAGTTAAATACATGCATTGGGATTATTCAAAATAGAAAGCATTGGAGAAAAAGTATTGGTAAATTTTAATTCTTTTTAATAAAGTTCTATTTCTTGTTTTTTTTAAATGCCCATTTTTTTAATTGATGAATCAACATATCATAATTTATGAAACCATAAAAGTATTATAATCCAAAATATTTTACTAGATCTTATAATTATGTCATTAAATATTATAAAAAGATGCACACAAAAACTTACACAAACACCCAATATAGCTAGTTATTATTAATATTTTATACCAACATTTTTAAATTATAACTTGTAAGATGAAAAGTTTTACAACTTATAAATATAATAAACTGAAAAACAAACTTACTACAAAGTGTATATTTAATATCACTATATGATAGTAATATTATATATTTAATTTGTATTTTTGTGTGTTATATATATCCATCGCTGAAATGTGAATGACTGAGAAATGAATATATAGCGATTATGATAAGATATGGTAATTCAACAATCATTATTTATTTATGTTTCTTTTCGGAACAAAACCAATGCATTTATATTATTTTTATTTATAGCCTACCTCACCTCATACTATTATATATAAATAGTATTTACTAATCACATTTTTCAAATTTCCAAACAATAATATTTAAAAATAACTTTTATTTATGTATTTGATTAGATCATAAAGGAAAACTACAAATATTTTATAAATGTCTGTTTTTGCATTATATCAAATTCTTTAAAAAAATGGTTTTTAAATATATATGATTGCATTTGATTTGAACAATACGACAGATGAATTTGGTGTTTGTAAGTGTATTTTTATTTTGTTTGTTTGTTATATAAACGCACAATCATATAATAGAATTATCAACATGTATAATATTATATATACATTTTATTATTATACTGATAACAAATCGTTATCAAAATAGAATTCATAATTATGTTATATTAAATAGTTATTTATATAGTGATACAGTCAGTTGGTTGAATTAATCACAGTTTATTGATTTAATAATTATTATATAATTTTTGTTATTAATATTGTTATTATATTATTATTTTACCATATAATTAAATAACCTTTAATGAACATTTTTCAAACTAAAAATGCCTGTAATCTTTTCAATCGGGAATCGCAATAAATATAATGGGATTAAAATATAAAAATACGAAATTTATTTAATTTTTAAAGTATTTTATTTAAAATTTATAACAGATATAATAAATATACACATTTTTTTAATTTTATTTTTTATATTTTATTTTATTTTGAATAACTAATTCCACATTCATTCACTAGCCTACTATTTTTTTTATTTAAATAATTAATTTATATTATTAATTACAAATAATTATTATGAAAATAGGTTTTTTTTTAATTCTAAAATATTTTAAAAATTACAATTTCAACATTTTTTTTTTTTGGATTTCAATTTATATTAAATTTTTAATATATTTACAAAAATTATATGTTTTTCATTTGTATATCGTTTTGTCTTTTGTCAATATGTTAAAAACAAAATTAAAAAAACTATTTTAAACCATTAAAAATTTGATTTATACTCTAAGTTTAATGAATAATTCTATTCAAAATTAATATATACATAAATAAGGGCACATATTTTAATATCTTGCCTAAGGCCTGGACGGATATATATATATATATATATATATATATATATTAATCGTTTAAAAAGTTTGATAAGAGAAATGATATTCCGTATATTTTTTTGAGACAATAGTTATCTTTATACTTTGGATTTTTTTTAGTATTTGGGTTGCCTGATTCTGATATAAATGTCTGATTGCGTGATACCGTCCGTGTTTTGATAATTTCACACAAAATAAAAAAAAAATACGCAATTTTATATGTGATTAATGTAATTTTTGTTTTTAGTTTATTATCTTTTCCCATCGTCGTTGTCTATCATCGTTTTTGAAGTTTTATAGAATAAAAGTTTACAAATCTATAAAATAAAAAAAATTATTTAAATAATTTAATAAATTACAAAAAACAACGGAATACTAGAAACAATTAATGTATAAATTAATAAAATATATTAATTAAATTAAATGATCTTACTCATTGTTTCTTGTTGAATTTCTACTTTATAACTTGGATTATCATATGAGACATCATTTTTTCTCGGTGGTGTTATGGCAGCTGTTTGATGCCCTCGTCGTCTCGTTAAAATTAGCAATAGTACTAATGTCGACATTACGGCTAATGCTGCAATTACGGCTACAACAACAAGAGGTCCATAATAATCACCATTCGATTCAACGCTTTCGCCGGCTGTTAATAATTTACCTATAATGTTTACGATTTAATTATAAACATACTTTCTAATATACAGTTAAAAATTTAAATACCGGTGTGCCCGGATATAGCTGGTCCTCCAGGTTTTGTTAAGAAATTAACCACATTACTTTTTTTAATATTACCATTTGTTAAATACATTTCTAACCATAAACGATAACGTGTGCCAGGTTTCAAATCATTTATAATTGTACCTGTTGTTGAATCTCTTTTGGCTACTTTAAAGACACTAAATCATTTTCGAAACATTTAATTATAATACAATAATATTTGAAAATGTGAATAGATATTTAAAAGGAATATACCTAGAATCTTCTTTACCAGTATCGCTTTGGTAAATAGCTCTGTATATATTAATAAATTTATCTTCTGGATATGGTACACCATTCCATGATACTTCAACATTTGTTGCTTTAACTTTTGTCACATTAACATTAACATCGAATGCATATACGTCAATTGCAGGGGATGTACGTACCTTTATCGTGTTACCAGCACGCAATTCACCAGTTCCACCATTATTTGGATATGGTATGAAGAATAAACTGAATTCATAGCCAGTTTCCGGTTTTAAATTTTCCACTAAATATGTTGTTAATGTACGATGTATTAAGGGTGTTGCATCATAAATCATACCATCAATTTCACGATAGCGTAATTGTATACCATCAACATATTCCAAAATATTATCTGATAATTTATTCCATTGTAATTTTAACCATGTTGAATTTGAGTGTTCAACTTTTAATTCTGGATCATCAATGCTATTTATAATGTCCGATAAATTTGGACGATAATCAATGGCCATAGGTTGATGTGGTTGTTGTTGGAATGACGGGGGGGTTATTGTATCGGTTACTTGTGGTGTATGAACAATATAGGTTCGACTAGACAATTGATTTTCTGTATCTTCTAATATTAAAAATATTTTAATTTTATATTCGGTACTCGCATCCAACGATGACAGTTCAAATTCCAATTGATGTGTGGCTATTAAATTATGTGGCGGTGCAAAACGTTGTGATTGCCATGTGTTTGTATCATTAATACTAAATATGTTTTTACAAAAGATTTTAATTTATTAGAATCTATATTATCCGATAAATTTTATTAGAAAGGCAAATGCATTTTGGTTGGATTTCGACTTTTTTAAGTATAGGTATGTTCGTTGAAGATTATAAAATGCAATAAAGGATTTATAATTACATCTTTTTATTAGTAATTTTATTCGATAGTTATGTTGTACAATGATAAATAAATAAAACTAAAGCCCTTGATTCTGTGTTGTAAGTGATAAAAATGCCAACCAAAAATTCTAATGAAATTTTGGGGTTGTGGGTTCGAATCCTACTGAAGACATAAAATTTGTTTTGTGTTTTCGGATAGTTTTCGAATCTGAATTTTAACACAGAGTTGGATTTTCCCCTTGCGGTTGGTCGTACGGCTAATTACCGACACCCTAAAAACCACAAACTAAGAAACTAACAACAGAAGGCTGTTGTTGTTGGACGCTAAAACCGAATTGTTGGTTGCAAAGCGAAAAATTAATTTTATTTAAAGCTCTCGACTCAGTTTTATTTATTTATCATTTTGGAATATAGTGATTGAATGAAATTACTTATTGAACAATGAGCCAATATAAACAACAAGAACAACACACTGATGATGTACAAAAATTGTACGAAAAGTATGTACATTTTATTAAATTGGTTTCAAGGTCGAAAGCTTTAGTTATATTTATTTATTATTTTATATGTTTTTAATGAATGACGAATCTTGTACCTTTTTTCATTTGTATATCGCAATTCAACATATCCGTGCCATCCAACATAAATATTTGGTACAATGAAAACAGCACGAACCGTGTGTGGATCAATTGCTTCTAAAGCTAATACTTGAAGTTCTGTTGGTGGTGTAGCAAAATCGGGACCTATACATATGTAAAACGAATTTATCGAACACACAATAAAAAATTTATACACATAAATATATATCAATAAATACCTGAGGGTCTTGGTATTCCAGTTCCAAATATTGGTGGTTGTTGTTCGCCCCCCGTAAACACAAAATTATTTGGATAATGTAGCTGTTCTTTTTGATGTTGTTGGGTTTGCTGTTGTTTATTTGGTGGTAAATTGAAGAATGGTGGACCATGAGGTGGCGGTGATGGTTGTCCGTGCTGTTGTTGTTGTTGATTATCAGAATTTTGAATATGATGTATGATTTGTTCAATGTGGGGTGGAATGCTATTTGTATTTATGCCAAATATGTTATATAAATCCTGTGACAATTTTGTATCATCTTTTTGATGCTGTTGGGTGCCAAATTGTGGTGGTATTGGTGGTGGTATATTAAATGTCGATTGAGGGTGATGATTTCCAAAGGGATTATAATCTGGAAATTGATTTTTAGTTGTAGAAGGATTAAAGAACCCCGGACCAGGATTATTATGTGGATTAATTACTATTGTATCATCATAATCAAAATTATTATTTATATTATGAATGGATGATGGTGATTGTGATTGAGATGGATGTGATGATGGTGGTTGGTATTTATTATTGTTATTACTACTGTTATTATTAATACTATTATCTCCTTTAATTGGTTTTTTATGTGGTTTATCCTGTGATACTTTTGATGGATATTTATTTGTATCCATAACAACGGAATAAAAGGCATTATTATTATTAATAATACTTTTAATATGCTCGGTTCCATTTTCAATTTCTGTATTTGTATCGGTGATTGACGGCGCTGGTGTTGGACCAATTATATTATAGTTGTAATTATTATTATTGTCATTATGATTATTTTTATTATTGTTATTATAGTTTTCGTCTGTATATAGTGAAAATGAAATGAAGTTGTAAACATGAAAACATTTGAATGATAAAATAAAAAAAATATGTAATTTCAAAATTACGGGATGAAATCCTATTGATCGTTATCTATTTTTCAATAAATTTTAAGTGCGTCTTCGCACTCATCGAAAATCATCAAATATATAAATTGAAATTGAAAGAGATTTTAGATATAGTCTTTTTAATATTATAAATATATACTGCCAATTGATTTGCCATTTAAATAATCAAACATATACAGTTTTGGAGAAAAGTTTAAGACCGATGCATTCTTTTCCATATTTTCTGTATCCTTTTAGAGTTTTTAATTATTTTCCTAAATTTAAATATTTCATTTTAAATAACAAATATTTATTATTGTTTTCCCGAAAAATTCGATCTTTTACTTCTTTCTAAATACTTAAAGTTTTGATTTACAAAATTATTTGTCGTAAAATTGATGCATAAAGTATAAGAACGATATGATGATGTATCATACGAGGTATGCATTTTCGTTATGACACATTTTTTAATTGTTTTAATTCGAGTAATTGTTGTTTTTTCTTTCTTTGGTAATTATTATTATTTATTTTTTTCAAAACGAATTTTTATATTTCAAAGAATAGTTCTAAACAGTCGTTGTTTTAAATAATTTTTAATGGAACACACAAAAGCGATAGAAACACAACGGGGAAAACGAAAGAAATCTTTGATGCTATTAAAAATATAATTATTTCTGATAGAAAAGATGGTAAAAGTGTTGGTGAGATTTCAAAAAAATACAAAATATCAAAAACAAGTGTGTTTCAAGCTACTAGTAGTAACTGTGCTATGAAGCGTAAACCATTCATATCGAAAAACAACAAAATTGCGAGATTAAATTGAATATACAATATGTAAAATAACCAATTTCATTTCGGAATAAGATTGTTTCATCTGATTAAAGTAAAATTGAAATATTTGGATCCAAAATAAGACCAAGGGTTTGAAGAATATTAGGAGCAGTTTTATGTTGAAGAACGTATAATACTGTGGTGGTAACATTAGGGTGTGGAGACGTTTTAGTGGAAATGGGGTTGTGAATTTAATACAAATGCATGAACATATGACTGGTGCAATTTATGTTGATATATAATTAAAGAAAATTTGTGAAGCACCTGTAACGTAATTGGGTCTATAAAAGGAGTACAATTTTTTATTCGATTTATTAGAATTAGATTTAAAAATTATTAGAAATCATTCCAAATCGCTTAAAAGCAGTTATTCATGCCAAAGGAGAAACTACTAAGTATGTATTAGACTATTATTTAATTCATTATTATTTAAATTCAAAATTCTCTAATCGTTCTTATACTTTATGCCACTGAAAATACGTGCTACATTTACAATTTGATTTATAATATCGTTATTATTTATTTTTTTAGAATTTTTTTTTTCATTTTGAATAAATACATATTGGGTTATTTTTATAAAGCATATTGTATTATTCAATTTTCTTATTTAAAAATTAGGGTCATATTGTGTGTGTTTGCGATCGTTCTTAAACCTATCGCCAGGATTATATATTCTATGAATGATTGACAAAAATCATATATCTACCTGTTATAACTTCATTTGGTGGTATGCATGTCCAATGTTTACAACATTCATCATCGGGTATCGGTAACAATCGTGTATATTTTATGGGACAAGGTAAATCTGGTGGTGGTTGAGCCGCTACTGGCAAACATGAATTTGATGTATTTGTACAATCGATAACACCCCGTTCACAGGAACAATGTTGATGACAGCCGCTTAACTTTTGGGGTATATATTCCCAATTCTCAAATGTTTGTCCTTTATATTCACATGTACCATTATGTATGCAACGCATCCGCTCTGGACAACATTTTGGTGCGATCGCTCGAAATGTTGCTGGTTCGGGAATCCACTTTAAACAACGTGAATTAATTGCATCATAACCATCCGTGGGACATTTTATCTCATCACAATGTATAACACCTGATGGACCACATTCACATAATGCATCACAGTTATCATGAAACGTGTCTCCCATTTTATATGTCCCATTTTTATATGCACAATGTTCTTGATCCTGTTGACGATTTATGCTATTTTCCATCATCGTTTGTGTTGCTGTTGCATTCGACGATGATGATGATGGATGTGCCATTGCTGACATTATAGGTGTTTCATGATCGTCTAACGTAACATCACAAATTTCAATTTCACAACAATTATCTTTGGGATCGGGTAATGTTAAACATTTTTCTGATGTTGTATGATTCATTTTTGGACATCTTGGTTTACATAAAATCATACCCATTTCCATGCATGTACAATTTTCCAAACAATTATTAATCGTATCCAGATAATTATATTTTTTTCCATTGTGTTCACATTTTGTTGTTGTCGTCGTTGTCATCGATGCATTTGCATTTGTTATTATTGATACTATAATATTTGTGTTAAAAAATACACAAAGAAACAAAAGTTAATCATATATGCATTACAAATCTAATTCGTTAAGAAAAAATATTCTATTTATGATGAATGTTTTTATACAGAAGATTAAATAACATGAAATAAAATGTATCTGCGAGAATGTATCGTATTACATTAATACATATATACATAATAATTTGCCAACAATGTATACTTTAATGGACAGTGCTATTATTGCAGTATTGTAACATTTTCCAGAGATAAATTACACATTCTTTTTATATATATATTTGAAATCAAAATGGGATTAATAGAAAACAGAAAATCTCTTATGCCATCATTGTTTGACTAAAACCGAGTAACAACCGAACAAATAAAATCAAAAACTTAAAAAAATCACTTGTTTGCATGTTCAGAACTTTATAAAAAACAGACCCAAGAATAGAAATAAAAGATTTCTATTGACCCAAGTGAGAGTAAGTGATTATTTGACGAAATGTTGGTTCAGTTTTTTAGTTCGGACGAAAATTTTTACTCCATCAAAATCGACGGCGCAAATCAAATAACCCATTTTTTCGTTTATTTTCCTCTTTTTCGCGTCTTTTGGTTATTCCTTTTTTTTAAATCATGATATTTTTCATAATTATCACACTATATCACATTATAAATATGAAAAAACCCGAACCCATAACAAATTCGATTGTTTCACTTCGGTTCACAAACCCCAATTTTTCGAAAAACCGATATAAAACACTATTGTTCTGTTTTTTTACAACTTCGGTTGCTGTTCAGATTTCTCAAACAATGATGGCATTAAATTTAACCGCTTATAGTATATAAGCAGTATATATATTATATAAAGTGGATATAAAAAATAGCATAAAATAGCATTTTATAAATTTATTTTTATATGACAAAATATGCATATATTTCTTTATATTAGAAAGTTATTATTAGCAAGAAATTAGATGCAAAGATATATATATATATATATATATATATTATGATATTATAGAAATAGATATATCTATTTGTGTTACATCTTCAATTATGTACGTCTACGTAAATGTTGACCAGTTTATTTTTCTTTTTATGTTTAATATTGCAAATTTCCTTTTTGATACGTATTATATGATGGATGCGTTTTTTTTACCATGAAATAAATGTTTCTAATATATGTGATTTGCAATTAACAATTTCACTATCTCTTTAAATGATAGTTAAATATGATGAAAATATAAATATTTTAAATGTTTTCTTCCCCACTACTATATAATATATATTACCTGTTTTGGTTTCCACTGAATTAGCACACACCATAATGGCGCAACAATTATCCGTATTAAGTGGTTCTTCATAACATAATGGATCATCAATTTTTTTACCACGTTTAAAAAACGGCAATGTACATCTTGGTGTACATACCCATGCATTTTTTGTGCATGTGCAATTATCTTCACATCCTTTTTCTAATGTTTCTCCATTCTATAATTAAAAAAAGAGGTTTTTTTATCTTTTGTTAATAGAAAAACTTTTATTTTTCTTCTATTATCTAATAAAAGTTTCTTATTTATATAATAATTTTATTAATTGGAATTTTAATTATATAAAATAAATAAATAAAATGATTGCATCAAATTATGATTTTGTTGTTTTAAGTATAAATAAATGAATTCCCACAATTTTGATTCGGAATCGTTGATGATTAATGAAATTTAATTACTTAAAAATTATAAAAATAAAAAAATTAAATAATTTAAATAAGAAAATATACACATTTTTGGAGATCTTTGTCGAGCGTATTTATTTTCTTATTTAAATTATAATGTATTTCCTTTAAATGGCAATAGATTTATAAAAAAAATATGGTGCACCATTCGCTCGTCAAAGGAAACTATACCATTTAATCATTAAAAGTATCGAATAATATCATATTATATTATTATTCTTTATTGAATGCAACCATATTCTATGTAACTAATAACAAATTGCTGAATGCATTTCACAAGATTAAGTCTCTTACAATGCCGAACATTTTTAATTATTTGTATACAGAACAAATTCTATATTTCATTGCAAAAAAAAATATAATTGAACCGGGTCGGATGTAATTTATGCATGCAGGTCTAGTCAATAATATTAAATAAATATTTTTTATTTGTACTTGCATTGCATTAACAATGCTATATTTAAATAATTGCAAATTCCATTTCTGTACGATAGTAGGATCAATAGAAGTAGCATTTTGGTATATGAATACATATTTTCAACAAAACAAAGATATATCATCATCTCAAACTCAATCATATCATATATTCATATATACGTATATTTATATTATTATTATAATTCATCATACACATTTATTTATATTTATATTTAGATATACAGACGTGTGAATTTACATATATGGATTTTATTTTATAAATGATATATGTAGAATCCCATAATGAGTGTGGACTATTACAAATAATTGCCCACGTAAAATGCATTGTCTATTTTTTAATGAAATTGTCAGATTGAGATTGTATATTGTATTATATATTATAATTTGTATGCTTTATGTTTATTTCCCGTCCCGCAATATTGCAACAAAATATCATAATTATTAATTTTTTTAATAGTATTAGATTGATTTGTTTTCTAAATTTTTAAGATCCAGAACCGCGATTCTATTCAAAAGTGACTCGACAATGACATGACTTTTTTTTTATAACCATAAAAATAACTATTTACACAAATTCTTCCATTCCGGCCATCCATTATGTAGTTTTACTTTTTAATTTAATGGTATATTATTAAAGACTTAAAAGTTATATATGTATAATTGCATATAATGAAAAAGGATGAATACATTAAAGACAAACAATGTATGGAATGTAAATAATAAACGTGAAAGAATTCCATCAGCATATTACTAGAATATTTGTATAAATATTCATTCATATTATATATAATACATTAAAAGCAACATCAGATATATAATGCTATACTACTACAGTAATAAAACTATGAATGTTTAGTAAAAAGATTGAAGTGAACCATCAACATCTTATTTACACAATAAAACACCTTTCTCATACTAGTTACATGTGTACATGCCATGTATATCTTTATATATTTATATGCATCATGTTTTGTATTTATATTTATTGCAAGCATACTATTAATTTAATGTACGCACATATATATAACTTTAACTATATATATCCATAGCTATTATTATTATTTTGTTTACAGTTGTGTTTTTAAAAAGATTGGATATTCTAAATAATAATTCTTATGCATCAGTAGAAAGCTTTTATTTACTTGCTTTTCTTTGCTTTGGCTTATCGATTTTAAACGATTAATAAACCTATTCAAATATTTTTTAAAATGATCAACTTATCTGCCAATAAATGATGATTTCAATCAAAAATCGATGAAATTTATGAAAACCTTTTTAAGAAAACTTTAATATAAACTTATTGATATATTTCATAAATAGTTTAAAATGTCTATACATTTTTTCAAATAAATACACATGCACAGTCAAAAATATCCAGGAACGAAAAAAAAAATTTACAATTTGTCCATCCTTTATTATTATTGCGTTCCATATGAACATTCCATAAACCATTTAAATGTTGTTTTTCATTAAAACGAAAATCGCACCAAATAAAAAAAATGAATAATTTTATTGGCAAACCCCTGTTACAGAGACTTTGTATATGTATAAATACATATTTATTCATTTTAAAGGAATTGTGTTATTTCTTAATTGAATATATGTCTTCTGCTTTATATTCGTTGAATATCGCAATTAGTACATTTCTTCAATTAATCATCATGTTTTGTATTGTATATTTCTTATATAAACATGTATCATAATATATGAATGTATTTTTGTTCATTTGCACTTCACCACTAGCGAATATTCAGGTAAGGTACGGCTGACTAAAAATTTCCTGTTACGTAGATACATGGAATTAAAGATACTAACAAGAATATATTACAAACCATATAAAATGCACAATTGCATATCCTAACTGCATTTCATAACTCATCCATACCGCTATACTGTATCTTCTGTATATTATCATCATAAATAAAGATATATAATTGTTCAATATAAAATGTAAACGAAAAGTGGTCACACAATTTTCGGACTCGCAATGCGCCACTGCACTACACATATATAACTAATACAATATGTATAAGGAAAATCCGTTTTAACGTTTTAATCATTCACTCGACAGGTACCTATCTACACCTATATTCCTATATACATATATTTTTTGCGAGATATGGTATATATATATAAGTCTCTTTTAATATTAATTACATAATAATGAATTTAATTAATTCAATTAATTTAATGCATTTATATATACAAAGATGTATATAGAGATTCATGAATTGTATATATTTATATTCAAATTTTTCATACTAAATATGGAAAGCTTAAAATGGAATCTTTAAAATAGATTTAAATATATATAGCAAATGATAATGATGCTATATACATTTTTTGTTTCAATATATACATAGTAGAGCAATTGTTGTATATATTTTTTCAATACATATAATAGTATTAGATAGCTAGTCTCTCTTTTATAACGAAAAAACGAAAACGAAAATTAAATATCCCAAAAATTTTCCTTGTCAAATATAGATTGCATATAAACAATACGGGTTGGCCTTGGCGACCAAAGAAACGGAAACAAAATGTACATATTTTTCGTTGACGAAATTTATTTTTGAGTGAAAAATTTTAGATTTCATTTCATAATTTTTCGTGTCTCCATAATTTCGTTGCTCTTGTTATATCAATCGAACCCGACATCCTTCGATTTATTAAGATTGGTCGCCTAAAAATTATAACAAATGATATTTTTTTTCACAAAAGATACAACAAAATTTCAATAACATTTATCGGAGAGCGGATACATTTCTTAATTGCCAAACACCACCGAAAACATAAAAAAAATCGTTTCGTTTGCGATTTCGTTTTCGTGTTAATTGCCTATGTTTAAGACCAAAAATACATACATATACTTATACGTCTATCTATATAAATATATGGAGTGTTATGTATTTATGTACATATAGGACAATAAATCACAAACTTTATATTAGTGTCAAGTGTATTTAATTTATATATTTTTATATAATACCTTATAGTATATATATATAGGGTTAGGGTACTTGTTCCAATCTTATACTATATATAATCATATAATATATATGATGAATATATTCATTGTATATATATATATATATAATATGTATGTAGTATACTTTAATTAAATTAACCTATTTTTGACGGTATAAAAGAATATTTTTTAACATGATGATGTAATTAACCCTTCAAAAAATTAATACTATATATACAATATATAATTTTCGGTATATGCACAATGCACATTGTACATTTATTGAATATAAAAATATGTTAGTTGTTAGTAATAAGAAATGAAAATTTGCAAAATATATATCTTACAATAAAGGCAATATTATACAGATATGATTGATTGAAGCTAGAATATATGAACATGCAAATTGACAAAAATAACTTGCGAGGCAACTACCGTATATCATCCTTATGGGTATAGAAATAATATTTATCGGGCATATATATATATTAAATTAAATAGATTTAGCAAAATAAATAGTACAAAAGTACATGTTTTTTATTGAACATTTACATTTTACATCACTTTACGCAATCACTATTATCCTTTTTGCCATATAAACAAAAACAGCATATGCACTAATTCATATATACATATAATATATTTATTTCAATATATTTATGTGTACAAAAGTTTACTATATATAGCCGCCCCCTATATTTCGACGAAATAAATTTATAAACATTATATATTATATATTAAATACAAAATTCACTTCAATATGCAATTGCAATGACAACATGCAATCAATTTTCCATGTAGAATATATATAAAAATGATAAAACAAACTACAAAACAGAACCGAGTGTGAGCGAATATATATATTAAAGGATTTTTTTTAAAAAAGGAAATATAAGACTACTGCCTGGTTCAAGCTATGAATATTGGTATCGCGATATCTTCATAAAAAAATTTCGGTTCAAACTACGAATATTTTTATGAACATTTTTTATTATGTATTAAATCGCGATATTGCGGTTTAACCATCGTTTTAATTTTTTTTAATATTATATATAATGGTTTAAAATTTAAATTAAAGTATTAAATTAAAGGATAAAATACAATGATAAATGCAATGTCAAATTTATGAAGATATATGTTCCTAAATTTATGAACAAATCGTTCTATTCCAATAGTTAGAACAGACAATATCGCGATATGATCATAAAAATATACATAGTCTGAACAACTGACACATTTTTATGAAGATATTGCGATATCAATATTCATACTGTGAACAAGGCATACAATTTGATATAACCAAAAATGTATATTGTAATATTATTTTTTCAATCAAATACAGGATCGATTTAAAAATTGATAAGAGTGATATTTGTTTTTTTTTTATTTCATCTTCAGATAAAATAGAGCATATATAGTATACTTGCTGGGCAACATCATTAATTCAAATAAAGCGATCAATTGGTATATTTGTTTTGCTATTGATAAAAATGTTTGTGAATACAAAAAACATAATATAAAAGATTTTTTTAATTATGCAATTTGCATAAATATTCATAAAATTTAATAATGCAAATTCTTTATTTTAAATAAACATATGTATTAAGGAATGCGTTTATGTGGGCACGCGGTAAATGTATATAACTATATGATATTAATATCAAAACTATCGATCCATCTCAATCGAGTTGTTATATTTATTGTTACAAATACTATAAAAAGAATGAAAATTCTCTATAGAATTTATATAAATAAAAATTCATGCATATTCAATGTAATATATAACAATTAACAAAATGTGAATAAATAAAAAATATTTTTTTTTTGTTTACGAATTGAAATATAATATACCATGCATATTTGCATGTACACATATACGCGAGAAAAATTCTGTGTTCTGTGTACGTTTTATATTCTGTACGCGAGAAAAATTGTTATGGAAAATAAAACAACTTATATAAAATGCGACATTAAAAATAAAAAATTATATAAAATCTTATAATATAAATTTTGTAATCATCCAAAAACAGTTTTGTAATGATATGTATATTATACATTTAAGGTATATTGTAAAAATGTGTGGGTGTACTGTTCATACCTTATAAATTATTCCATTCAATATACACTCATTATTTGAATTTTCGATTTCATAATGTTGTTGTGATAAATCCTTATTCGTGGAATTATCTTTAATATTTTTATTATTATCATGTTTATCATTTGTCATGATATGCATTTCCATATCCATATCATTATCGTCGTCGTTGTCGACTACCTCTTCGTTATTCCCATCATCATCTTCATCATCATTATCCATATTGATATTAGTTAAATCAAATTTTTTCTTATTTAAATGTTTCTTTGATGTTGAAGATGATGGTAATTCTGTAACATAATTTGCAAAATCGGATTTTCCATTGATAAAACCAATTTCATGCTGATCGTTATGATTATTATTATTATCATTATCTTTTGTAGTCGTTATTGTTGTTGATAAATTTAATGCACGACCCTCCTTTCCCCGGATATTAACGGATTTTTCAAATTTTATTTCTTGGTCGTTATCATTACGACCAGCAACATCCATGTGCAAAGATTGTTTATTTTTTGAAATCATTTCAATACTATTTGTATTGCCATACATTGCTGTTGATTGTGAGGGTGGTGTTACAGTATTTTTTTCATTATTTTCGAGTGCGCTCAATTCATCATTTACACTTTGTTTAAAGTTCGTTATGTTATTTTTTTTATTATCATTTTCATTTAAGGATTTTATATCTTGTGATTTTTTTGTGTTTGTTGTAACATCAACGGTATTGAATTGAGTATGATGATATTGCGAAGGCGATAATAATGGCTTATTATTTATCGATTCATTTATTGTAGGTGTTTTGGTCATATTATTTTCTGAATAATTAAAAAAAAGAAATAAAATAAATATTAAAAATAAAATAACAAAATTATATGTATGTTTATAAGAAAAACTGAATAATGTGACATATATTAGTATAGTAATTGGCAGAGATTTTAAAGAATAAAATAAAAAATGGCTCTTAAAATATATGTCATTCAATTTTATGTTTATATAAAATAAAAGTGTATGAATGCGATCTGTGTCCAATACCATTCAAATTCATATTCAATGATATCTATTGTTATCAAATAACGAACTTGTTCTACTCTATAGTATATATAGTGATTTTTAAACCTTTCAATTATATAACAATAATTGTAATAATAATTATCTCTATTAGTTTAGAATATTTTCTATATATAAGGTTTTGAATTATTGGTATTGTATAAAGTGTTTTAAAAATACTATTTTTAACATTCTTGTTTGTATATACTATTTTTAAATGTATTAAAAATTTATAACAAATTTATTACAAAATTGAACAAATAAGAAAAGATGTTATCATAACCGTATTATAATACTTTAAAAATTATCATATTTATTTACTTTACTAAAATATTTCATTTTTATACGAATATTTTGGGCAATAATGCACAAATGATGATGAGTATGATGACCGGATGTGTCATCAATTTTGGTTATTGCTTAACAATAATCGTTAAAATATTTCCCTTAAGTTTCATGCAAAAATTAAATTCAAATAAATGAAAAATAACAAATAAATAACGCGCATTTAATTGCTTTTAACGTTGCAATAAATGGGGTTTTAAGAATTGGTTCGTGATTCACGAACGAATCGTGAACATATAAAAAGTACTTATTTCATTAAGCATTATTTTAGTCACTTATTTTTTATGTAATGTAATTTTTATTGATTTTATTAAATCACAATACCTACGACTAGACATTAAACCAACATATATTTGTCATAACTTTTTACTTTCAATAATTTAGCAGATTATCTCAATTCATATTTTATTTTATTATAGTATGTTTATGTGACATAATAAATTCAGAGTTGAAAAATATAATCTTTATATACTATATTACTATATATAACCAATAACATATGTATTTGAATTTTTTTTTGTGTGAATCGGTTTTGTTATTCATGAACACGAACGTATTCATAAACCAAAACGTACTATAACTCTATATAATATTTTTATTTATATATATATTAAAATAAACTAGATCAGCAGATAATTAGGTTGTTTTTAGATAACTTCAGGTCATTATTCTAAATAAAAAAATTATTATTATACAATTATTTAATTATCATATTAATATTATTATTAATAACAAGTATATACCATACAGATATATTATTCGATATTAATTAATTAAATTAATTTTTCGCTATACAACCAACAATCTGGTTTTAGCGTCCAACAACAGTCTTCTGTTGTTAGAGTTTCTTAATTTGTGTCTTTTACGGTGTCGGTAATTAGCCGTACGACCAACCGCAAGCGGAATATACAACTTTGCGTTAAAATTCAAATTCGAAAAATAACCGAAAACACAAAACATATTTTATGCATTCAGTAGGATTCGAACCCACGACCCCAAAATTCCGTTAGAATTTTAGGTTGGCATTTTTAACATTTACACCACAGAGTTATTATTCGATATACTATAATTTAATTACATGTATTTCATATATTATACAAAATCGTATAATTTAAAAAAAATCGATTGTAAATTTGTTGGGATATTTTCCAATTGATAAATATCTAAACAATGTGATACATTTTTATATAAAATACAAAAAACATATACAGAAATGATACATATATAAATAAATAGTAATTTTGAATGTCGAACACGTAAATTATTATGTGTACGAGTATATATTTAGTAGAAAAAATGAAATATGGATAACATGGAAGCAAAGTTACTGTACTTATAGTAATGGATTGTACATTTGTTTTTCATATATGAATATACGTATATATATATATATAATATATAAGTAATTTAAAAACTCTTCAAACTATAAAATTTGAGTTAAAATAAAAATTATATTTTCAGTCGGATAATAATCTTTGATTTTTTTTTTGAAAATGAAAATTTTGAAAATTTAAATAATATATTAAATTGTTCGTGTATTCTACTTGATCATTATATTCAATATTTTATAACGATATTTAAAAAATATATATATAAACGTATAATTTAAATAAATTATAAAATTAAATTTTATTGAATGAAATCCAAACGTGCCAATATAAACATGGGGTGTATTTATTTATGTGTATAATGGCACATAGATGTGCTCACCTTTAGTTTGTTTTTGTATCATCTTATGAACTTTTATATTTCATTCGCAGTTTGAGGAGAAAATGCAAATCGGTCATATCATATCATGTACATCACTAAAGTATATCCATCTTTTGTTGTATATGTATTTTTAAAAATATCATATTATTTATTTTATCGAGAACTATCTATATTGTAATATACTTTCTTTTTCTCTAAGTTTCATATCGTTTGTATTTAGAAAAATTGTTTAAAATATGTGATCAATTTTCATTTACCATAATGCCAGAACAATTCAAGTATCAATTAAAATAGTAATTTCTATACAATCTATACAAAAAAAATTAAAATTGCATCATTATTTGTGGTATTTAAAAAATAGGGTGAACTTTTGTTTACAGAAAAACGACTATTTTTAAATAATACAGTGGGTTTCACATATTATGAAGTATTTATTAATTTATTTATTTCTAT
This sequence comes from Dilophus febrilis, assembly GCA_958336335.1. Taxonomy (NCBI): domain Eukaryota; kingdom Metazoa; phylum Arthropoda; class Insecta; order Diptera; family Bibionidae; genus Dilophus; species Dilophus febrilis. The sequence continues at coordinate 261,164 of OY284470.1, read as the reverse complement.
GTTTTATAAAGGTGTTTTATAAAATTGCATAAATTTGTTTACAATTCGCAAAATTACATATATATAAATAATTATTATTTTTATGAATTATAAACAAATGTTTTGGTTACAATTTTTGTATCGATCTATATATATATATGTGTATATTAGCATATTGTTATTCGTGGTTTTTTAATGAATTAGCTAATATTATACATACAATTACTATTTAAGTATACATAGAACCTAAAACCGCAGTATTGTGGTCGGGATCTGGGATACTCTTATATAAATAATTTTTAGTGAAATTATAAATCTCCCCATTTATTTCGCATAATTTGCTAATGTGAAATTTTATTTCATTTTTTTGTTTGGTTTGTTGTTTTGTAAATATCAATTATTCAACAGATTTGATTATTATTTTAGTTTGTTTTTATATTTTTTTTTTGCTCTCATTATACATTTTTATTTAAAATGTACTCAATGAAAGTATCATATAAAATCTATATCTATAAAAAATCATTATATATACAGCTCGAAATATTTAACATACATCCATAAATATATTTGGTGCGTATATAATTTTATTTATAAATCGTGTAATACTGCACAGGTATATTTTATATTGAACTATAAATGAGTATTTTTAACTTTCAAAATCAAAGAAACTTTCAATTATTCGTTATGTATGTACTGTATACATATATAGTCTATGTACGTACAGATATATCATAAATTATTATTTGTTTTACAATATGGATTCAAATACATATGAGTATATTTATTTTTGTGTTTGTTTACCTTTAATCAATTTAATGCAATTGTATATGTATAAATTTTATAATTATTTTTAAATTTCAAAGTTTCAATAAGCATTCGATTAAAAGTGCTTATTAAAAGTGCTATTATATTATATGGATAACTGGTATGTGTCTACAATATATATATTATTGGTGCGTTTGTGAAATATTTAAATTCAAATACGATATAGAAACGCTAAAATAACACTTATATATGGGGTACGGTACATATTAACATGGACCGGTACATCCTTGATAAAGATCAAGTAACGAAGAACCAATGTTTTAGCAATCGGCAATCAGGCGGGCAGAATACTGCTAACTACTGCTAACTACTAGTAGTTAGTGACTAGGGTATATACACCGAGTATTTCAAATCAAAGTATAAATAAATCTAAATAGGGTTTCTTCTCCATCTTTTTTTCATCGTAATGTGATCTAGTTTGTTTTTAAAAATCGTTAATAATATTCGGTCCCTTTTAATTTGTGCATACTATATCTGTGCCGTTATAGATACTGTAGAAGTATCAAGAAAATCAAGTATATAATCAATATTCAATAGTGAAGTACTTTATATTATTTAATTATACCTATACAGTAAGATTTATAAGAGTTGGTATGTATAAACATAAACATAATACATTTACGTTTTGTTTGGGTTTCGTATTTACCATATATATTAAAGTAGTTTTTTGTATTTGTGTTAAAATAAAAGAGAACGTAATCAATAGCGATTTACACTCGAGTAGTATAATAATACCAAATACATATACTAGGCACAATACAGGTTTAATTGTTTACTAAAATGAAGAACAACAACAGCATGGGGTAAGATGGTAAGATGTTAAATCTTTTGTTTGTCGTATATTTTTATTTCTTATTATTTATTCATTTAATATACTATTTATTTACTGTTTTTTAAATTTTACCTAATGAAAACGGTCAGATCTCATATAAGAATCTGAATGTAATATATAACTATATAGATTGATTAGGTACATCTAGAAAAATTTATATATACAAGTATTTATATATACAAGTACTTATATATATATAATTTATATATATAAGTATATAATCAATATTCAATAGTGAAGTACTTTATATTATTTAATTATACCTATACAGTAAGATTTATAAGAGTTGGTATGTATAAACATAAACATAATACATTTACGTTTTGTTTGGGTTTCGTATTTACCATATATATTAAAGTAGTTTTTTGTATTTGTGTTAAAATAAAAGAGAACGTAATCAATAGCGATTTACACTCGAGTAGTATAATAATACCAAATACATATACTAGGCACAATACAGGTTTAATTGTTTACTAAAATGAAGAACAACAACAGCATGGGGTAAGATGGTAAGATGTTAAATCTTTTGTTTGTCGTATATTTTTATTTCTTATTATTTATTCATTTAATATACTATTTATTTACTGTTTTTTAAATTTTACCTAATGAAAACGGTCAGATCTCATATAAGAATCTGAATGTAATATATAACTATATAGATTGATTAGGTACATCTAGAAAAATTTATATATACAGCATATTTCCTCTATACGTATGTGTTATATGTTCATTAGGTAGAAGAGTATTGTGAGAATTATACATATAGTGGAGTTGGATATCATATATATATGGATTACCCGTATATACGTAAGTTGAAGTTCAATTCATGTTTTGTTTTTTTATTATATATAAAAATGAAGTGATTTTAATTATTCCAGTTCTCGCGATATCATATATAATATATAATACCATGAATGTATGAATAAATGAAGTTCTTCTTGACCTGTTTATCAAAATATGAATTTAAAACATAAAATTAAAAAGCGTTTGTATCTTTATTTACGTCATTACCCAACCAACTTTTTAAAAGTTTTTTCAAAAAAAAGTAAATTAATAAATTAGTAAATTTTCATATATAGCATTCCTGTTTTTTTCTTTGTTTCCTAATCCTATATCTATAAATATTCATTCACCTACCATTTTCTGATATATGTTCCGTTCCGCTAGCCGCTAATCTAAATGAAATTATAAGTAAAACAACCAATTTTCTTTTCATTGTGATTCTGTATATAATGCGTAAATATGGTAAATAATTATTATAAAATTTATAAAATTTATATGCTTATATTACTGAAAATAATAATTTCCGATATACTGGATATTAAGGAAGAAGTTGTGAGACGTACAATATATATAATTATTTTGCATTGATTTTTCAATTTTTTTCACAAAAAACTAATTTTATTAACAACACTTTTATTTTACACACACAGAGTACTTTTTATATTTCTTAATTTTATCACTTTTTCATTCAATTAAGAAGTATACACTTATGTATATTAAAAAATAATAAATTAAAATATTTTGACATTATATTCAATAAATAATTATACATTTTTTTCACATAGCAATTTAATTTCTACAAAACAAATAAAAATAAAATTTCACTGACGATTATATATTATGTGTATATAAAACGTAACAAAAGTTTAGTAAATTATAGTTTAAAATAGTAAATTATTTTTTATAAATATAATTTTGTAATTTAGATGAAATTATTGTTATTATTCTTATTATTATTATTATTATTATTATTATATTGCTCCGATGATCAGTACAAAATATTTTATTTATAATATAATTATTTATTAAGATCATTGATTTTAATATCCTAAGGCGTCATAATATTAATAAAGGTATTTGAATTTTTAACCCAGAAAATGGATAATTTCGTAAATCTTCATTTTCTTTTTGATTGTAAAACCGCGCGCACTTAAAAGCAATGTTCGATGATTTCATCAACAATAAATACACAACAAAATAAAAACAAATAAATATTTTTAAAAAACTTTAAAATTTCTCCTTCTATACAATTAGTAGGTTATATATATTCCGAAGAATGAAATTGATGACGACATATATATAATTAAACGGCAATGAGTAATTATATATAACTTTTTTTTAGTATATACACACGGATATAACATATTAAAAATAATTTGTTTTTAAATTAAAAACGAACGAAATATATGTAATTATTGTAAATATTTTCACACAGTTTAACTGTTTAACCAATATATAAATGTAATTTTTTATAACAAACACTAAAAACAACCATATTTACCTTCCTAACTCTTCGGTTGAATTAATGAGTTTTTATTATAAATTATTTTTACTCCTCATTTTACCTTACTTTCTTATTACTATATATAGAAACATTTGATTTTTGAAAAGTTTTAAACAATGATTTTACTTTACACACTTAATTTTCTCACATATTAAAATCTATCTATCTTTATATGTATATAGTAGTATAGTAGTATTAAAAAAAACATTAAAATTTTACCGATGAGTGTAGTTTCCCGTGGTAAAGACCAAAGGATGGACAAGACTATTGTTTCAAATAATATAATTTTCGTATTAAAAAAAAGCCCAATTTACGTCTGTACTGTAGCCGTATAATTTCTGTATTTATTAGTATATATTTTTTTCGTACTTATATAATATTTACATTTCATGTATATATTCGCTCCGCTCCTCAGGTATGCATAATCGAATGAAAACAACTTTTTTCTTACATATATATAGTTATGTGAATATTTACGAGAATACAAATAGGTATATATGATATGTATTTATATATAGTATATTAAAATGTACATTAAGAAATCAACTGGTAAGGTGGGGATTATAGTTCCATTTATATATATTTAATATTTATATATGCGAACATTTCTTTTCTTAATTCTATAAATTTTTAATATTTCAAAATGAAACTTATAAAGAAATGTAATTATAATTATATTTTGAAAATATTTCCGCCGTTTACAGGTTGAACGAAATATTTAAGTGTAACAAATCAGAAATTGAAAGTTATACTATTTATTAATTCAAATATCCCAATAAAATATAATTGATTTAAAATGATTAAGAATTTTCTATACAAAATCACACCCGTTATAAAAATATATTTGATTTTATAAAGAATGTTTAAGATTATATGTATTATGTATATGTAACAAAATTATGCGAACAGTGTTAAAACATATGTACATATATATCATGTAATTTTAAGCCAAAAATAAATATATTTCTCATAAAATATTATTGAATAAAAATCATAATATATTTTATTAATATATATAGGTTTTATAAATATTGTTTAATATATGGTATTATATGTTGTAATATGAACTTATATTGTCATCTGTGTAAGCTATATATAAATTAAAGCTATATAATTTATATGTTTGGTTGTAGCGTTGTAGGTAGTGTAAATAACATTATATTTATTATTTTCTTCAAACGAGTACATATGGATATAAAGCGTAAATTAATTTTGGGCAGGTCGAAAAGTATGTGTAAAAGAAAGTTTCCAAAATATCCACTATTTCTATATTCATTTTACATAAATATGTATATTACAATTATTATGAAATTATAAGAATAACTAAAAATAACCAAAACGTGTTAAAGGAATGTTTGTATCTCACAGAGTTATGATTGTAAAAGAAGTGTTCTTTACCTATGAATCATATCCGATTTTTTTAATATTATACAATTTCATTTTATTGACAAATGAAAATTGTATTTCTTAATATTGAAGGTGAACTGAAAGTGACTCAATGATCATAAAGGAAATTATCACAAAACGCAATATTATATGAATGATAATTAATGTTAAATAAATAATAAGAAAAAAATATGTTAAATAAATATTCATATGACACATTGATTGAATTTTCATATAATAATGTCGTTTTGTTTTTATATGCACGTATAAATGGATGTATGGCTATGGATTCTTTTATTTTTGAATTGAAATTTAAGAATTTAATGAAAAACGATTAATTGGATGTTATGAATTCGAATCGAAAATAACTGTAAAACACAAAATATTGTTAATGCCTTCCGAACGATTAAACAAAAATTAAAAACCAACGAAGTTTTAAATTATCATATTGTAATAATATTAGAACTGAGTGTGAATACATTTCAGCTTGGTCGTATAATGTGATTCGGTGATTAACAAAAAATAAATATTCAATTGATTATTCACAGCGTATATATACTATACATAAATGTTTGTTATTTGTATGATACAATATGTTTTACAAAATAAAAAAAAAGATCAGTTATTTATTTATCTGTATATGTATTATATGTATTCACAAATGTAAATAATAAAAGAATTAGCAAAAAGAAGAATTTGTCGCATTGTTTTTTTATTTTATCTATTCTCAAATATTCTTATTTATTTAATTTTTTCTTGTTTCAAACTATAGGTTTGAAAAAAAAAATTTTAATGTGAAATCACACTCTGTCTGCGGTGATGTAATAAATTTAGTAAATTTAGTACACATTCAATATTATATTAATAAAAAGGATTATTTACACGAAATTTGTTTTCAATTATTAATTTATATTATTCGACATAACGTAGTTTTGTTATCAAAAGCATACAAAAACACAGGTTGCAGATAAAAATAAAATGCTTATGTTTAAAACATCATGTTTTATCACGATGATATTAAAAATTAAATTTATAATGCGACAGGTAAAACATGAATAAAATAACTTTACATCTCTTTTATTTTTATATTTCTATGGTTTACAATGAGTGCAGTTTATCAACAATTTTAGGGTTTATTTTGAACGACATAAGATGTTAATTACAATAGAAAATTCAGTTAAAGGAATCAATGAAACGACAAAAAAAAATAAAGGAATATAATTCTTTTTGAAATTAAATGGACTAAAAGCTAAGTATAAACATTATATAAATTTTCTAGATATTAGAATGTTAAAATTCAGATGAACATTAAAATGATCATATGTGTTGAAAATAAAATACGAGTTTTTTGTGTGACAGATTATGGAATGTATTATGTATAGAAAAAAATTCGTTTATTTTTTAATTTAATTTTTTTTCCTACAAAAATACCATCATTTATCGAGAACAAATGAATATGAAACAAACTTAGAACCGGTTATATATTTTTACTCATTTTACATTGTTGAAATATCTCATCAGTATATATTTATCTGAATATTTCCATGTGTATAAAAGAAATTCGTCAACCTTTTTAAGGTATAAAAATACCAAAAATAAAAAATGATCGTCTATTTTTTATATCCATTTACAATGGAATCAGTATTATTTTTACGCGGTATAGAATTGTTAATGTATACCCAAAAACAAACGTATGATTACAAAAAAAAAAAGAAGAAGAAATATTAACAAAAATCAGAATAAAAACAAGGAAAGAAATCTATTCAACATTTCATTTAAAATTTAATTCATAAATTCATTAATTATCAATTTAATAATATATAAAATTTATAACTACAATAAATGTTTTAAATAATTTTTAACATACATTGTACACTCATTAGTTATTTGTATTATTAAATATATTTAAGAAATGAATCAGTGAAAATAAAGATAATATTAAATTAATATTTTTTTGTTAATAGACATTATATCTCATATTTAGATACATATATAATTTTTAATAATTTTTTTTAAATTTAACTAGTATTTAATATGTAATTTATTTAATTATTTCTTTACTGTTAGGTATTATATGCAAAATGCAACTATTTAACATGAGTCATACTTTAAAAATATCGATTAAACAAAAATATATAATGTTCGATATATGTTTATTATATATCGAGTTTATTATAAAAAAAAAGAGTTATCTCATATCAAATTTCCCCTCCCAGATCACACGTTGCACCAGTACCAAAAAATCTAAGGTGCTTTTTTATCACCTTTGTCCACAAATTGGAACTTTGGCGGATATTTTCCAAAATTTCAATTTGAAAAAAAAAAGTTTTTTTATGTAGCACCTTATGTTTTCGACCTTTTTGTTTTTCGTATATTGTTACGAAAATGAGTTTTTAAAATATTTGCTATTTGCTTGAAATTTTGTATATGGGTTTGGTAAAATTATATTCCGAGAAATTTGTTCGGATCCCATCCCATATAGGAATTACTATACAAATCCAAATGTCAAAAAATAAATAATAAATATGAATTCGAAATGATATTCGATATTTTATATGTTTATGATGCGTGTAAAATTTCCAATAATATAAATTCTATAAATATTATTATTTTTACACATATTGATTCATAATATAGAAATAATCGTGTTATATTGAGGTCATTCTCATCATTTAACTTTTACTATAGCTAAATATTAATATGTGTGTGATTCAAACTAACGCGATCACAAATTAATGTCAAACGATGTATATTAAATATCTTATTGATGAAAATACATTTGTACAAATTAACACTCATTATCAAATTGACTATCCGAATACAGTTAAAATTCAGAAGTATATAGGTAAATATGACCATATATGTACATCTAATCTGATTATAAATATTTTTCGATTCATATTAAAATATATGGTACGAATCTAAAACGCCATCTTTTTAAATTATAATCGCGCAAAATTATTCACCCAAAAAACCCCCTCATCAAAGTAATCAAAATATTCGAAGTGTTAATTCAAGTATTATCGTTGAAATATTCAGAACAAATTTGTTCTTACTTTTTGAATAAATAATAATATAACACGTTGCTATTTCATCTTCATATATGCACTGCGTTTTCTCTATATTACTTTATTTATCTGCATCATCACGATAAATATTTGTATATTATATTTTATTTTGAAGTTTGCGATGATGAGCTAACAACAATATATTATATTAATAATATTAATAATAATAATAATAAAAAGTAACAGTAATATATAAAATCATTCATCCGCATAATGATAATTTGTTTCTTCGTTTTTTTTTATTGTTTAGATATTTTTTTAAACATAAAGCATTGATTTTAACAACTAATATGGTATGAACCTACTTTTTAAATTTAAACAACTTGAAAATTTTATAAACAATACACAAAAAATAAAAAAGTGTTTCAAACACCTTATATTTTACAATTTATAATCCATGTATATATTTATAATTTTACCTTTGTTAGAGCAAGACCACAATAAAAATAAAATAAAATAATATTAAATTTTAATTATAAAAAATAATAAAAATTTTAATTATATATTAAAAACGCACACAAACAACAATAAGAAACGGCTAAACTTGCAATAAGTTTAATCTCTGACTCCCGACTAACAAAACAATAAGTGTATGACTGACATTTTTTTTTTCAAACAATACATTCAAAATATGAGTCGTATTTTTCCTTAACCAGTGAAGAACATACTTAAAAAATATCTCGTGAAATTTTATATACATATATTACAAATGTACGTATACGTACGTCAAGCCCGGCCCTAATTTTTTTTCTTGTTTTTTTTGGCTGTGCTTTATTCGTTTTCTTTTTAGATTTTTTTATTTTTATCTTTTTATTTTTTATAATTTTTTTTTTTTATCTGAGGTTTTGTTGAGAAATAGGCCTCTCTGGTATACCTTGTTAAAATAAAACGCATCGCAACCGCAAGTCTACCACAATTAGTTGATGTGGAAATGACTATAAAAACTTACGGGCGCTCAAATAAAACCGGACGCCAAAATGGTTAGGAACGAGCCTGACGTACGTATGCATATATAAGAACAAATCTTGGTTTGCTTTCATGAATAATAATTTTCTGTCATTATATTTTTTCATTTCTTTCGCAATAGTTCATTTTATATTTTAATACCTGGATGAATCTTGACTATTTGGAAGTATGGTTAGGAACGAGCCTGACGTACGTATGCATATATAAGAACAAATCTTGGTTTGCTTTCATGAATAATAATTTTCTGTCATTATATTTTTTCATTTCTTTCGCAATAGTTCATTTTATATTTTAATACCTGGATGAATCTTGACTATTTGTGAAGTATAGGTATATATTTTTATATGACGATAATCGGTGTTTCATCATTTACTTTTATTATTATTGTAATGCATATGCGGTACAAAATAATAAATAAATACATGATTTTATTAGTATGTAAATATACATAGGTATATTTTATGTTTTTATATGATACAGATATGAACACTCTGATTGATTTTGATATCGGGTACGAAAACGCGTATTACTAATAGAAATAAAAGAGACTAGAACAGCACTCTCTGGAATTCTTTATATATATATATCTAAAATACCTGGCCGATCATGAAATCAATGTTAATGCGTATATATATATATAATGCGTATATATATGTTATATAATAATAAAAGAAGAAAATCCTTTATGTATTCTAAAAAGTAGATCACCTTATACCCTTGTACATAAATATGAAAATCATTTCGGAGACGTATATAGGTTAGTGGATTAATTCAAAAACCCATATATATAACATTATATTAAAATCTACATAAATCATTTTTTTTCGGATGATAAAATAGATCGGTAGTACTTTATGTATGTGATTTTATAAATTATTGTACTTTACTAAATGTATATTTACAATAAACTTTATATAAGGATATAAGGTATATTTAGCAATATAATCAAATACAATATATGTATGTGCAACTATAAATAAATGCAAATACCAATTTTAAATATATTATAAAATATTAACGTGCCGTAAAGTCGAATACTACGTAATCCTAGGATTATTTCCAACCAATAATTGTTCCACAAGTTTTTATATAAGTATTTATTAAATATTGTGTAAATAAATAATATATGTATGTTCCAAATAGTCAACAATTCATCAATGTTTAAACTCTTTATATATAATGTTTCTCAATATTCCTCACAAAATCGAATACCACGTAGTCCTGGCACTTTTGCCAACAAAAAATCGTTCCACAAGAGAGGGGTCTAACTTCAATCCCTACCGAGTTACAGGGTGTTGAAAATTGTGTTCATTGAAAAACATGGTCCCATCTATTAACTTATAACTTCCAAATTCATTTACCTATAAATGGCGTATCCATTTGTTATTCTAGCATCAATGGGTTAGAAAATATAACATAATGACGGAATGAATGATTCACTATGAAAACAATTTTTTGAACATCTTGTAACTCCGTAGGGGTTGAAGCAATAGTCCCAGGATTACGTGGTATTCGGCTTTGTGGGGAATATTGGGAAAGAGTTTAAACAAATCTATATAATATACAATATAACCATATTTCGTGCTGTAAAAAAATGGAGTGTACTGTGTACACTTGTACAGTATATGCGTTTTTTACACACATTTGATGCAAAAGACCCAAAATACCTCAGACTTGCTTATGAATATACGAATATATTTTGATATTTGAAAATTCAAATAAACGTGTACAGGAGCAGTTCCGTTGATCAAATACAACGTTGGCAATTATAAAAGGCCCAATTTTCCATATCTTATACAATAGATTGAATAGATTATGTTGAGACAATTTACGGTTTGCCGAACATACCTATAATGGAAATATTTTATTTTTATTAAAAATATATCAAATTTAATTTGAATTTATATTAAACCAATTTAATTTAGTACTAGGCATAAGTCAAACCGCGTTTTATTTTTTCTAATATATAACGTATTAATTTACTCATTCTTGAAAGATATTTTATTTTATTTTTGTTACATGTTATTAATTTCTATTGGGCCTCAAAACATTTTTCATATTCCATTTTGCAGCATATAGGTACGTATATATGTATATATATAATAAATTTATTAAAAATTTAATTGCATTTTTATATTATACGCACGATATGTTACTGATAATGTTTATGTTTCTTCTAAACCGTAGAATCTGTAAGAGTGGCGCTTGAAATCCCTATACCTATAAAAACTGTATAAAAATTAAAGAATTTCCAACAAGAGGTACACATTATATTTAGTTATCTATAAATCTATAAATCATTCAACATATAGACATAAAGACATAATAAAGCGCATATATGTCTACACTACAATAGATTGTTGATATTTCAATGAAAGTATGAATAAATAAGGTTCATAATATATCCATCCGCATATATTGTAAATACCAAACTTGCCCAAGTGTTTATAAAACCCTGTAACGCATCATACGCTATAAAAAATATTCTTTCCAACATTTAATTGCTCTACACAATATTTACTTATATATAAACTATGATACTATATGTACATTATACATGCATATATATAAAATGTAGTTTAATAGTATCGTTTCATTTTCTTCTGAAATGCTTTTCATATCATATATACTATATATAATATCATAATATATGTATATATTGTAGATAGATATACTTATATAGGGTACTATATATATGTAAATGTATATCTGAAATTATAGTCCTCTTTCAAATTGTTTTTCTTTTTCCATGTACATTATACATTCTTATATTCTATAGCATATTATTTATAAGAGAAAAACACTATAAAATGTAAAATATTTTGCATGCAATGTGAACATTAAAGAAACATTAACTAATAATATACATATTTTGTAAAATTTATATTATATATATATATATATATATATGTAAATGTATATAATATATATATACATAGTAAATATATTACGTTATATCGTTATATTATTTTATATCCATCCTTATATATACCGACCGAGCATATGTATATGTAAATGTGAAAAAGTGAAAAATTTATTATACATTTTATGTGTGTATGCTTACTTAATTTTACAACTATTATTATATTGTGGTCATTTAAGTAAACCTTTCAAATTTCTCTGTTAAGATCGGACATTATATTTATAGTAAAAGGATTATTTTCATTTACATTATATATTATATATACATATATATACATATATTTCGCATTTTGTGAAACAAATTAAGGAATACCCTGATGGTGCGATGTGTTATGGTGGTTACCAAATTTTAACGTATAGGATATTGTTTAAAATTCTTTCTTTTTTTTTAGTTTTCTCAAAAATTAAATAAAAACGAAAAAATATCCATAATTTGATAGTTATTTAACATTATTTGATAGTTATTTATATATATACTTTTTTTAAAAATCTAAATCTATCTTCCTTTTTACTTATATGCAATGTATATCATTTTTATTCCATAGTATCTTCTGCAGCATAGTATACTATATAGTATTTTCTGCAGCACACAATGTTATTATACATTAAAAAAATAACCTAGTTGTAATTGTGATATTTATAATGATTGCAGAATTTTACCGTTTGGTATGTATAATATATGACAAAAATACTTAAAATTGTTTGAAATAAATTTTATTTTTTAAGTTTTTGGATCAAATAATCATATTAATTTAAATGCATATTTATTATTTATTTTTTTGTTCGTTGCTATTGCAGAATCGGTTTAGCGCTCGTAAAACCTCGGAGTTCGATTACCGTGAACCCGTTACGAAATCGCTTAATCAGGCGATGAGCCTATGATGCATTGAATACATTCCAGTGTTTTGAGTGGCCAAACTTTAATAATACGTGGATTCATTTACGAAATTTTAATTTTATTAATTACTTTTATGAATATTACTTATTATATGAATGTCTCAAATTATCTAAGAATATTTTCTCAGTAAATAAACATTTAATATATTCAATATTCCATACTATAGTATCAACAATAATATGATACGAATAAGAAGTTCTACTTCTTAAGCAAAAAAAAAAACATACACCAATGAAAAAATCTATTCGTGTATAACAAGGAAAAAAATTTTACAAATCCAAATTAATATTTTTAACATTTCTTTTAAAATAATTTTTATATTTGAATGATATATGTTTTCAGTTTTCTTTACTTGCCTTTTTAACTATATATGTATAATTGTATATCGTATATACATATGATACTATACATACACTCGTATATACGTACATCAGGAAACAGATAATTTTGTTTGGAAAAACTTACGTTTCTCTTTGAAAAAGATTACTTTTCCTTTTGAAACAGATTACTAAAAAAAGAAAAAGAAAAGATTATTACCCCCCGGAGCTTTTATATAAGAAACTTATTTTTAATTTTTATTATGTTAGTCTTTTATAAGCTTTTATTTTTTTTAATATATTCAAAAATCCAATAAAATATGTGATCATATATATTTATACTACTCTAACCACTATTATATCGGACACCTGCTATTTTATTCGTATGCTCGACTTTGAGATGCCGAGAAAGACTTTAAACAATAATTTTTTAATCCTTCCAATTTTATTTCATAAAATAATGGTTTTAGTTAAATGATTGCGCAGACAGAAGTAAAAAAACTTTTAAATTCAAGAATATTTTTAACTAATTAGTTAACTCATAAACTAACAAAAAATGTTCATAAATTTTTTTACGTTTTATCCGTGTATCATTATGTGTTTTTGTGAATAACTTCGAAACTATTAGAGATATAGTATTGGAATTTATATCAAACGGAAGTAAGTATCAAACGGTAGTAATATCAAATGGTAGTAATGTAGCAATTTTATAATTATGTGTGACGTATTGTGGGACACCCTGTATATTTTTGTAATTTTTTAATTTTATTTTTTGTGATTTGATATAATAATATAAATTTTTAGCACATATTATATTTAGTTTTTTTGTATCTATTTGTGCATACCCGCGATAGAAAACTTCGATATGAAATGTTTTCATGTTTTATTATGTATGTATGTATATATACTATGTTGATGTCAGTTTATTCCATTCATATAGTACTCCTATATTTTAGTTATATTATAGAATAAACGGCACACGCACAAGAACGATGGATATTTGACATATATTTGTTTTATACTTATATACATTTTCCTTCATTGCAAAAGGAAAAAACTTCAATATATCTATTTTTGTACGAATTTTTCATTTTTTTGCAATAAAAAAAGTATTTATAACTATATCACATATGTAGAAATGTTCATATAATAATATGTTAGAAACATAAATTTTCCATGTAAATATTATATTATATATTTATATATATGTGAAAAGATTTGCAATTCAGATTTTCTAAATGTAATATTTCTTTTCAAATTAGTAAGTAATATGAATAAAATAAGTGTGTATATAGAGTATAAAACTTTGAAAGACATATAAAAATGCGATATTGCTATATATAAATCGTATTTATATTTTTATACATATATGAATTCATTTAATACATGTATAATAGGAACAAAAACAAAAAATACTTCAATTCTAGGAATTTTCTATTTTATTGCATTTTCATTTATTGCGAGTAATTGTATAATTTATTTAAATTAAATTTACATGTAAAAAATAAAAACACATTTCCAATTTCAATTTATGTAGTATACATAATAATAAATAAATACTAAAGTATACTATACTATAATAAAATAAAATAAAAAATAAAATAAAATACATAGTATACTATACTATAATACATAATAAAAGGAAAAAAAACATTTAAAATTTAAATCCAAGCATATAAATAAATACCAAGGAACGATATATATATTCCATACATAAAATGATAAAATTATTTTCATATATATATTTATAAAATAATTGATTAACATTATAGTATATTTTTCTATATTATATATATATCCCCATATGTACTTTCGAAAAATGGTATTAATATGTAAATATTTATATTTCACAAATCACAAAATAATATACAGAATAAAACTACGTATATATATAATGATCATAATGACAAAAAATTTAAAATACATAACGTGATTTCATTTAACCAAGTACTTAATGTCATGAAGTTATATATATGAAAGTATTTATTTTTTTATTGTACATGATAGTTTTGTGATTGTATAAATTATTATATATTATCATGTTGGCATGTTATATTATGGTATATGGTATATTATCATGTTGGTTAATATTGGCATGATAGATATAGAAGAAACAACACGATTCATATATGAAAGTTACTAAAATTTCGGATTATAATTATACCCTAATATTATCGCATCTTAATCAACTACACAAATATTTAAATTAATTATATATATATATATATATATTGAATTTGGTCAAAATAATTGTATTCTAAATTTTTTGAAAAGTTGATTTTAGTATTTGATGTTTATTTCAAAAAAAAAAAGATTCCTGATTTATAGGTTAAATTTGTCGTCGTCGAAAATCTCTTGGGTGTATATTTATTAGTTAATATAAGTTGAAAACATTTTTATTCTATATGGCATGTTTGTTTTTTTTATATTTAATGCATGCAATGTGAGTTTCATATGTTTTAATATTAGTATATCGATATATATCAACTATATAGCCAGCCATATAACTATTGTGTTTTACCGGTTTTACGCGAAGATAAATTGGTATTGGATATTTAATAGAAAAAAAGTAAAAACCGTGCCAGGCTAACTGTAATAGGATTCATGTAATGCTGCCTTGGGGGTGGGGGGGCTTACATTTATAACCAATCAACTCCTAATAAAATTTTAATACAAATCCCTGCAAAATCCTTCAATATATTATTTTCATCATTAACCTATTTCCTTACCATTTCTGTATGTTCTATTTAGACGCTTATTTATTTAGTGTATTTATACTAACAACAGTTACTTTTTCGTGATTGCACCATGTATACGAGTATATGAATCTATTATATACATAGTTTGTTAAGAGTTTCGGCTCAAATGTATATATGAATAAATAAATAAATAAATATCTCTAACAAACCCTTATAGTTTTGTATGGGAGATCCGAATTTCGAAGCTGGGGTATAACATAACCAACTCTACATAAACAAATAATGAATATCGCATATATGAATGACATGCATAATATTATTTTCAATTGATTATAAAATAAACATTATTTGGAAATCATTTTATGAATATAGTATACATACTATGTTACAATGTATAGTATATGTAGTATAGTATATATACATGGTAATTACTTATATATATGCCTAGAAGTGTTTATTTTAACAGCAGATTGTATAAAAGCATGGCATATACAAATAATAAAAATAATACCAACAGATAATGTATTAGAAAAAAATGTGTAAATAATATTACGAAAATTTATCGAACTTTCATTGTTGTACAATAGATTAAGTAAATTTTAAAACGTATATATGCGTGCGTATGATTAGCATAAATAAATAAATTAAATTTGTCGCTTTACAACCAACAATCTGGTTTTAGCGTCCAACAACAGCCTTCTGTTGTTAGTTTCTTAATTTGTGACTTTTACTAGATTCGAATAATACTTAGATTCGAAAAATAACCGAAAACATAAAACATATATTTTATGTCTTCAGTAGGATTCGAACCCACTACCCCAAAATTTCTTTATAATTTTAGGTTGGAATTTTTATCATTTATACCACAGAGTCATTACGTGTCGAGTCGTAGTATATATGATTAGCATACCATTTGTAAATTAATACGTACTATACTATATGCATATTTATTTTCTGTGACAAAACTTAAATACTATATATATGTATATAATATACATATGTATTAAATTAAATACAATGTCTACAGGCTATAATAAATTTCAAATAGGTAAGCTTATGTAGTTTTCTGTAATTAACCCCTAAGTTTGTTTTATATAAGTTTCATCACTTTTCTCATTAAATTGTACGTATATATAAACATTCATACATATGTTTATATATAGTATATGTCTATGCATATGCTAATTGTATATTTTATTATATTCTTTTCCTATTTTCATTTATTTTCTCCTGTTGACATTACATTTTTTTTTAATTGAAAAATATGCTTTTTTATATATTTTGTAAGTTGTATATACATATAAATATAAGTGAATGTGTATGCCGGGTGTT
Organism: Dilophus febrilis; assembly: GCA_958336335.1. Classification (NCBI taxonomy): domain Eukaryota; kingdom Metazoa; phylum Arthropoda; class Insecta; order Diptera; family Bibionidae; genus Dilophus; species Dilophus febrilis. The sequence continues at coordinate 243,653 of OY284470.1, read as the reverse complement.
ATTATATTCAAAAAATTTAGTATAATAAATTTGAAAGTGGAAGTTATTATACGTTTTATTATATAGTATATGTCGCCACACACCGTAAATTACATTAAAATGTCATAAAAAATGTTTATTACAAATCTATAAAATAAACAAAGTTTGTATTGTTTCTATCTATTTAGATTTAGATATATATGTATATTTACGTTGCGTTGTAAGGACACATGTTCCTTTTACTATTTTTATTACTATTCCATTTTTTTGTTTTCAATTCAAACTGTATATAGATATAATAAAATGACAATCAACATTTAACTAAATTAACATTTATGATCATTCCTTATATGTATCCATATATGTAGCCATATATGTATGTATATTAGGCTTGGGTCGGTCGCGAACGACCTGTACATTTCGAACGAATCAGACATGTGACTCAAAAGACTCGAGTCAGTTATTTAATATTATACCGGTCATGTGATACCGAGTCACCAAGTTGTTTCGCTTTACTTTACATTTGTATATACCATTATATACTATACGATCATAGGTAGTCGTCAATGTACACTTTTAATACTGTCGCAGTTTTGCAATATTATATATATAGAGAAAAATTATAAATAAAGTATAAGTTAATAATCATCATAGTCATGATCATCAAATCATTTATGTCTTTTACTATTGTATATTTGTTTTGTTTATATTAACCAGCATTATTTCTCTTTCATGCTGTTGGTATTTTTCTTTTATTGTTTATAGCCTTTATTTGTATTTTTGTATTTCTGTTTTTTTGTGTTTTTTTTTGTATATAGAATAGTAATATATGCGTATTAGTTTATCAATATTATATGATTATATTATAGACAAAACGTATATATTATTTTATTTTCATGCGTTTCGTATGTCGTTCGTTTGGTATGACCCGTATGTTTGGTATGACTTGTATGTTTGGTATGAGACGTCCGTTTGGTATGTTCAGCATATCTCGTTCGTTTGGTAGATTTGCGTTGACTGTGTCTTTTGGTTATATTGGCCGTATGTTGGATGATATTCTTGCTTTTGAAATTGTGTATTTTTTTGTATATAATCATATAATAATATATAATATTATTATAAATTAATCAAATAAAAAAGTGTATTTTTATAGCTATACCTTCTATATTCTTTTATTTTGTTATATTTCTCTTTTTTTATTAGTTTTGTATTTTGGTATATTTTTATGTTATTTTTATTTTGTGCTTTTTTGTAAGAATATTTTATCAATATTATATTTTAAAAAAATGTATGTATTGTTTTCAATTTTCAAATATTTGAGGTTTTTGATTTTATCGGTCGAATTAATGACGAAATCACTTATTATTATCTTACCTAGAAATGCATAGAAGATCTTCTGTTGGTAGTTTCATAATTTGTTGTTTTTACGGTATAGGTAATATTAATTTCATCATACATTTCGACCGATTAAATCAAAAGACCCAAACATACCACACGAACGAGTCTTTTTTATGAGTCCTTAAAGGACATCAAACGAGATGACCTGAGTCAGTGAAATGAACGGCTTTGCCCAACACTAATGTATATGAATAGCAGAAGAAACAAAAAGAAACAAAGTATGTATATCAATTTGCATGGATAAATAAATAAACGGAATTCCAAAAAATGTTATCATAAGTTGTATAATGATTTCTCAAACAGAATAACTTTGTAATTTGGTATTGCATTGTGAATTATTAAAGTACAATATGTGAGTAATTTTTATCACTATAAATAATATTTTTTCCATCTAAAATATGCAAAACATCAAATATATATATTATAAAATATCTATTCTACCATTTCAGCTCAAACTGGTCTGCTATCAATCATTCCTTATGAATATACAATATACATACATCAACATCATACATCATACATGCATACATACATCCATACATACAAAGAAATTTACTGTATGTAATAAATCGCATATAGACTGAGAAACCGCAGTGTTACATACATTTTAGACTTACACTACCCCCAATAAAATAGAACAAATACAATTATATAAAAATAAAATAAACCACAATATGAAATAATAAAAATTTTGATTTAATTGGCCGTAAATAAAACAATAAAGACCCCTCGACTTTGGTTCCAAATCAATTGAGCAGAAAAATAAATATACTTTACATTCTTTTGTATATTATTTTATGTACAAAATGTAAAAGAAAATTGTCGGCGATGACGATGATTACAATGAAAACATTTTGACAATGATGATGATAAATATACAATATCCGGTATTATAATACGGTATTATAAAATAAAACGTGGACAAATGAATGTTAATATCGATGATAAAAACACATTACAATATATACAGGGAGTCCCATTACAACCCTATAAAGCCAAATACCACGTGTTCCTGGGACTATTTCCAGCAAAAAATCGTTATGGAGGGGGGGGGGGGTCTAACTTCAACCCATACCGATTTACAGGGTGTTGAAAAAATTGTGTTCACTGAAAAACATGAGTTCACTTATTAACTCATAATTTCCAAACCGTTAAAGCTGGAATAAAAAACATATACTCTATATCTAGGTAAATGACCTTTAGTTTTGCTCTAGATACATTTTTTGCTATCTAGTTCTTGTTCGGAGTTGCTGATGCTCAAAGTGAAAAAATATCATATTTTTCAGAAAAATTGATTTTTTTCAAAATTATCGGGGGAAAAATTTTTTTTTTTCTAAATTACTTTTGCACACTATAAAATTCTCTTAAAGTTCACCGTACAAAGTTAAGCGCTCCGTCTTATAAATTTGGAGTTATTATGTGATTAGAAACCGAGAAACATTGTATTAATACACATATACAGGTTGTTATATTATCCGATTGAATGTTTGTATTTTTAACCTTTCACAAAGTTTCCATATAAACATGAAGTATTATATGCGGTTCTTTGTAAATCACAACATTCCGTATCAATTCTTTAATAAAAGTTTTACATTAACTTTCAATTATATACGATCAATTATATTTTAAAATTCAAATTAAACAACTCTATATCTATATTATATATTTCTAGTTTATTTCAGTACCAGATTACACACTTTATATAAAAATTAAATTAAGGAATACGGATTAATATAAATTAAGGATTATTTCTTAAGGTGGTAAAGCAAAATATTATTTAGTATTTATTAGTAACAGTATCCATTCTGATTTGCCAAATGGATTGAAAATATGATATCGATAAAACACATTGTAAATGTGTACAAAAATACAACAAAATGACATAATAAATGAAAATAAAACAAATTGTAAAAAAAACCAAAACAAAAGGTATCTTTATACACCACAAAAGCTAAACTGGCTAAAAAAATTGGTATATATAAATATACAAAGAAAAATCAAAAGGCTACGAAGCGGAAATTTTATATATGAATGTCCTTTTTTTTATTATCCCTCTATGAATATATATAGATATAAATATAAGTATACAAAAAACGTTTGTCTCAATATATATGTATAATGTATATACTTATATGTTTAGTATATATCTATATATCAATTCAAATAAACACAAACAATCATATTAATAATAATAACTCATAAAAAAGAATGATTCTTGTGAGACCTTTTATTAACCTTTAAATGTAACATTTATATATATATACGTGTATTACGTACGTATGTACATCTTTCGAGTTACTATATACAGATATCCTTTAGTTAGATATATACATATTTGTTAGTATTTTTTTTTTTCGGTAAATAATATTTTCAATTATTGATTAACTTGATTCGATATATAAGAAATGAAAAATTCTGCGATTATTATTATATATAGAATACCCTCGAGGGACAAATATATATATGTAATTATATATACATATATTACTATACATATATTACTATAATATGTGATATTACATACATTTATAAATATAAGTATATACAAATATATAAGTATATGAATCAATAAAACGAAATAAATAATATAATATACATCCATCTGGTTTTTTAAATATAATTCTATTATTTGATAAATATGGAGACAATAAACATACTGAATATTATAAATATTGATATATTCAATGACTATACACATAAGTTAAATATATTTTCTAAACATATAAAATATGAATCTATAAATTTGGTTAGTAAGATTTTGTAATATTTAATTTAATATTCTAACTTCTTATTTGTATATGAATAATTTTTCATTATTTTATTCAATTTTGTTTTATACATAAATGAAATATTATAAAAAGTAATAGCAGAATGTAGAGCTTACAGTGAAAATGATTTAAAAAAATAAAACTACGATCTTTTTTCGTGTCCTCATGGTCAATCATGGTATATAATACGTTACTCAATAGAATAAATTGATGGCAAGTTCTATCTAATGTATATTTTTATTTTATAATAATATTTTATAATAATATAATATTTTTATATTTTAGCTATACTTGAATTCTGTGTAGAAAACACAACACAAATATCTTTATTTACACAATGCACAAAGTATATTAACCCTAATATAACTTTAACAACGATAAATGTATATACAAATGAAATATATATTTATATCAAATTAGAATTAATTGTGCATTTATTATATATTTAATTTTTTTATGACCGGAATGCCAAACGAAAGTTAATTTGTAATTATTATATGTAAATATTTCCTACAAATGCTGTCCGAAATTGATGAAATTTTGTTTCTATGTTTAGTTTTGTTATACAAGATACAACTATATAATTTTATAATACTATAGGACAAGAAAAATTGTAAATATACTAAAATTCAAAAATTTAAAGTTATTGGAGGGATATAAATAATAACAAATAAAAAAAACAAGAACAAAATCATTTGATTTATTATTCCGTTAAGAATTTATTACTTTAATGTGCATATAACTTCAAAAACAATAAAAAAAATTCGAATTTAAGGTATAAATAAAATTAAGTAATATGGCGATATATTAAATTTTGACGTCATAAATTATTTATATTTAAATTCATCATTTAAAAATGTGAAAATAGGTGAAGTATAATAAAATAATAAAATTGCTCATATAACTTTATTTTTGCTGCTAAATAAATTAAAATAAATTAATTTTTCGCATTACAACTAGGCTTGCCACCCGTCCTCCTTTAGCAGGAAAATATCTCCGTACTCCACGAAAGCAAAAATGTCCTCCCTCACAAAGCATAAATCGATTTTATGCATTTTATAAAATTTAAGTACATTTTATAACATATCTAGATTCTTGTACTTGTTTCAAAGAAAGTATTTTTTTATATTAAAACGGCATTTGTGTTATTTTTTTTAATTGTATTGTAGTAAGTTATATAATTTTTTAAACACTTATCAGATAATGCTCATGATATTAGAATTTTTTGTGTTTTTTTTATACTTCATAAAATATATTCTAATAAATTCAGATTTTTTTTGCGAATGTCCTCCCATGGCATTTCTAAAAGGTGGCTGTCCTCCCACCAATAGTTTTTAAAGATGTTTTATTTTATTTAATTTTTATTTGAGCACCGCAAATATATATATGAACAGGTAAAATTTATATTATATATAGATATAAATTGCAATAAACAATTGAGATGATATGATAACATACAACATAAAAATTATGGGGAATACTTGTCATCAACACCACAGAAGGAAAACTTTTTTTACTCCAAATCAATATCAAAATACACAAAATCAGGTGTAGCTAAATATATATGGTATATGAATATATGCGATCATATATATGATGGTTCTTTAAATACAAAAGAGTGTATATATACATAATTATATACATATATGACAACGTCAACAAAAAAGGAAAGCATAAAAAAACATAAAAGAAAGATTGCTTTATTTTAGTTGATTCATTTTCTTTATAACTTTATTTTTTACGTTTTTTTAATACATTTTCACGTGACAAATTTCCCGAGGCACATATTTTATTACATCGAAAATTCAACAGCAAATTTTTGTTTCCTCTTCTTCTTCTTCTTTATCTTCTTCGTTTTATATAAATACATGTATTTATCATTTTTATATATATGTACAGGGTGTCCCACTTAAGTCTATCCTGCTAATATCTTCGAAACCAGTGGAGTTATCACTAATATGATGTTAGAGGACCCTTACTGGATCCAATTTGGATACATGTTTATGTTAACCCTTTCCTCTCCACACTAACCCATATGCGCCTAATGGATATCAACTTTGGAAAATGAAATGTACACCTATATTTTTTTTCGTCTATTTTGAAGAGCGTGATGAGAAATTAAAAAAAATTAAAAATATGGGGGGTCGAAAAATAAGCGAAAAAAAACATTGGTTTATATTTGATTTTCCAAAGTGATATCCATTAAGCGCAGTAGGGGCCCTCTAACATCATATTAGTGATAACTTCACTAGTTTCGAAGATATTGGCAGGATAGACTTATGTGGGACACGCTATATACATATACGCTTTCATGTGTGTATTAAATGTTATGGGATATATAATATGTTTTCAGTCATATGCTGCAATATATAATCTGGATATGTGCATACTGAAAAACGTTGTTTGAAAGTATACTATGTTATATATAAAGTTATAGATATGCAAAGTTTCCTACATAGAAGTAATAAGTATTCTCTATAAATAGCATATATCAGTTAGGTGTATATTATGATATTATACAAAATGCAATGTATTGAAAAGCGTGTATATAAAATACTAAATACATGTTTATATTTTGTAAATCCATTGGAAATATATATAAATGTGCTTATCATATACGTATGTGGATGTGCATACATATAGGGTCATGTGTAAAAAGGATCAATACATTTTCTGTATTCAACCCATCAATAACAGGTTAATCTTGAAATTTCACCTGTAATACAAATAACAATACACGTATATATTTACGTACAATATAAATATGTAAACAAGGTGTTCCAGTTGATATAGTACAAACGCATACCATGTAATCCTGGAATTATTTCCAGGAAAAAATCGGATTAAGCTAGTTATAGCAGTTTTTCGTTTTTGATCCATATTGACTCATACTTCACCTATCGAAAAACTAACTACACTACGACACATCATCACAGTATCTTAAGTTGAAAATATGGAGTAATTACGTCTAATGGTTCTCCGGTGATGATGAAACGAACATACGCACCAATGTGTTTATATATTAAGACACATATATATAATCATATAATACGGTATTCACATTGAGTGTCAATTACTATTGAAAAATGTAATCTATATAGAGGTATAAATATACAACAAATGTATTTTACATATAGAGGAAATTAGACATGTAAGTTATTATATATCTTTATATATATAACAAAGAGCTAATTTCAACCAATTGAAATTAAGCTATATAATATTATATATATTAACTTTTAACTATATATGTATATAAATTTAGGAATTTTAATTTAACAAAAAGGGAAATAATATATAAATAAATTATCGACAATGGTATTCAAAGTATTTCAATTAAAACATATTGATTTGTTGATTCATAATTATATATATTATTATATATCAAAGCATATTATGTGATATAAATCAAATGCTGAAATTTTTTCATCGATGTTCTACAACGGTGTGGTGAAGTCCCATACAATTTGTTGTTATTACAATAAAAAATTGTATGGGACTTCACAACACCTTTGTAGAACATCGATGAAAAAATTTCAGCAAAATAATATATTTCAGATACATATGATATATATAATATATGTATATATAAAGGTAACTTATATGAAAATTATCTTATTGGAAAAACAGAAAGAGTTATTGAAACATAAAATTAAGAAATGATGATTAAAAGATTTAAGTTTTATATTCATTATTATTATTAATTAACTTTTGAAAAAATTATTTGTTCGGAATAAGTTGTTTAAAATATTCAAAATAAAATACCTGTATCGCATAGAAATAAGAAGTACTATCTCAAGTATTTCTGTTTTTTTCCACAATTTGTATACCCCCTTTATATATATTCCCCTTATTTATGTTTTATATAAATGTTTGTGTATTATATAAATACATTGTATATAAAATTATTGTCTTCCTTTTCACGTTTTTCACGTTTTTTTATACATTTATATATATTGTGTTTTATCCGGTTTACCAGATTCTAAAGTTATATTCATGAATGTAATGTGTAGTGAAAAAATTTACCCTTATTACAATATGTTTTGTAGGTAGGAATATCAATTGAGGTCTTTTCATTTTTTCATGTAATATTTATGATGGAAAATGTTTCTCTAGAAATATATTTTTGCCATATATCCAAAGAAAACAACACATTTTTATATAACTGCGTGTTGGCATTGGCATAACGCCCTTACCATTATATTATATTACATTTGTATGTATACCATTTGAAATTTCTGGTCTAAAATTTCTTTGGAAATTTCTTTTTCTTTGTTTTATTATTACTTCTTCCCCTACAAAATATCAACTATTTTATATAGGTATATTAGTAAGGCATGGAATGTTGGTACGCAATTTTACACATTTTACATTTATAATTTTATAAAGGTGGCTTTATAGGTTAAATTTAATCCTTATTTATATCTAAGAAACACATACACATAATACAGATGAATATAATATTACATTAAATATAGAATGTATGCAATTTATTTATGCATATTATATTATTTATTTATATATGGGTATTATAATACAAAATACAATATAATATATGCATAAATAAATGAATGTAACATAAAAAATATTTATACAAAGTAAAAACATTTTACAAAAACATACATTTGTATATAATAACCTTGATCATAACATATGGATGTTTTGTGTATTATATAGTATATATAGCGATATAGCTGAACAAAAATATATATACCATATATAATTTAACAGAAATATGTTTATTTATCTTATACAAAAAAATATTAAATATTTAATTTTGTTTAATTTAAACAAAAAAAAAGTATATATATATATACTATTAGCATGATATACATATTTTTTCCTCATCGTAACATTTTTTAAGATACAATATGTATTTGTGTATGAAATTTTATGGAATATCCTTAAATTTTATTTTTACATTTACACGTCATATGTATATATATTTGTATATATTTATATAAGTATATTGATTTAAAATGTGTTAGATTTGTTTAAAGTTATACTTTTCGGATGTTGTATACTTTCTTATTTCCTCAATACTAATTAAAATTTTTAAGAATTATTATTCAGGAATATGAAAAATTAAACTAGTCATAAGTATTTATTTACTTTGATCCATTCAGTGATATATTTTGCCTGTATAATCACATATATGCAATACTCATTTTTGTATTGGTTTCAATTTTTTTTAAATATTCTCAGCGATGTAAATGAGTATCTTTGGTAGAATCTCTAATACCATATACAGTTTTTTAATATACGTGGACTATGCAAAATTTACATCCACGAATAAATGATTATATTCAATAATCTTATAAATAGAAAAAAGTGATAATAAGATTCGTTTGTCGCAGCTATATAGGAATTTTTTCAATATTTTTCAATGAAAGGATTTTTATTTTTTATATGCTTCTATCCGATTCTATTTTCGTTTTTCTAATATTTAATCAAATTAACGCTAAACGTTAAAAAAAAACCAATTCATTTTAATGTTTCTATTTCGATTGTGGTTTATATTTTAAATTCAAAACAAAATGATAAGACAAAATAAACTAATCATAAACATAAAATAAAAAAAAAATATTTGATATGTAAATATAAAATTTTAATTTGTAAATATTTGATGTATTAATATATAATATATATATATCATGTGCTTAAAACATAACTTTGAAGAAACATAACTTACATAAAGATATTAAAACTAAATATTAAATTGACAACTTAATCTTACGTAGTTTATATATAAAACATATAGTATTAGAAATCTAAAATTAATATATACTTCCTTTTTCTTTTATTCATATTTTGAATATTAAACTTTTCCATTTTTATTATATCAACATATCTGTTTAAATTTATATATGAATAAAATGCAGGTAAATGCCGATGTGTATGTTATACAGCAAACAGTTTTTCTATGTATATATATATATATATATAGTTATAGTTCTATGTGCTATATATATTATAATAAACCACAGGATATATGCAATCAAAAATTGTAAAAAAAATGGAAAAAAGAAATATAACCTAATGTAATAACAATACACGCAACAACATATATGTATGTATATATTGAAATTGCACGCACAATATTGTATACTATATAACATTCATTTCTCATATATTATGGGTTGTCTAAAAAGTATTGGTAATTTTTTTGACAAAATTCAAACGATTTTTTTATATATTTCAAATGAACTTTATTAAACCAAATATGCGCCGTTTTGATCGATGACCCTTTGCCATTTTTCTGGTAAAGACATTATCCCATCACTGGAGAACTTCAGTTTTCTGGGCAAAAAACTGATCCAAGTGCATTTTGCAGTCCTCTGCGGAATTTAATTTTAAACCATTAAGGGAGTTCTGCAGAGACCGGAACAAATAATAATCTGAAGGTGCAAGGTCCGGGCTATATGATGGATGCATTAAAACTTCCCAGCCAAACTCTCTCAGTTTCTGCCGAGTCATCAAAGATGTGTGTGGTTTGGCGTTGTCATGATGGAACACAACACCCTTTCGATTGATTAATTCTGGACTTTTTTTTTAAATCTCGTGCTTCAATCTTGTTAACTGTTGACAATAGAGATCGTAATCAATGGTTTGACCGGGTGCTAGTAATTCATAATGAACGATTCCTTTCCATTCCCACCAAACAGACAGCATTACCTTTCTTGGTGTTAATCCAGGTTTTGCTACTGTTTTAGGAGCTTCACCCTTCTTGAACCACGATCTTTTTCGTACATTATTATCGTATGTGATCCATTTTTCATCACCTGTAATCATTCGCTTTAAAAATGACTCGATTTCGTTCCTTTTAAACAGCGTTTCGCAAATGGAAATTCGGTTCATTAAATTGTTTTGTGTTAATTCATGTGGTACCCAAACATCGAGCTTTTTCTTGTATCCAGCCTTTGTCAAATGGTTTAAAACTGTTTGGTGATGGATGTTTAGTTCTTTAGCGATATCATGACCGCTTACGTGTCGATTTTCTTCAATTTTTGATATGATTTCATCGACTTTTTCAGTGATTGGTCGACCAGAATGAGGTGCATCTTTGACATCAAAATTACCGGAACGAAATCGAGCAAACCATCTATAGGCTGTTAATTTAAATTGTAAAATAAAATTGTAAAATTGTAAAATGTATCGAATTTTTTCACTAATTTCGCTCATCTTTAATGCACTACAACTTTTAAATGACTAAACAAATTTAATTTTTTTTTTTTTTATCTACGAAATGTCATCTTTCGAACATATGTTAGTGTTACCTGATCAGATTAGTACTACTTGAAATATTCAATTATAATCACATCTATTTATAAAAATTATCAATACTTTTTCGGTAACTTAATATATATATTCTATGAACAATATAAGAAAAAGTAACATACGAAAATATTGCTCATATATTATACAAATCTATAATTTTTCGCTTCCTTATGTTTTGCAACATAAAACGATATATAACATTAATAAAATAATTGCCTTTTCATATTTCGGTTTAAATAAATTTAAATTTTTTTTCCATATAATCATGACAGATGAGACAAAAGTTATATAAATAACATAATTTTTGCTTCGTATAGGTATTGTAATTGAGTTATGATAATAAATGGAAAGAAATTTTGAACTTTGATTTTTTTTTCTATATTTCTTGCTTGTTGTATAGTTGAAAAAATGTTTTCTTTGCTATAGCATATTAATTTTATATTTTTATGAAATTCTTATTTTCCCGTTATTTTAACAATATCTTAATATAATTTAAAAGCCTCTAAGATATCTGTGGATCAATATATATTTGGATATACAAATAAAATAATAAATAAATATATTCGTCCGTATAAATATATATCAAATAAAGGAACACACAGGAGCATAGTAATAAGCTATTTATATATAGACATATCTCATTGTCTCATTATAAAGAAAATGTGTATAAAGTGCCTATACGGCTTGATTATATCTTTCATTTTTTTTTGTTTTTATTTTTTTTTTCTCACTTCACCATCCTATAAAATCCAAATATGTATAAGGATATAAGTAACTTATTATTCACCCGATAATAGTAGAAAAATAATTATAAATATATAAGTATACATAACTATATAAGTATAATATAATAAAAAATATAATATAATATAATAATAAATATAATATAATATAATATAACATATATATATATACAATAAATAAATTGTATTTGTAAATTATTAGATTTTCTTTTATTTATTTGTTATTTTCCTTTTTTTAATAAAGGTTGATATTATACATACATACATAATAATATACATAATATAAAATAAAAATGTTAAGTATATATAAATTCAAAATGTAAATATTCATATTTCATAATAACATTTTTAATAAGAAGACATCAATTTTAATAATGTCAATGCTTATTTTTTATATAAATTACCTTAAATATAAGGTAGGTTGTTAAGATAGATAAAAAATAAAAAATGCGGTAATTTTCTATAAATTTAAGCGTAATTTATGATATAATGTATATCCAAAAAAAGCGTTTAACATTCAGATTTTATTGCGTAGAGAATATTTTATTCTTTGTATATAAATATGCATCTACTTATTTACCTAGAACGCTTACCTATTGCAAATTTTGTTTAAAGGGGTATTCTATATAACAAACAAATGTATATAGTAAAACATTCAATCGTAAAACATATTTTCTATTATTTTATCATATAGATATACTTATCATAGTTTTGAAATTCTTATCATTATTTATATTTTTCTTTGTGAATTTCGTTTCTAAACGGCATCGTGTTTTATTTTTGGAGGTATGAAAAATATCTGTCTATATCGGTAGTCTTTTCGTCCTGATCCGTTAACTGATTAGAAAGTTAGATACATATATATTAACAGATAATTCTACGAAAAGTCTATAAAGGCATTTATTGAAATATATATTTTTCAAATGGATAATTTAATATTTACCGTTTTTTTACCTGTGTTATTTTCAATATTGTAAACACAGGCAATCAAAATGCTTCCTATATAAATAATCCATAAAAAAATCAAGTTATGACTTTATATTATATTATAAAACATAAATATATAGTAATAGTATAAAATATATGTATGTAATTATCGATTACCCCTAAAATATTTCAATATTTATATATCATTTAACAAAAACGTATATAAATTATGTATCTATTTGAATTCTAATATATATAATGATATAATATATATTTAATAATAATATGACATATAATATAAATGGAATATATTTTAAATGAAAAATGGGCAACTTTTACGATGAATATTTTTATTTAACTACATTATTCATATAGTAAATATTTAATAAATATAATAATATAAATATATATATGTATAATTACAAATATGATATAAAAATGTATGTATACAAATGTTTATACAATATATAAAACTTTTGAATATATGTTCCAAAACAAAAGTTAAATGTAAATAAAAAAGATATGCCATATGGTATTTGAATAATGATATAAAATAAATTTTTCTCCTTACAACCAACAATTTGGTTTCAGCGTCAAACAACAGTCTTCTGTTTTTAGTTTCTTGATTTGTGGATTTTTCGGTGTCGGTAATTAGACTTAAGACCAACCAGGGGAAAATGCAACTCTGAGTTAAAATTCAGATTCGATAAATAAAATAAAAAAATAGCTTACCATTTACAACCGAGAACCGACTAAAGGTTTTACTGTTCTATTGATATTGATTGTTAGTCGTCGTACGACAATCCGTATGCACACAGCAATTATATATGATATATACATATGGGTATATATGCACGCTTATTCGTATGGAACCATCTTAGCGTCATAGCGCCATACGACAATCGTTTACAAACAAAACATGAACAAAAATAAAATTCGATATTACCTTATTGTAAAACATTAAACATTGTATTAATTGTTTGTTTATACAAATGGATTTTCGGTCAATGGATGGAATTAGATGGAAACAAGGTGTTCGTTTATTATGCAAAAAATACAGGTGATATACTATCAGTATCGTATTAAAGGTTGTATTTGTAGCCATATTCTCTGTAATCGAATTTTTGTTTTGTGATTTTAAGGAGAGCTCACACACATGATACACATATATATTTATACAAAAATCTAATAACTTCTAAAATACCTGCTGAAAGTATTATCATCATTTTTGAGTTTCGTTTTAGAATTTTAAATTCGATGATTACTAAACTGTTTTGATTGCATAAAACTCTGATTTCATAAATGATATAATTCCGGATAAATTGACGAAAATTTTCAAAGAATCCATATTTAGATATGTCATTTAACTTTAAATATTTCGGGGTTTTATTTCAACATTCTAAATACAACATGCAGTACGTTGCTATAACGTAACATAATTGCCGTTTATTAATTATTTTCATGATTAGTATACAAGCATCGCTATATAAATGAAAATACATTACGTAAAATCCATGCAATATATTGCAAGGGTAATCGTATTACATATACATTTTTTTTATATTAATTACAAGAAATTTTCATATAATGATAAAAAATGTAATAACTTTTTATACATTAAAATATATACTATAAAATAATAATATTTGCTATATAGGGTACATCTTTCTTATACATACGAGAGTATAAATTTTCTTTTATAAATCATGATTTGACTTTCTATTTTGTTACAAAAAATTAAATTTGTTATAGTTTCATTATAAGCATACGTAGGCAGCAGTGACGGGACGTGTAAAACGTGTCCCGACGACACAAACGATAAGGTATTCTGGAAGTTACCGGCTTAAAAATAAATTGATTATACTACAAAAAATCTATTTTCCTAATTTTTTTTTCCTTCCATTGGAAATGCCAGCGAACGCTGGGTTATGTATATATAAATATCATTAATTTAATCATAATTATATGATTTTTTTTTGTTTACCAACATTTCGATATTAATCATAATATTATCGTGAGGGTTTCTTATGACATTTTACGTTTTTATTTTCATTAAATCCGCAAATTCACCGATATTTTTTCGGTGATAAAAATTCAATAAAATGCACACCGAAATGTGTATACATTTCTATTTTGCGATTTCCCATATAATTTTGAAGTACAGATCAAATTTCGTGTACATTTTAAAGCTCAACTCAAATTGCGAATCCAGCTCCTGTTATATATTATATAATTATATATATATATATATATTTATTTATACACACATTATATAAACATAGAATTACGGATACAAACGTTATATAAAAATAGTGTCTATATAATTTTATTTTATATACCTATCTAGTCATATATATATTTTCACACAATATATATATAAACAAAGAGAATTAACATTAACATCCCACTAAATTGAAATAGTTTAAAATTTGTTATATTATACACTCTATAGTTCATTGTCTATATATAGCTATATATATATCTCATGTTGTATGTATAAAATGAAAATGACTTCGCTTCCATATATATATAAATGTACATAAATAAACATAATAGCATAATAGTTATTACATTGCTAAAACTTTTCATATTATATTTATATAGAATGTTCTACATATATGTATTGTTTCGATATATATATATGCATCTAATAGACTGCATAGCATGTAAATATGTATGATAAAGCTTTCTGTTATACATACATGCATTATAAATATATACCATCTGTAAATACATTTGGAATATAATGGTTTAAAGTGGATGATGAATTACAATAAATTTTTTAATTTTCATCTTTTTATTCATTTTAGTATATATAAACAAATTCATGAAAATATATACGTATTATAATATAAAGAGAAAAAAAACTATTAACCGCATGACATATCAGTGTAGATAGATTTTTAAATTATATATTTTACACACAAAATATATGATGTATATTTACTTTACAATTTATTTTATATTTTATATAATATACAATATTTTAAATATATATATTTAGTACATATATATATATATATATATATATATATATACAGTGTGTCCCACGTAATCCTAGGACTATTGCAAACAAAAAATCGTTTCACAAGAGAGGGGTCTAACTTCAACCCCTACCGAGTTACAGGGTGTTTAAAAAATGGTGTTTATCGAAAAACGTGATTTCACTTATTAACGTATAATTACCAAACCATTCAAGCTAGAATAAAAAATAGATACTCCATTTATTTTCCTTAGTAAATTATGTGCGCAAACAAATTCCCTTAAAGTCCACCACACAAAGTTAATCTCTGCGACTTATAAATTTGGAGTTATTACGTGATTTGTAGAGGCGATCGGGTAAAAAATCACGAATTGAACAATTAGAAAAAACATTTGTTTTAGAAAATACCGAACCCTTTCCGGACCGATTTTTTTGATAGAAATAGTCCCAGGTATACGTGGTATTCGGCTTTGTAGGAGGGTACTGGGACACACAGTATATTAAAAACGAAACCCATGGCTGTTTCTGTAGTATGTATTGTATATATATTATACAAAATATATAATCAAAATGTACATAAAAACTTTAAGAATTTTACATTAATTTAATTTATATATTAGTTAGAAAATAGTTTGTTTTTACATTACTTAATTTAATTTCAATTACTTTGACTGAATAAGAGAGTTTTTCATCTTGTATATCCTATTAAAAATATACATGCATATATAAATGTATTTTATATTGTTTTGATTAAGCGAAGACAAAAAGCTATATTTTAATTTAAATACTTCGTGAAGAACAGGAAAAAAATAAAGTTTTGACAGTCATCGTGCAAACTGTATACTTGAACGTAAACAATAGCGTTGAATTATTGTACTTTTTATAGGTATTTTTTGTATATATAAATATAATAATGTATATACAGTATCGTAGTCGTATTATATAAAATGTATTATATTATACTCAAAGATATATAATTAAAATTTATTATTTATATTTATTTTATACATATATAAATCGGATAAAATAAATTTTTGAATATCGTTGATTTTAATTAAAATTTAATATATTGATAAAAAAAATGTGTGTATATGAAATTAATTTTTTAAATTGTTTTCTTTTTGGATTTTCTCTTTGGAGAATCAAAATACTAATACAATATACATTTACGTAAATTTCTCTTAAATTGTATATGAGATGATCATACGCAGTTATTTAATATTATACTCAACAATATAATAAAATTCTATTCTTTTATAATATATATATATAGAACATCTTTAATTGAATTATTTAAATAAACATATAAATAAATAAACATAAAAAATAGATATATTTATTTATTTATTTAAATTATTATAATATAAAATGATATAAATTTATGTCTATCTTATCTATATCGTTGTACGTTCTACGTATTTATTTATTTAAATTATTATAATATAAAATGATATAAATTTATGTCTATCTTATCTATATCGTTGTACGTTCGTTAAATTAAGAAAAAAATAACGAACAAATAAAATAAAAAGAAAGGATTTTATTTGAGTAATTGATTGCGAATATAGCAAAATTTACAAAACCAATATATATAGTATAAATAAAACATTTCTAACCCCATTCAGAATTATGGGAAAACATTTTAAAATAACAACGTAGATCATTATATACTGTTTGCTATATATTTCGTTGTGCATATAAAATTAAATATATATAAATGCGATTCAAACACATTGTCGAGATTTCATCAAAAACGTATTATATCTATATCTAATTTTCCTTGAAAAAAGTTTCGATTTCGCTAGAAACCCTGAACATTATTTAGGGAAAAAGTGCTACAATATAAATAATATGTATAAATATCTGGTTTTTATTAAATTGAATTTAGTCAATTGAAATTGTACATTTTCAAGAAATGAAATGAATGAAATTGTACAAAATCAAGAAATAATAAAAATAGTATGGTCAAAAAAATAAATATTAAAATACTAAATGATATACAATGAATAAACAAGTGCAACACAAATATTTTATGTCTTTGGTAGAATTCGAACACACGACCACGACCCCAAAATTTTGTAATAATTTTATGTTGGCGTTTTATCAACTACACCACAGAGTTGCAATACGTATTATATATTGAAACATTATTGTTAAAAAATGTATTTTTCTTGATTTTTTTTATTTTTGAATCAAATTGCTCGATATGTTTAAATGTACATAATACCATAATACGCAATTATGCGTATATGTACTTATGTTATTGTTAAAGTATAAATGTATATACATAGAAACATTGGAAATACATTTTTAAAAATATTCTTATATGTACAATGTACAATTCAATAATATACATATTTTTAAACATGATCATGAAGTATCCAAATATATTTTTTATAAAACAAAATTATGTAATTGAATTTACAAGTTTAAAATATTTTCTTTCATTTGAAGAAGGATACAAATTATTATGCATATCATATTAAATTCCTAATAAAAAATGTTATTTAGCCCGTTGGGCAAAAATATGGTGTGATATTTTTTATCCCGACATATTCAATCAATAAATGAAATAATTTTGAAGACATACACATACTTAAACACAACATATAAAAAAAATCCATTTTTTTTCTTTTTTTTTGTTCGTTACTACGGCAGAATAGCACTCTTAAAACCTCGGAATTCTATTGCCGTGAGCCCGTAACGAAATCACTTAATCAGGTGATGAATCTATAATGTGTTGAATGCACTTAAGTGATTTTGGATGGTCAAACTTGAATTATATGTGAATTACTTTATGAATTTTTAAAATAAAAGCAAACATATGAGAGAAAAATAACTTAAACTGAAAAACAGTAAGAAAAGATAACCATATGTTTTCAAACAATTGTCCAAGTTGCACTTTAGGTGGATTATACTTTAGATACGATGAAATGCTTAATTAAAATGATAGTTATAAGAAGGGGAAATACTAACTATGGGAGACTGTTCCATAATCTTGATGTTCTTGGAAATAATGAATTTCCAAATCTGTTTGTTCGAAAAAAGTTAATAGATACTGAGTATGGATGTGCTGTTTGAGAATTATAAGCGAAGTTAATCGGTCCAGGCATTAATTTGAACATTTCATTAGAATATTCTTGGATATTCTTGATGACCATTAAAATCTATTGTGCCCCTCTATTATTTATTCCTTGTCCTCAAAAGGAATAGACCTTTTTTCATAGGTCGCCAATTAGGAAATTGATGACCGTTCTTACCGCAAAGTTTTCATCTACACTTTCACTGAGAAAGTCGCTCTTCCTAGATATTTCCTTCATTTTTTACCGTGCTCTCGACATTTTGCGAGTATGTGTTCCATAGTATCACTATCCTTATTGCAGAATCTGCTTATTGCCGAAAATGCTTAAGGACCCTGGTATTACCCGAGTTTCCCTTAGCCTTTTCATTTTGGACCACAATTCAATTGCTTCCATCTTATCTTTCCTGATAAACCCCCAGAAGGGGTACATTGATAGCAATGTAAATAGGGTACGAACAAATTCAGTGTTTTAATCAAATATATCCCTAACGATATATAGATAAAAATATATAACTTGATCATAAATTTTGATTTATAAATTTCAATCCTTCTATGGTGTCTTTCAAAAGTAATGAGATCGTGCATAAGATTAAACCCTTTATATATCATTAAATTTATAAATAACATTTTTGTTTATTATATATGAATATGCCCACATTTCTTTATATAGTGCATATAAATATAGATATTCAATAATGTAAAAAACCTTCGTTTTTTTTGTGCATGTTATATATTATATTTTACATGCGTTATATTGTTCGCATATATATACAAAAGGTATATATGGTACGATGGTACCTGAGTTGAGATGTATCTCTATTTTGATGTATATATTTTTATAAATACACACAGGTACAAGCTATAAAATGGATATTTTTACATCGTATATCTATAGCTAATAGTATGATATATATAATTTAATGTTGTCACCTCTCTTTTAGAATTTTTCCATAAATTATCTATATAACATAATATATAATGGTTTAAAAATATTAGGAAAATGTAATGTTTCATCGTATTCCATTTTGATTATATATATAGCTTTATATATATACAATGTATCATATTGCAAATATAATAGGTATTATATACATGTAAATATACATTTCTATGCATACAGAACGTGTAAGTGCTTATATATATACAATGTGTAACTAATATGTACAATACTAAAACTGTGTATCGTAATTTCTTTTTTAAAAAAGCAACAAATTTCCATATGTGCTTATATACCATATTATTTTGGTATATCATGTGGAGGAAAATGTTAATTTAAATATATGTGTGCATAAATATATGTGTGAATAAGAGTATGTGTTGCTTAAAAGTGATTATACAAAAATCAACATGCAATGTTAGTATCATTTATAAAAGCAAAGGGTTAATTATTCTAAATGTGAGATCCATTAACATAGCTTAGAAATGGGTCTGAAGGATATATCCATATATGCATGTATATATATATATATAGTAAAAGCGTATGAGAATAAATACATATTTAGTTATAAACATGAATATATCTCCATATGTATTTATATAGATATATAATATATATATACTCTTGAGTATTGAGTATACGTATGCATTTTGTATACATTCATTTAAAATAGTATCTATATATGGTATGCATATATATATAAATATACATTTATCTATATAAATTATATTTATATATTTATATATATATATAAATATACATTTATATATATATAAGAATATTTAAGTTTTTAATAATATGGTATGTGTATGCCTTTTAAATTTTATACGAGAAGTTTTCTACATTATTCTGATAAATTGTAATTTTAGAATATCTTATTGTATGGATAGAATATCTATATATATGTATATAGTTTTATGCCATTCATAACGTATAAATTTTACTTTTACATATTAATTTTAGAATAGTATATGAAATATATATATATATATATATATAGTTAATGTATTATGTATATTTTTCATATAAGTAAAATAGGGTGGTGCACATATTGTATTTATGTAAATGTTTTATACACCAACATATATTGACCGACCATTGGATATGTACTTTCGGTCGGATAATATATTTTATACAATACATATTTTAATACATTTATACAATATATTCTATTTATAATGAATTTAAATTTACTTTATATTTTTTAAGGGATTATTATAATCAAATGTAACATATAAATAATAATAATGTTTTTTTGTACTAAAATTTTGTTGTTCATTTCAGATTTCTTTAGTTTTTATCTTGTGTTGTGTTGTGATAGAAATAAACAAACAGAATGAAAGCATATGCCATATTCAACATACATATAGATCTAAAATATAAATATATAGGATTTGTATATTTATGTATATGCCGGAATAAAAATTTTTTCAACTTTTTCATTTAGTTGTTATATATATGTTGGAAATGATTACTATTTTTTTAATTTTTATTTTTTACTATTTTTTTAATTTTTTTTTTATTTAAAATTCTACGCACGAGTTAACCACATTAGGCAACTAATCGCGGAGGTCAGCTCAACCCAAGTGCAATGGTAAAGCATCACTGTAGTAGGATTTAATATAAATTTTTTTAAACGTAGTAAGATTTTGGGTATAATTTAGTTTACATTTTAATTATTGAATTTTATGAAGTTTAGTTTGTAATTATTTTTTGAATAATAATTTTTAAAATTGTAATACAAATACATTTTAATATATAAATAAATAATTTATAATTGATCTCCTGTATTGATTCCTATATATATATATATATAACATATAAATATTTGTATTCATTAACGTTTTTTTTATATATAATATACAATATACATATATCTAATTATCTGCTATCACTATACAGAAGGTTTCTCTTCGGTTTCTTTCTAGTTCATATTTCATTTCATAGATATATATGTAATAGTTCATGACATATGTTAATTATATAATATTTAACACTAAACATATTATTTTAAAAGATTCGTGGACTCATTTTATAAATGCCATAGATATCACAACTGATCACTTTACAAATTAGTGAAATCTTGCTTAGTACTTCAGAACATGGATATATTTAAAGCAATATTATTATAATTACTATTATGTAGAATTTTAAAGCATTAACCCATTAGTGCTTGTTCTTTAATTTATAGATCTTGTTTCTGTTATTATATTACATATGCATATATACATACTAATCATTATATTCTTAACACTTACCGCTGATGTACATCATATGTTGTATATAGTTGTATAAATGGCACATTTAAATATGTCCATTACTAATTTTGCTTTGTATATATTTAAATATGCAGATGTTTGTAAACATTCAATGGTCACCTTTTAAGAACCAAATATATTTCCAAAATATGGAAGATTTAGTTCCATCATAATATTACTATAATATATATGTTACGTGTCTATATACATATAAAACTATTTATTGATTTATTCTATTCATGTACGTTGCTTAATATAGTACGGTAGTACGTATACTTATGTATTGTATACATATTGTAAAATGGGCATATGGAACATATCATGGATAATATATGCGATCAAAGTATATCTATATATATATATATATATATAATATTTATAAATATATACAATCATGAATATATATGTATGAAATGTGTATATACAGAACATTATATTATTACGGATAAACTAATGAGTTTCGTTGTGCTGCAATGTACTAGACATTTTAAAGGGTATATATAATGGCATTTATTTAGAATAATGAGCTTTGGTCTCTTTATACCGTATATATATGTTCCTATATAGTTATGTGTATATTTTATCATCAACTTGTATATCTATAATATAATATTATATATTCGATGAATCGTGTACGTTTACATATTTCGTATCTTGCATATATTCATAAAGGATTTGTGTTTATATACGGTCGGATAACCATTTACAACATAATACAAAATGCATAAAAATATACCCATATTCTGTGGAATATTAGCTCACATAATATTTTTGACTGTTTTATGAATGCAAATATGGCTTAACAACAATAAAACTAAATTTATGTAATATATACACATATAATTATAAGTTATTATAGAAATTTTATGTTTATATATAATAATATTTATGATAAAGAAAAATTAAAACAGATGTTTGACATATACTATGAAAATGATCAAGGATAAAATATCTATAAATTATAAATTCATTCCAAAATTATTTATTATCTATATACTTACAATGTACATTTAACAAAATATTCGTGGCCGCGATCACTTAAATTTTCTAAAAAATATACATATAATCTTTATAAAAATAAATAAGAAAATTGATACAACCAAGGTCAAATAAGAATCTTAAAAATAGGAGGAAACTTTCACAATTGATAAAAATCAACAATATTTATATTTGTAATCATGTCTTTCAGGTAATTTCATTCATTTATATATGTATTCAATATCAAAAACGATATATTATTGGATATTCATTTTGGGGGTAGAGGTACTATATATTGATACTATAATCTTATTTATTTAGTATATTTTAATTTATTTATTGATTAATTTTTAATTAATTTATATTTTATGTATTTTAATAAGCTTAACGTTGAATTCTTAAAAATATTTAATAATAATAAATTGTAATAATTAATTATATATAAAGTGAAATCACTAATGGTAGTGCGTTAAATTATATTTATTTTGCATATAACAGCCGTTCATAAATTATATATTAATATTATTTCATAAGCTGATTTCGATAATATTATTACTGTATTCTTTTCGCTTCCAGCATATATATATAACTCAAATATAGTTTTCTATTTGCAATTTCCTTCTTTTTTTACTATTTTTATCAATGTTCTTCCTCATTATTTTGCAAACATACATTTTATAGCTTTTTTTAAACGATTTTTTGTGTGTTTATTTATGAAATAAAAAATAAAATGTGTTTTGCAATTTGGGTGCGATACGCTGGTTATACCTCATAATAATATATATTAGAAATATATTATAAACATATTTACTGCTTGCTGATATATTAAAAAAAGGAAATAGAAAAAGTTTAACATAGCTTATCCTTATTAAAATGTATTAGAAAACTTTCTATATTTAAAATCCATAAAATTTTCGCTCGTATATGTAGTCATACATATATACATATATATGGGGGTCATATAACGGTCCATATGGTTTCCTATAATATAAGGGATACCGGTATATATTATATTTATTATATATAATATAAGGTATATATTGCTATGGAATATAAAGAGTCAAAACGGTAACAATAACTATATAACATCACAACAGGACCACAACATTTTATAATATCGCAACAGAAACGTGTGTGGCCAAAACCGAAAAATAATAATATCATATGTGAGCGCACCGTACCATATATATATATATATATCATTTTCACAGTACGTATTTGGCTATGTTATATTGGTTATATAATAACGAATACGAATGCAATGACGTATATACATATAATATATACGTATCTAATACTATCTGCATATATTTTATTATATGTAACATGTAACAGATAAGAAAACATGCTGTGAACATTAAAACAGTATTTTTTACTCTTACGTAACAACAATATTAATTTCTTTGGTATTATTAATATTATTGATATTATTGTTATATTATTTAAGTTGGTTCATTCTTATGAAAACATTTATTTTACACCTCTGACTTTTGTTTTTTACTTATTTGTTATAATGTGTTGTTATTTTGATTATTTTTTCTATGCTCACAGGAGATTCGATTTGATAATAACCGAAAAATTTGAATAACCCAAAATTTTGTGTTAATTTAAAGTCTGCATTTTATCAACTTTCAGAATAATACGTAATATTATTCAAACCATATTGTAGATAATAAATACAATGAAATTAATTACTATAATACTAATCTGGAAATCAAAAATCTTTATATAAAGGGTGATTTTTTAGCTATTATCTTTTTGGCAACACTGGTTTAAACAGCTGACGCAGGTTTCGGGTTTTGTTTCACTGTCAAACATCCTCAGTTTGGTCTATAATTTAACCATGAAATTTGTTCATTTAAATGCTAAATACTATTTAATATCAACTTGACATGTCTTTGATTCTTTAATTTGATATATACATTAAATATAGCTTGCACATTTTAGTTACCTTTTTTTTAATTTCATTTTTTTTATTATTATTGTTCCTGTTTATCCGCTGGTAAATTGTCTAATTGAAAAATATACATATATAGAATGCATATCAGCAATTTTTCATTTTTGTCTATGTTTATATTAAAGTATATTGCATGTATAAAATACACAATATATTTGCATATTGTTTAATTTGAAACAGAATATAGATATATTGTGTATAATGTATATACCATATATACATTACAAATATTTATGTTCTATATATAAACTTATATATACATATATCTAGAAATATGTAAATTATAAAATATTGTTTTATATAACGAGCAAAAAGTATATATGTAAATTAAATTCATTTATACTTTATTATGATATGATATATTTAATATATATATAAAAATATATATTTATTATTAAATCTATATTATATAATTGTATATATAATATATAAATGTTTTGATAAATTTTATATTTGTGCAAGCAGAGAAATAATGAAGCTTGTGTATTAATTATTGTAATTAATATACAGCACAGTGTACATACATAAATATATGTTATTCTATGTCATCATAATATATATATTTATAACTATAATACAAAAGCTATACATATAAACTATGTAAACTATGAACGAGGATTTATAGTACCCAATAACATAATAGAGGCCGATCTATGTTTCGTATCATAAATTCATAAATGAATAATAACAAGATTCTTACTTTCCATATAAATAAACAAATAAAATATATAACGCGGTATATATTTAATTTTTTCACTTTTTTCCACTTTTTCTTCATATATTTGTCGATTTTAGCTATTCTTTTCGTATATCATGATGACTATATTTTTATTTCAAGTATATTATTATTATTATACTACTTTAACCAAAGTCCTTTCTCGGAATCTCAAAATCGAGCATAGGGATAAAATAGCAGGTGTCCGATATTTAATGGTTAAAGTAGTATATATAAAGTTTATTGTCATAAATATCCTACGACATGTAATCACGTATATTATATATGTATATATGTTAGACAATATATATGTATATGTGGTTATTGTTTACTGTGTTAAATATCATCATGTACTTCAAGATATATAGGTTTTATACACCTATTATGTAATATAAATATAAATATATATAAAATATACATATTTATTTATAATACATGAAACATTCGTCTATTGCACACAAAAAGCATACACAAAAATATATGGTGTGTACTATATAGAATAATAGAACTATATAGAGTATATATATACAATCCTTTCCCGACAAAGGAAAGGGGATGGTGGCGTAGGCGATACAATTCGAATCATATAAATTGTATACCGAACCCGACATCGTTCGGTTAATTAAGATTGGTCGCCTGAGGTGGTTTGGCCATGTGGTACGAATGGATGGCGATCGTATACAGTCAAAAATGCTGGGCAGCAAGCCGGGCGGATCAAGGAGTGTGGGAAGACCGCGGGCCGAAGGCCGAAGGATGAAGTAGAGGCGGACCTTCGGGCCCTCAGCATTTCGGGCTGGCGGACGTTGGCGGTAAATAGATCCGGTTGGAGGAGGCTGTTAATGGACCCCAAAAACAAAAAACGAAAAAAATAAATTTCAAAAATCGTATTTCACACCAAATTAAAATAAGGAAACATGGAGCATTAAATAAATGACGAATGTATATGACTAGATGTACATATAATACTAATTTTAAATATATACATATGTATATATAAAAGATGAACTAAACGTATATTCCTTAAGGAACATGGTAAACGGATTCTATTTTGAATAAAAATATGTATACATATAAATAAATATATATGTATATATATAGATATACATATGCAATAAGTTTTGAAGAAATCTTAAAGTAAAATTGAATGTAAATATTTATCTCTATAGGGAAACCATTTAATAATCAATATTATATTCTTGTATTTTTGAACAATTTATATACATAAATAAATACCGCATTCTATATATTATATAAACGCATAATGATGGACGTTTTGACATATAAATAATATATACAAATATTGTTTTAGTCTGGTGCACGGAGGGCAGCACGGGGTCCGCAGGAGCGGGAACTGGCATGGTTGGACCAAAGTTTAAACATAGTCAGACCCTCAGTAAATATAACACGGCATTCCAGGCGGCGGCGTGTGCCATCGAGATGGGCGAAATAGAATACCTCCGCCGGGGATACAAAAACAACGAGATATATATTATATCAGGAAACCAGGCGGCCATTAGAGCGCTGGATGGACCAATTTATAAGTCAAGGCTAATATTTGTCTGTCATAAAAGTCTGAACAGGGTGGACCAGGAGAACAAACTCATGATAATATGGGCTCCGAACACTGCAGGAAGTAAAGGTAATATAGAGGTCAATTACCTGACGAGGGCGGCAGCACGGGCTGCATTTGTTGGACCAGAACCCACCATCGTCAACTCTACCTGCTTCATAAAAACGACCATAAATGCCTGGAAGGCGCGGGTTAGGGAAGACTATTGGCTTTCCTTACCAGGACTGACAAACACGAAACGGTTTTTCAGTCAAAATTTCAACGGGCTGGAAACTGCGGGGGACAGGGGACGGGAGGCAGCTATAATGGCTATCTATCATGGTATGCCTCAGGGCACAGACCGTTCAATAGTTATCTGTACAAAACACAGAAGACCATATCAGATTTTGTAAAAAGGAGAAGGAGACCTCACCTCATATACTCTTCGAATGTGACGCGTTGAGGGATAAAAGACACAGACAGAGACTTCTGCACGGACGTTAGGATCAAGACGATAACGGAGATATCTCTTGACAGTCTGCTAAAGTTGATTGCAGAATTAAATCTAAAATTTAGCATGAATTTATGTTTATATATTTCTTTTCAGGGGGTACAATAGATTCAATGAGTCGCAGTACACGGAGCGGTTTACGTAACTACTCCAACCCACAGGGAGGGGTTTTAGTCGGTAGCACGTCATCTTAGTTTGCGGGAGTCCGACGCTTCGTCCGTAAATGGATTTCCCCTTCCACCAAAAAAAAGATATTGTTTTATTAAATGTAAATTTATATAAATATATACCATCTGAATGTCATTCTAAATGACAATTTGAAACGTCTATATGTATTGGACATAATGATTGAGGAAAATTATTTGTCTTTCTTGTATATGTATAAATGTATTATACATATATAGATAATACGATAATACATATAGAGATTTAAAAATTATTAAAATACCATAAGAATATAATTAGAAATTAACCTAGATTTATAAGATGCGATATATACAATGTATATTATACATAAACCCGCATTCCATTATAAATATATTGAATATGATAAAATGCATAAAAATAGATTTATATTTTACAAATTGTTATAAAATATATAGGTCGTTTGTTTTAAAGGGTTTCAATATTCATTTCTATGGATATAGAGATAGTTGCTATATATATAATATATATAGGGGTGTCCCAAATCCCCGCCAGAATACGCCATTTCTAGCTTCTGTGGTAGCTTCTGTGGTTTGAGTCGAAAATACGACGAAATATTTTTTGAAATGATTGCCGTAACGAAGTAACCGCTTTGAGAGTACTATTGACATTACCACTTCAAGCCTCTTGACACAAAAAATAAAGTTTTGTTCGTGTATCTCGATAATTAGTTTATTTTTTTTAAACCGGAAGTGCATTTTTATTTTACTATATAAATTTCGTCCGACAACATCCTTCTGTTGTTGGTTTCTTAATTTGTTGCTTTTACGGTTACAAAACACATTTTATGTCTTCATTACATTAAGACTCGAACCACGAACCCAAAATTTTGTAAGGATTTTGAGTTGGCGTTTTTATTAACGGCCCTACAAAGTCACATACGCAAAAGAAATTTGTCCTTATTCAATCAAGATTTAATTTCAATATATATAATTTATATATGTTTAAAAACAAAATTATATGTACTAAAAATCTAACAATAATTTTATTATTTTTTATTGTATTGGAAAAGTAAAAACTCTTATAGTCATCAATCAAATATATACACGATTATATATATTATGTTTTCATTACAAGTATGCACATATATAACAAATAGTACCACAAATAAAATATATTTATTTGTACGTATTCGTAATAATACATATAGTGATATAATGCATATATATCTTTCAGATTTAGACGATATTGTATACATCATCATGAACATCATATATATATAGTGGCATGAATAAACTCATATACCGAATGCAATTTCTTGGAAAACTTAAATTCAATAAATGTTAAAAGCATATCTGTGACATGACATATGTCAACTAAAATACATTTTTAATAAAAATTGCTTAAAAATGTACATATTGTATTGTAGAATAACGGAACATAAAACAAATCCATCGAGCATCCAAATAATAGACAAAATGTTGTATATTATTTGTATATTATTATTATTCGTTGAGTGCTTGTGCGGTTAAAGCTGTTATAAATTTGTTCATAACATAATACAAATTGTTATATAATATATATTCATATATTTTCCATATTTGTTTTTTTTATATACATATTTGCATATAGTATATATAGTAGTATGTATATATATATGTGGATGCATTTTGTATAGACTGTAATTTTGCGTTGAATAAGGAGTACCACTATTTATATATGAATGTAATCATATCTATTTCTATATATATATATATATATATAGACACCAATGCGTATATAACTATATATACATATGCATATATATATATATGTAGATAGTAAATACGGGATACAAAACATTATACGATCAATGACGTTGTTGATGAATGTTGGTATATATGCAATATTGGTAAGTACCATGTATCTACATAAATTATTCTTACAAATATTTATAAATATGATATATATATATACAGTAGACTCGCGATATAAGGTTCAATCAGTACAGTTGATTACATAAGGGGCGTTCACTATTTAGAAGTTTCCTTTTATGTAAAGTTCCATAAAAATTATTGAATATATTTAAAAAGTTCAAATGTTCAAATAATACGAATATGTGAAGCGAAAGATTCTGAGAGGTTTAACATCATATCATTCAAATATTTTCAAATACATAATTCAAATAATCGTTCCTTATATCAGTGTTTTTATGATTTTAGCATTCCTCATTTAAAGGCTATACTACAATATTGAAGGGTTCTTCAATGAAAAAAAAATATAGATATTTATATATATATTTATGTAATATAATATAAATAAAAGATGCAAGCTCATATAGAGGATACATTATATATGTATAAAAATTGTTATAACATTTTTTTTATATGCTGATTTTTTTTTGCATGATGATCAATAAAATATATCCATTATATTACATATATAAATATATATATCTTAGATTTTATGCAAGTCACAATTGTATGGAACTATATATTTTGTATGCAATATTTACTATATTTTCTATTTGCAGATACATATACAATGAGAACATGGCAATATCAGAATATAGGTATGAATGAAGAATTATATATATTTGCCAGTCATCAGCCAGAATAAATTGATGTTGTCACGTTGATCCCTATGTATAAAGCGATGTACATATTGAGATATATACTAAAAATAGATAGTAAGATAGTATAGATAGATATATTTATTATCCTGTATATAGTAAAATATACAAAATTACAACCACTTATTGATTTTCTGCTTAAAAATATTCATATCTTTACTTAGTATTAATAGCATTGTCTTTAAGGTAATCATCAATATTTACAATACTTCTTGTATAATTCTATATGGCATATATACAAATACAAGTATATATATGTATATAATCATTGCATTTCATATAGCAATTTGTTATATTTATAATAGATATAATAGTACTAGATAGCTAGTGTCTCTTTTATAACATGAACGATTTTATAAAACATCACGTTCAAAAATATAAGAGAGGCTTATATAATTGCAAAAAATTGCAAAATGAATAATTACAGCTGATTTATAAGGCACCATTTTTGATATTTTACATGGAATTACAATAATACCGATATGTTTATTCTATTAATTTTATGAATTAAAAAACGCTGCCAGGCAAATACCTGTAACAAGAAGTACGTATTGGTGACCAGCTGGTAAGGGGGGCTTAAATATACTGGTCTAGCATTTTAAATAATTTGTATTTCATGTATTTATTTTCGCATGTGGTCCAAAAAAGATGATTTTTTCTATATAGTTAAATATAATTTTGAACGTTTTACGTTTAATCCTGATGCTTAGGATACTCGTGATATTGCATCATTGAACTACCTATCTGTGATAACATTTTTCATTGATAATTTCAATTGATAATGTTAACGGTGGATCATATACATATTCAATTATTGATCTTTATGTTTAATGAAAGTTATTTCATATATATTTATAAGCATTATGGTATTTAAAGTTATTTTCGAGTAAACGAGTATATACAATGTCTCAGTCATATGTATATGTTAATATTTATACCTATATAAATTCCTACTTATATATATTTATAATATGATAATATTAAAAAAAAAAAAAAGAAAGTGAATTAATTCTTAAAAAAAAAAAATATGATAATATGTACCAATGATATACATAATTACATAGTTGCATATGTACTAAATGTGAATGGGTTTTCATATAGCAGGTTTATCCTTCATCCATTATCATAATAACTATATTGGCAAACCTATATCATTTATATATAAGTGTGTTCATTAGGGAAGCCACATCTGGAAACCACAATCAACTTTTGCTGGTGCACCTTCAAACTAATTTTATTATAAGTTTCGATTTTAAGAAAAAAATATATATAGATCAATATATATATAATGTACTTGTAAGTGTTTTTTTGGTATTTATTATTACTAAATATAAATACGTATACTTACACACTGTATTTTTTTCATCCAGAGATACTCATATATATATAGATGATACAGACTTATATTTATATATAAACATGAATACACATTTACACAATATATATAAAATATAACTATATTTACACATTCTTTTTCCTCATATTATTCACAAATAATATACTTATCCTAGGAAAACAGAAATATTATATGTTTTTTTATCACATATATGTAATAGATTGCACATTTTTTATAAAACACCACCGATCAATATATACATTTACAGTAGACTCGATATATAAGGCACCCTTGAATACGGCAACTTCAAAATTGGAAACGCCTTAAAATGCTGTTTTATAGCCTTTAAATAACGAACGCCTAAATTAAAACAGTCTTAATTATATTACGATTGATTAGCCAGATAATAGGGAATAGTCAGAAAAATAGATAACATCCAGATGAAAGTGGAATACATTGAAAAATAATCGATTTATTCACATTCTTATATACAAATCTTGTTCTTTCTTTCTGATACAATGCACGATACATTTACAATAAGAGAGGCCACCTCTGCAAAAATTAACGCCACTAAAGTCACGGAAAGAACTTAACCTACAACCACATTTGCTGTTTCTTGTATAATTTTAATGGATACCTTCATATAAGGGCAATTAGAAATATAGGAAACCCACCTTTTTAACAATCGTTCGTTATATCGCGAGTCTACTGCATTGATATATACGCTATATTTATATACATATAAATAAATGTAGTGTAGGTATATAACATGATATGATTGAGGCCGATTGTAAAAGGTGTAACCTTTCAATAAAAACATATATCCAGCAATATACAAACACGCGATCTAAAAAAGAAAAATAAAAATTCGGAAAAGGAAAAATTAAATGAAAAAATAAAAAAGGAAAAATCAAGAAAATTTCAATAGTAAATATTATATATATAGTTTGATAGATATATACTTACACAATACACATGTATATTAATATATACAATATACATACATACTATAAACTATATAAAGATAAATATACTGATATATAGAAGAATTGATGATGTATTTGTTTAATGTATATACAATTGATATAGATATAATAAAAAAAAATCGATATTTATAGATAGGTTCTATAATTCTTTATACACTTTATTATTATATAATAATATATAAAAATAAAATATATATTTATTAAGCGAAAATGTTATGTTCGAATATATAGTGTGTTCGTTGTCCATTTATTGATATTATATACACATAAACGTGTATTAATATGATTTATGATACCCATAATCATAGTCGCGATTCTATTGAAAAGTGATATGATAAATATATATGATAAAAATATGATAAAAATACATGAAATAGGGACAAAACGGGTGATTTTCATGTGGTTATTTTCTTGTTTTTTCTGTTTTTTCTTTTAATTCATGAAAAATTAATTAATTTTTTTTTAATTTATATATTTTAATTACATAATTCATCATATTCTAACATATTTTAAGTACTACCACCCCAAATTTGATATTAAAAACCATAGTTTATCCTACACACATTAAAAAAATAATAAAAACATTCAATTTGGTGGCATGTTGTTATCACATTTGGACGGATCAGAAATTGGCCCGATGTCACGATGAAATTTAAACTTAGCCACTTTATCATAAGATCTTAATCCTTTTGAAAGGAAAACGCGGGAACTGTCCAATTAATTTAAAGAACCAACAAGTTTCCAATATATATTAAAAAAATGCTGCATCTTGCCGGCAATCCAAAAGAAAATAAATAAGATTACATTGAAAAAAACTATAGCAGCGTAACTTTATGTAAACATTGCACAGGCAATGACAAATATCACCATGATAAAAATTGCACTTTACTTGTAATATAATATTGTTTTAGATTTTTTTGTTATTATTCGTAGTAAAAGAGAAAATATATTAAAAAAAAACATTAATTAATTACAGAATATTTAATCACAAACACTTTTTTAGAAGGTAAACAAACACTTTATTTTCATTCGGTTTTTTTCTTTATTACTTTTATTCACTATTTCACAATGATTTTCACTATTTTGCATTAATTTTATTTATCAAATGAAGTAATATTGACTGGTTTAATAATTCTTAATGGCACATAAATATTTAAATTAATAAACAATATTAAAAACAATAAAAATAATTAAAAATTTACCAAATAAAACAATAATAAATCAACGCATTCATACAAAATGGGAAAGAATAAAAATAATACCATTTTGAAAAAAAAATATCCCTATATCAGCTTTTTATGTATTAGTAAGTTCATGGCTTTGTCTATTGTTGGTTTTGACTATACCCTATTAATCTATACATATTGATCTATATTATATATAAATGTACGGCAAAGCGATAAAACAATCATAAATTTTAAATATATATAAGTGAAGGATGCGAGCGCCACCGCTAACCCTTTCAGTTCAGTAATCCCCTCATATATTCATTCATCTGAAAACAACTATTAATAAATATTAATTGATACATATCTAGAAAGTCTTAAAGTTATATATGAGAAAATATAGATATTTATAAAATACTCTATTTAATTAACTTCTATTTGGACAATCTTGTTTGGACACATTTCATTTTGAATTGTGAAAATGTATTTTGATTATATTCACAATGTTAAATATTTTCTTTTCAATATATACATTACAACAATATTGTATATTAAACCATATTTTATGGGACAGACTTTATATGTTACATAAAAAAAAAACAATCGTATATATGTTTATAGATACATACTTTATAATTTATAATTATATACATATGTGTTATATACTATCATGCATACCCTATCTATATATATATATGTATTATGCAATAATGTAAATAAATAAATGTATATATATATTTATAACTTTTGTAAATATATTACATATATAGATATATACAATTATGTTCAATTAAATTCCAGTAATTCAAATGCTTGGTGAACCAAACTAAAATTGCTGGACATATCTGTTTTTGTGGTTAAAGTTAAATGTAAAACATCATGTACATATTATCAATACTATACATATGTGTATGCCATGCCATAGCATATTACTGAGTTTTGGTTACGAATTGTTATTATGCATTTCTATATATGGTATATATGCTTTTGTATTTATACAAAAACGTACACTATCCATAAATATGTATTAAATACGTAGCTGATGTTGTTGTATCAACCATTCAAATGAATATATAAACATATATTATGTTAAAATGTCATTATTAATGTATGCTATAATATATATTGAATAACTTGCAATAACAATTCATATATACTATATCACACTGCACAATACACCATATTAAATTTACGTACAAATATATATCATCTACATACACTCAATGTCTGTTTAATGATTTTAATATATTTGTATAAAAGTATACATTTAGATATGTATAGAGTGAGTTTACTTGCAAAATTCATCATATGTAATTAAATTGGAATGTAAAATCGAATATAAAATAATTTAAATATAGATATAAAATAGTTTAAAAGGGCTGGGGAATGTTTTCACTTGCAGGATAATGGAAAGGAAGTATTAGCCTTTTAAGTAATTATCATTTTAAGTAAATTATATTATTGTATTTTTGTCGTAAAATCGAAAAAATGCGATAAATTCATTTCAATTACAATATAGTAAAAATTTTGGCGTTTATCATATAAAAGTACATTTTTTATCCAAGACGTGTGGAACTCCGAACCTGTACTCATAAGGTACACAAATTTAGTTTTTGTACGTGATAAAGACAAATTCGTTAATAAAACACTGGTTAATAAAACACTGAGGACTGAGAGTGAGACAATCAGACATACAAAATTTCTCATATTTCATCAAAACTGCAGAATCAAAATGTCAAGCCAATTGGTTAGAGACAGAGCGAGATATCTGGTGTACTCCATGTTAAGCCGGCTGCACAAGCGAAGCACGAATCGCCGGGGTCAAGTTCGAACATTAAAATATTGCCGTAGATGATTCACAAGCTTGAGTATTTTGTGCGAACGTTTTTTGTATGTAGTTGTTTTGTTATCGGTGATTTACCAACAAACAAAATTTTATTTATATAAAAAAAATGAATTATTTCAATGTGTTAGTGAGGTGAGGTGTAAAAAGTTAAAGTTAACTTAACTTTTTATTGAGTGCGGGGAAAATACGCGCAGGCAAATTTGTTGTTGTATTTTACATATAAAAAAAAACTCACACCTTCGTTCTTCGCTTGTGCAGCCGGCTTTATAGTAATTTCAAGCAAAAATTTTCAAAACTCATCTTCATATACAAGAAACAATAAAACCGCTTCATAAATATATTTGGAATAATGGAATATGTATTTCAAAATTTAATTAACTATATCCAATAGTACTATATCCAATAATTAATCAGATTTATTTCTATAAATTGTATAAATTTTTTTTTTTATATAATATATATGAGCATAAATCTATTTGTAAATTTAGACATACATTTCTATGTATGTATATGTTTTATATATATAGAACAATATTTATTATATCATAAACATTTACATCTCAATATCTATAGGATTTCCCGCATTAAAATTTAGAAAAACCTGTTGTTTTATTGTTAAGCAGATAATTTATTACGCCGCCCCACATCATATAAATAACGTATAAAATATACAAATATATTGCATTAAATGAAAATGATATGCAAAATCATATATGTTCTCTTATATATATTTATATATAAGCCAATATATATATATATATATATATATATATATATTATTTAATTTATATACGAACAAATAG
This sequence comes from Dilophus febrilis, assembly GCA_958336335.1. Taxonomy (NCBI): domain Eukaryota; kingdom Metazoa; phylum Arthropoda; class Insecta; order Diptera; family Bibionidae; genus Dilophus; species Dilophus febrilis. The sequence goes on along the minus strand of OY284470.1, from coordinate 206,698 downwards.
TATAAATAATTGAATACATATTTCCTCTATATATATAAATACTAAATGAATGATAAAAAAAAATAAAATATACAATGAAAAATTCAAAATAAATATGCACATATAAATTATACTTTTTTCATATTCACCATATAAAAGTTCCAATCCCTATTATATATATATATATATATATAAATATTATCATATTATATAATATATATATATAGGGTTTTTCTGTATAATATTATATACAATACACTTGTATCGCAGCCAGTTACATTTTCCAAAATATATATTTTAGTTTTAGACATATATATCGTATTCATTTCAAAAAATTAAATCGTTTTCTTAAATCAAAAGTTCCAAACAAGGAATAAATACATACATTGTGGGTTTTTTTTACTATTATAAATGAATATGTCGTTCCTGTATAACATTTTGAGATCTTATTGTTGTATATGGCAAATAATAAAAATTGTGCGGTTTATAATTTCACATCACTGATCTATGTCGTTCTTGTTATACTATATTTATACGTATATACTTTCTAATATTTGTAGTCTTTTATATATACATGAGTTCAAATGTCATGTTTGAACTGAATGTATGTTTATCATTTTGTGATATATAATTTTTTGTATATGTGAACATATTTCATATTTTATGTATGTATAATTTTCATTTAAAGTCACATCTGTCTTATGAGCCCATACATATTTTTCTTAAATTTGTAACATTTTTCATGTGCGATTATATTTTCTTCTTATATAGTAAAAAGATATATACAAAAATATTGTTATATATATAGCACACGGTTATCAAATATGTTTACGTGTATTATTCGTGATATATACGTATGGCCATATATTGAATATATACATGCGGAACTATAGATATAGAAGATTAGTAGTATATATGTGGAGTTGCATGTATTTATGATGTAATATGAAAAAAGGATATCATGATATCTATAAATCCCATTTAATGTATATAATTTATATACATATATATATATATAATAACATGATATATCATATATTGAATATACATGCGGATATTATATATATATATATATATAATATTTTACACATATTATTTTGTAAGATAAACATTAAACACATAGGTCATATCGCAACCCCTTTTTTCACATTGTTAGGATATATATTTGGAAAAATGCAATACAATATTTTCTAATAAATTTATATGTATAACTAGTCTCCTCTTGTATATTATAGAAAACTTCTATACACACTCTGTACACATGAGTATATGTAGCATATATGCAGATAAATAAACATATAGATTTTATATTCATACAAACTTAAATATCTCTATGTATTATATATATATAAATATATATACTGTGTGTATATGCAATGAATGTAAACTTTTAGTTCAAACAAATTATACGTGACCAACATATTTAAATATAAGCATTTTAGGGGAATATAAAAGAGTTCGATGTATTTATTGTATCCTTTATCGTATATAGTAGTGATAGTAGATATATTAGATATATAAAGATATTTATTCAAAAGTAAATAAAACAAAAAAAAAACGCGAACAGACAAAGTAAAAGAAAAGTGACATAACAATTCCTCCTTCAAAACATCTATATATGTGGGATTGGTTGATAAATCCCGAGTTTCAAATTATAAAAAAACTAAATATTTTATAGTTCAATTTATTTTTTAATTCAAAAAAACTTAACTTGTATAAATTTCAATGGTTAATTCCAAAACAAATAATTCAATAACTTTACAACTTTGCTTGATCGCGGTTCGCTTCACTCTATCATCAATATTTAATGGTAATTATAGTTATGATATTTAATTAATTAGATTTACATTTACTATTGTAAATATAACTGACACATATATTTGTATATGCAATGCATTGGCGTTCCCACAATCGGCCATCCGACAATTACGAATCCGACCCGGATGCGCTGTCATAATATGTGGAATCATCCTCCTCTTCCATTGTGATCCACTCTTTCATGAATTCTGCGGCCGTCGAGGTTTGGTTAGGCCCTTCATGGTTACCCACTTTTCTGACATCATACCGATCATTTCTTTTTATTTTTATGATCTCAAATGGACCTAAATATCGTGGATAGATCTTTAACCCTGCTCCAAATTGTGTTCTTTTGATAGCCACTAGATCATGAAGGTTATATTGATGTGTTGACTTTCTCTTTTTATTAAACTGCTTAACGTTTTCTTGCTGCATTTTTTCAATATGTAGTTTAGCCTCTTGCCGAATATCTTTGCGGTTATTGTGGAATTCTGTCAAAATTTCTTCTTCTATTAATTTAGCTAGGTGGTCATCCTCTTTATTACGCATTTGTACTCCTATCAATATCTCAAATGGAGTTTTGTTCGTGCTTCTGGAATTTGTTGAATTAATAAAACGTTGTACTTTGGGGACGTGTTTATACCATTGTAGTGGATTGTTAATGGAAAGTCGAATTAATGCGTTTATTATTATTGCGTTGATTCTTTCGACTTGTCCGTTTCCACGGGGTACACCGGTAGTAATATGGGTTAGGGTGATTCTTTGATCATCACAAAACTGTCTGAATTCATTTGATGTAAAGGCTGGACCTTTATCAGCTATAATTCTTTGCGGATTACCGAAAATTTCTTGTTGACGTATTAGTTTACTTATCGTTTCGTCAGTAGTAGTCGTTTTAACCGGATAGATCCATGTAAATTTAGTAAACGCGTCGACTACTACGAATAAATATTTATAAGATTTGGCAGTTGATGGTAACGGACCAATGTGATCCATGTGGTACGTGTGTAACGGAGTATCTGACTTTTCTATGGGGTTAAGATACCCTTCTTGTTTACCTGTTTTTCTATTGCCCAAAATACAAGGTAAACAATTTTTTATTACATTTTCTACATGCTTTTCTAATCCGGACATATCGTAACTTTTCTTAACAATCATCATTACTTTGGTTGCGTTTAAATGACCTTTTTCGTGTATTTGGCGTATAATTTCATTTCGTAATGCCTTAGGGACCAGTAATAAATAATTACCTTTGTCCAATCTGTATAGTAAATCATTGCTTACAATGTAGTCTTTGTAATTACCTGCTTTTAATAGTTCCCTGATCGCCGTACATTCCGAGTCTTCTCGTTGTAATGCCCTTACTCTATTCAACATACCTGTTTCCAACGTCAAAATGTTTCTGCTTAAAGCATCAACGTGTTTCATGGCGCCCGCTGGTCGATGAGATATTGTGCAATCAAACTCGCTCATCAATAATGCCCATCTTGCAATTCTGGTACATAAATCTCGTTTTTGCATTGTTAGTTGGAATGCTTGGCAATCTGTGTATATTTTGAATTTCATGCCCAATAAATATACCCTGAATTTTTTTAAAGCCCGTATAATAGCCAAAACCTCTAACTCGTAGCTAGTGTAATTCTTTTCTGCCGCTGTGGTTTTATGACTTAAGTAGAACACTGGATGTATCTTGTTATCGTCTTGTCTTTGCATTAAACATGCGCCATATCCGCATATACTAGCGTCTGTGTATAGTTCTGTTTCGTAATTGGGGTTAAACAATTTTAATACCGGATCTTGACATAAAATATGCTTTAATGTGTTAAATGCCTTAACTTCTTCATCGCCAAACTTGAATCGGACATTATGTTTTGTCAGATTTGTTAAGGGTTTTGCTATAACCGCATAATTCTCTATAAATTTCCTAAAGAAACCCGTTAAGCCCAAGAAGCTTTGGAGCTTCTTTAAATTTATTGGTAAAGGAAAATTTTTTACTGCTTTTGTTTTTTCAATTGATGGTCTAATGCAACTGCCTTCTATAATATGACCCAGGAATTCGATGTTTTTACGCAAAATATTACATTTCTCCCATTTGATAATTAAACCGTTCCTTTCTGCTAAGTTCAAAACTAACTTTAACTTCTCCAAATTTTCTTCTTCAGTTTTCGCTGCAATAATTATATCATCTACATAAATTGATACTATACCCTTTAATATTAAATCGTGAAATATGGTATTTATAAATCGTTGAAAGACCGCTGGTGAGTTACAGAGTCCGAAAGGTGCTTTGTTAAATTGATATTGCCCATTTGGCGTTACAAACGATGTATACTTTCGACTGTTTGGACAAATGTCCACATGAAAAAATCCATTTTTGAGATCCAAGGTGGTGAATACGGTTTCGCTATGTAAATTTTCTAATATATCTTCCATTAAAGGTAATGGGTATCGATCTTTGATTATTTTTGTATTTAATTTACGATAATCTACGCAAAGGCGTCGACTACCATCTTTTTTCGACGTAACTACTACTGGACTGGCGTAGTCTGACTTACTTGTTTCGATTACTCCTTCTTTTAACCATTCTTCCACTTGGTCGTTTACAAATTTCTTTTCTATGCTTGCTAATCTTCTTGGCGTTTGATGAACGGGTACTTCATCCATTAATAATATTTCCATATCTATGCATGATTTTGCTGGTCTCGTTGGGTGATAATTATCTATAATTTGTATTAACTCATTTCTTACTTTATCATTTCGTATATGTTGTAGGCTTTCAAATGGATCGTGCTGAATTAAACCCATAACATCGAATTCTCTTATATCATTCTCCATAGCTTTGACTGGTTCACGGTATTTACTTATTTTTATTTTACCCTGGCATATATTAACGTTTGCATCCTTCAAGATATTCTTGCCGATAATCATATCCTCAGTTAGCAATGCATCTGGAATTAAATGACAATTAATAATAAATTCTGTATTGCTTATATTTACCAGTGCTTCGAATGATCCTATCGTTCGTTTTGGTATTTTACCCAAGCCATATAGCGTTATACTTGGTCCATTACATGTTGGTGGATGAGTAAGTTGGCTATAAATTCGCTCGTTCATAAGGGAAATATCACTACCCGTATCTAGAAGAGCGGATATTTTCTTTTCACAGCATGTTACATCAATATGCATGTCAATGGTACTAATATGGTTAATTCTTGGGTGTCTATTTGTATGGGATTGTGGGTTATTGTGAGATTGGTTATTGTGACACTCTCTTGCTAGGTGTCCAAATCCATTGCACCTGAAGCATCTCGTACCTCGATCTTTATACTGGCAGTTAGTTGAAGTGTGACTTAATGCACCGCAGTTACTACATCGCAAATTTGTAGGTCTGCTATTGGAGGTATTAGCGGAATATTGCTGAAATTGACGGGGTTGACTTGTATTCGTCGGTGTATATTTATATTCTTTGGTTACATTGTCCTTAAATTTTTGATATGTTGTTAACCTCTTTTTAAGTTCTTCGATTGTCTTCGATTCGTACAACATCATTTTGTTTGTACTGGTATCTTGGATGCCAGCAATTATGTAGGAGACAACTGAACTTTCATCCATGTTCGCTATGTTTGCTATTTTCCGCATTGAATACACGTATTCTAAATATGATTCGCTTGATTGTTTCTTTTTTGCGCTTAGTATTTTATGTATTTCGATGCTAGATTTTTCGGTATAAAATTCATTAACTAATATGACTCTTAAATCGTTATAATTATTTACCCCAATTGTTGACTCCACAGCCAGTTTTGCTGCTCCCTTTAATAATCTTCTTAAATATATATACTTTTGTATATCGCTCCATCCGAAAATATTTGCGTTCTCCTCAAAATTTTCGAGCCATTCATTTACATTGCATGCAGTTTCACCGTTAAATGATTCAAAAGAATCTTCGACATCCCGAAAAGATAAGGATGCATTTGGCTGTTGTTGTTGTGGTTGTTGTTGTTGTTGTTGTTGTTGTTGTTGTTGTTGTTGTTGTTGTTGTTGTTGTTGTTGTTGTTGTTGTTGTTGTTGTTTCTTTTGATCTTGTAACATTTTCGAATCGTTGCCTAATTGTGAGCTATTACTTGACGCCGTATCTAAACTATCTTCTGTGTGTTTAAACATTGATATTTTTAACCGTGATATTAGATCCTTTTTGGTTTTATAATAGATCGGTAACCTTTTTTCTTTTAATATACTTTGTAATTCGCGAGTTGTTAATGTGTTGATATTCGAATTCATTAATTAGTGTTATAAAACTTATTCGTCTTTAAATTTAATATAATTTATATTATTTATATAATATTAATTTATTTTTTATTATTTAATATAAATTTATATTTGTTTATCATATGATAAATAAAAAAAAATCAAAAGAATGCGATATAATGAAAAAAAATTTTATTAAAAATGTTTTATTCATACAATGTATATAATAATTTTCTATTATACTATATTGAATGCATACAATGGAATTACATTACAATACCAATTTAACATATGTTAATTCCATTCAAAACATATGCCCTTCACTTGATCCGATATACAATATATATAATAGATTTTTATATATAGTTTTTATGTATTAACAATATTCTTGTTCTTTTACCAAAATTCTAGAAAAATAATGATTTTTTTTTTTTTTTTTTTTTTTCACCACGTAACTTAACTTTTTGACTATTATTCTTATTCTTATAATATAGTTTTTCGATTTTTATTATTTTCTATATATAACTTTTCTATTGTTTCTACCTAATCTTTATTTAATTGTTAATTATTTTTACACTTCACTTTTTCTTTACGCTTAACTTTTCATTATAATGTTCACTTTTCTTTTTTTTTTTCGTTACTACTCCTTTTTTTTTCACTTTTCTAACTTAACTTTGTCTTTGCTGTTCTTTTCTTTTCATTTAAATTGTTCACTTTTCTTGCTTTTACTTTTCACTTTACTTTTACTTTTCACTTTAATTTTTGTTTTTCATTCCGGAACTTACTTTCATTTTCTTTGGTTGAGCCCCCATTTGTGGGATTGGTTGATAAATCCCGAGTTTCAAATTATAAAAAAACTAAATATTTTATAGTTCAATTTATTTTTTAATTCAAAAAAACTTAACTTGTATAAATTTCAATGGTTAATTCCAAAACAAATAATTCAATAACTTTACAACTTTGCTTGATCGCGGTTCGCTTCACTCTATCATCAATATTTAATGGTAATTATAGTTATGATATTTAATTAATTAGATTTACATTTACTATTGTAAATATAACTGACACATATATTTGTATATGCAATGCATTGGCGTTCCCACATATATATATAATATAATATAATATACTTATGTTTATCGTCCCATTGGAATGCATGTATAAATTCATATTATGTATATTTATTATCATGTTATATATATGGAAAAAGATAATTTTTTTGTATGACATATACATGTCGTATTGACGTAAAGATTTCAATTTCAAATTTTCCGTTTGATAAAAATTTTCTATTTTTTATCAGGTCAACAGATTTGTAAATGTTTGAAGATAAAATTTTGCAATTTATATGCGTTTTTTATAAAATTTTGTTACATATAACAAAAACTAATAAATAGTAATTGACACATTTTATACGTATAAATAATAAATTAATTTTTCGCATTACAACCAACAATTCGGTTTTAGCGTTCAACAACAGCCTTCTGTTATTAGTTTCTTAATTTGTGGTTTTTACGGTGTCGGTAATTAGCCATACGAACAACCGCAAGCGAAAAATGCCTGCGTGTTAAAATTCAGATTCGAAAAATAACAGAAAACGCAAAACATATTTTATGTCTTCAGTAGGATTCGAACCCACGACCGCAAAATTTTGTAAGAATTTTAGGTTGGCATTTTTTATCATTTATACCTCAGAGTGCATTGATAAATTATGTATCTATAAACATATATATATTATCATATTATACATAAATAGTATAATATATATATATATACTATATAGGTAGTACGGTAGTACTAATATTTTCTATTAAGTATTGTTTCTTCTTTTATTTTGTTACATATATATAAAGGATGTCCCATAAAACATGGTTGTATATATATTATTGTTGAAATGTATATAAATGAAAAGCAAATATTTAATATAGTGGATATAATCAAAATGTATTTTCACAACTCAAATAGAATTGTGAAGCAACAAAATTGTCTAATTAGAAATTAATTAAATAAAGTATTTTATAAATATCTATATATTTCTGCATATATAAATTTAAGATTCGTTAATAAACGATAATACCACATACGTTTTTATATTCCAAATTAAAATCCCAATTATCACTTGGAAAGAAAAAAAAGAGTTCCATTTAAAATGTATATATAAATAAATATACTGAATATTAAAAAGAAATAACGTTGCAAGTACATCCTTAAACAACATAATAATAAAGCAATTTTACTCAATATCATAGATGTACATTATTTTTATAACTATAGCTATCTAGTATCGGAAACACTTTATTAAAACTGGTAATTTTAAATACCATTATATATTAAATATATTGTTAATTCCATATGAAATTGAATAGCATTCGGTGTGCAATATTCAAATCAAATCTTTGTGTATTTTTATACGTATTTTATTTATACATAAATATTATTATAAATGAAGAATTACTTTACATATATTATATGGATATATATCAGCGGCGAAGGATGCCCATAATTCAAAGTTGTTCAATAATACATATTTCTATAAATTTTCGTTAATCAGAGCTAACGACGTGGACGTTTTGAGATTGTAGATCCTTTTTTGGTCCCTTTTTTGCATTTTTTTAAAATCATTCAAAAACATGTGTATAAATACATATAACATTTTATAAAATTGAAGCTCTTCAATCCAATCAATGAATAGTAATGCGATAAAACTAAATTTAATCCAAAAATAAAATCAAATGAAATTAAAAGAACGCAGAAATTTAGATACAATAAAAAATATGTATATATATTATATATATAATATAGTTAATGTACATATATCATATATATAGAAATTATATGTCAATTGTCGTTCACATATACTTCAAAAAACATATGATTCCTATTTTTACCTTTGTTATCTAAGCATATATAAATGAATTGTATATGAATTTATTCAAAACAAGTACAACCAATGTACAAACAGCATTTTATGCGAAAATCTTATTTACTATAAAATATTGTTTGTATAATTAACGCATTGGTAAAAGAAAATAATGAACTAAATTAAATGCGACATCGCTAAAGGTGAATATCCCAGTGCCACAACCAACAAATATTTTGCCATAACCAAACGACTGTACATATACTATATATTGTATATGTATGTTGATGCTGCTATACACCATAGGGTTCATGAGAATTATATGTTGTTAATAAAATGATGATGATGAAATAATAATGTTAATGATAACGCCAACAATTTTGTTTTAGGAAGAAATAGTAATATAATAAATTTAATTTTTTCGAAACCCTAATTGTAAATACCCTAATTTGTATATAAATAAATAATATAATACACATATATAATATAAAGGTAAGACAAAATGTGTTAATTTAATTGAATGTGTAAATAATGACGGTAACAAGGTATACAATCATCATAGATGTATATAAGTATACTCACATTTAAATATAATAAATAAATATAGGTACTATATTATTAATCTTATATTTTGTCCTAGATGAAAAGAAAATGGATAGTCTTATAATCGAACCTAAAACCATTAATGATTTTGATTAATTTTTATTAATGATCTTTTATCGATAACAGAAAATCCAATGCGCTGTTATGCAGACGATAGTACATTGCATTCATCGTAACAACTACCTCGTAATCATAATGCGAACCAAATGCTTCAGCTACGCCAGAAAATGATTTCTTCAATTAACAAAAATTTAGAATCAATATCTAATTGGGGAAGAATAAACTGAGTAGAATTTAATCCATCTAAAACAAATGCATGTTTGTTCTCAAACAAACGATCCATAAATGTTGACCCAATAATTATGCATAACACAATTATTCCACAATCTAATGACCTATTAAATTTGGGAATGTCTTTGTCAAACAACTTTACATGGAATAATAATATAATACTCGCAGCTAAAAAGGCGACCAGTCACATTGGATTTTTAAGAAGATCCAAGGAATTCCTTAATTCTGAAAATTTAGCACACGTTTATAGGTGTTTTATAAGACCACTTCTAGAGTATAATTCCTACATATGGGCTGATACACCAATTACTAAACTACAGTTTAGTGACAGGATCCAAAAAAAACGCCATTTCGTTGATCAGAAGTGAAACATTAACAAATTCCATTGAATCATTTGATCATAGACGATCAGTAGCTTCATTGTGCACATTTTATATCACAAGTTATCACTCTCCAACCGGACATAGACAGAAATTCATAGTATTATAAATATGGTATATATATGAATATGAAAAAAGTAGGATTTTAACTTTATATAAGATAGTCGTATTTTTTTAAGACGTCGAATTCTTCGCTACTCTGTTATGATAACTAACTCGGTTACCTGAAATTTTTCATTTTTCCTTCATAATTATGCGAGTGCCGTCAAATGTTCTCATTTTTTTACTGAATCACCTACTTAGTGATCAAAATGTACTCTAGCAGTTTGTGTTGAATTAAGGAATCACTACATTTTTAAAAAATGGTTTGTAGAAGTTGTGTGCAGTAGTTGTATTAATTGTATTGTAAGCATCATTGTTAGTTTGTTTACGAAATAATTTTAAAAAATCTAAAATAATAATTATTATATTAAACATAATTTTTTATTCTTTTATATTTTAATTATTCAAAAATATTGAAAACATTAATTTTCATTTTCACCTAAAAAATTTTGTTGTAATGGATTATGAATATATAATATTATTAATAATTTTTTCCGTTTTGTAACCGTGTCCAAGATATTTACGAATGTTTATAAACCGATAGAATTTTCTTATATTTCGGTTATCATAACAGATTAGCAAAAAAATGGTGTAATTATTTTTCTTTTTTTTTCTTTTATATTCCCAAAAGCATTAAAAATGAACTGGATAGTGGATATACGGATAATTCTGGTTATGTACATATCATATATGTACAATGTACATATATGTTTATATATATATGGTTTATGTCTCCTAATATGAATTTGCAAATATATATATTATATATATGATATATAATTAATGTTTATTGTATGTTCAAATGCAATATGTTTATACATCATATATGTAGGTATCTATTTATGTTAATAAACCATATTACTAATATGGGGATGTATGTTTTACAGACATATTATTACCACCTACCAAAATACACAGTAGTACCACATCACCTTCATCTCACCACCAGAAATTATATATATATATATATATATATACAAAAGTAATGTTTAATGTGAAATAGGTATGTATATTGTATACTATGTAGTATATGTACGTACATATAGGTACATATATATGAAATTTATATTCTGTGTTATTATAAATAAATTTATATATGTACATAAATTCATAACCATATATAACCACTAAATATAGAAACATGTATAAACTGTGATATACGTATATATGTATGTATAAATGTGTATGTTATAATAACGAAATGTACATATCAAAATAAAAGATAAATATTTCTAGGGTATATAATATACAGCATTTACTCTATATATGTGTATGTTGTATGCTGTATGCTATATACATATTAATGTATATATATGAGAACATTCCATAATACCATTTCACGAATACATAAAAATATATGCACTGCACTCAGTATTTCCAGATTTATACATGTGTAATGTGTTGATATAATCTACTTATATGTTCATCTTATATATAAAAATAAACATACCACATTCATTTCATTTATTATAAACATAGACTCTTTTGTATGACTTATTATTTCTAGAATAAATTGGGATTTTTTTCACTAACATGACAGAACATAAATCATGTAATTTTTATATAGAAAATTGTGTGTATGTTAAAGGTGATGTATATAGCATATATATGTTTTTAAATTCCATTTTGTTTTTCAATAATGTCCTGTTTAAATCAAAAACCTAAAATATAATTGTTTTACACTATATATTTCTCTGGTAAATGAATATATAATGCAAAAAAAATATTATATAGATATACTATATAGATATACATACATATTACGTAACAAAAAATGATTTATAGTAAAATTAATTTTTTTTAATCATAGAAGAATATATGCAAGTATAAATATAAAACTTGCACATCTTTTTTAACATATCTGTAGCATATATACAGAGAAATTAGACAGAAAAAAATAGTAACAAACTTTTCTATATGTGATACCTTATTTTATCAAATTTATTATTTTTTTACTATAATTATATAAACAATTTTATTATCCTTGGTATAATGGTATAATCTACTTATATGTTCGTCACATTTATAGTATATATACTAAATAATGAATATGTGTTTATTCTATTCTATGTTGCGTATCTATGTATTAAACTTCCTATCATAATTTAATATGGAAATGTATATACACAATTATATATGTATATATATATATATAAATGTAAGCCGTTTACATATATATTCATTTAACAGATCATAAAATAAAGCTAAAATACAGAATTATGAAATTATAATGAATATATAAATTTTTTTTTCTATGGGTTTTACTATATATAGTTATATAGCTATAGAAAACTGTATATGTATATATTTTAACTTTCAGAGTAACGTAACACAATAACGATAAGTTTCTATATATATCATTATACCATTGTACGCTTTTTATATATACATGCATTCATTTACATGAAAATGATGAGATGATGATGATATCACAAACATACAACAATAACAAATGAAGAAAAATCCGCATACTTTTTATATTCATCTATATACTAGTATATATCAGGAATATCACATATGCAATTCAAATAAACCTCTTTCTATTTAGTATCTATACCCTGTTAAATTACAACGATCTAACTTTTTATATAGCAATGTACGTCGAAAATTTAATTCACATTTGAAAAGATCTCTCACAATGCATTCAGTACCCTATATGAAATTCACAAAATATCACCAATGTATTTTGAATAGACCTCACTATATACAAAGAATTTATGTACGGCAAACATTTAAGAATCACAAAGAAAATAGTTTTTCCAGAATAATATCACTGGAAATATTAAATAAACATCAAAAAAATGTATACACAATATTTCTCCACATATTTTCAATATCGCAAACAAAAAACGGGGTTAAAAATACATATCATATATATAATTTATAACATAATAGGGTGCGGTAAATTATGAGAAGTGTGGCTATATAAATATATATATTATTATAAATATTTTTTAATGTTATCCTGTTCTAGGGTATGTCATGCATTGCATTGCGAGTATAGGGAAAACGGACAAGCGTATTTTGTACAAATTGGTTAAAAATATAAAATTCTACCTTAATTTGTTAATAAATAATAACAAAACGAAGGGAAAACCATCATAATATATTAATGGCTGTATAAATATAGAACTTGCTTTATATATCTATTATTATTCTATAAAGAATATTGGCTATTCTTAATTTATTTTGTGTGTCATAAATGAACATATTAAAATTATACAATATATATGAACTGAATATACTTATCCATGTTATGTGATGTTATGTATACAAACATAGAGGGGACTGATATGTTATATGATAACTTTAACTTTTTTATGTTTCTTTATTTTTAATGAAATTTTAAAAGATATGTATTTTGATTTTCATATTATGTATATGGTATATACTAAATATTTACATATTGACGAAATTTAATCTTAAAATTTTTATTATCTCATATAAACATTGGATTTAAACTAGTAAATATATATGAAGAAGAGATGTATAAGAAAAATCACAGTATAATATCTATTATATAATAATATATATACCTTCCGAATTTTTGTTTATTATTATTTCATATACTACATAATTACATATATTATTTACACTCTTATTTGCATATAATATTATTTATATTTGATTAAATTTTCGTGCGTTCATGCAATTATATAGTCGAAATATTTGTGCGTACATCTCAATCGCTAAATGTTATCATTTTTGTTTTTTTGGTTCAATATATCTGTTCAATTCTTCGATTCTTCAATTCTTATAATGTTTCAGTCAAAGAATCTGCTTCAATTCAATATTTTTCATAATTAAAAATTTGTAATACAGAATTATATATATGCACCTTATGCACTTGTGGTGTAAATGATAAAAATGCCAACCTAAAATTCTGACGAAATTTTGGGGTCGTGGGTTCGAATCCTACTGAATGCATAAAATATGTTTCGTGTATTTCGGTTACTTTCGAATCTGAATTTTTACACAGAGTTGTATTTTCCACTCGCGGTTGGTCGTTCGGCTAATTACCGACACCGTAAAACCACAAATTAAGAAACTAACAACAGAAGGCTGTGGTTGGACGCAAAAACCAAATTGTTGGTTGTAATGCGAAAAATTTATTTTTTTTAATACAGAATTATATAGTAAGATAGAATTATGCTTGAAATCGGATTCCATTTATTGAAAATCAAAATTATGCTTCAAGCTTGTTTTCTGAAATCCAAAATAAATGTAGTTGAATTTCTAAACATAAGAACCTATTAAAATTAAATTGGTACTTATATATATATCAATAAGTATATGTGACTATAAAGAAATTATCGTTGTTTATATCATATATGCGCTTTATATTGAATTATCTTTTATAGTTTTACATATTTGTACAGTAATATAAATATATGATTTATAAGAATATATGATTTATAAGTAAAAGTTGATAAACTTTTTAAACAATTTTTAAACACGAGTTATCAACGGGATAACTCGTTCCCTTTAACAAAGAAAAAATTTCCTAGTTTGTTATCAATTTAAATATATTTCATATAAAACTTTAATTGAAAATTTAATTTAATATGTTATGAATAAACAAACATTATTAACATTAGTTATATACGTATGGTATTGTAAAATTGAATTAATGTATTAATTAAAAATGTTTATTTATCGTATGTAGTGAAAAGTATTAATAAATAGGAGGAGAAACAAAGGTAATATCGTAGTATATCCTTTGAATTTACATACTTTAACATTGAATTTATTTTAATTTGCATTTCCGCATTTAATTCTAAATCTCGATAACAATATAGGGTTCGATTTTATTTTTTATTATTTGAATTAATAAATTAACCAAAATAAGTGATATATTCATTTTTTTATAAATAACAGTAATTAGCTCTAAATGTTAACTTATAACACATCCACCACAAACTATTTCGATGAAATACATTAATTTTAATATAAGAAAAATTGGTAACAACCTAAAAATGACGTTCATTGCATTGATAAAAATATAACAGCCGCTGGGCCCATTTATCACGTAGAACTTTCAAATCAATTCAAATCAATTTAAGAATAGAATTAATTGAATTTTTTCTTTTATATATTTCATATATAATTGCCCTTATTCTCAACATTATTTTATATACTAAGTTATACAGAATGTTATTACATAAATTTATGACAGATAAGCATATTTTGTGAATTTTTAATTTCGAATTAATGAAAGGGGAACAAACTGAGTAAAAAAATAGTCACTAAAATAAAAATGTGTGAGTTGTCAATGAGGTAATATATATTTTTTTTTAATAATATCATCGTATACGCATACATTTTAAATAATAATATATTACAATATTGATTGGTTTTCTATCATTTTCCAAAAACAACATTCATTTTTTGGTTATTGATAATTATAATAATTAAAATAATTATTACTATTAAAAAAAGGTCACTATTTTATACAGAATACCAGTGACTTATTCCAAAGGAACTCAAAATAATTATGACTAGAATCGCGGCTCTGTAGTGTATACAACTAAGGCAGTATTCCATTTCGAAATTGACATTAAAGTAGGGGAATTAAGTATTTATCTTTACTATTTCAATGGGTAGACTTAATATTATTCGTTTTGTTATATAGTAAAAGAAATAGATAGTTTGCGAAATATCGTATATAATATAAATATTTTTTTCTTTTCTTATTTTAAGTTTTCATTTTAAATTACAATTTATAAGATAGAGGTACAAAAGTCAGAAGTTTAACGTTATATATTCATGTATTATAAATGTGTAGCTCTATTTACACACATTGATAAGTATATATTTAAAAGAATAAATATAATGTAATATCTGAAAAAAAAATATGTTAGAATATAAGCAAAACACTATTTTCTAGAAGAAAATCATACATACTCATGTATTACATTACATTATATTTATATATCCTAAAAAGGAAACATCTAATTCCAGAATTATTACTCTTATTTTAAATATATATATACGGATATTGTGGGTATATAAAGAAAACGAACACTACATACCATATAAAATGATATAATAAGCAATGGGATTTACTGACTTAATATTTTTATACACGTAATGTACAATGTATCAGATGATGAAGCAAACGGTACACATTATTACTTGACTATACGTATACATATATGCCACTTTACTGTTCATCGAGAATTTGTTTGGAAAATCACTAATGAAAATTGTATAATGAAACGAAATCGAGGGTAATGGAGCATCTCTTTTCTCTATATTTGGGAATGATGGGTGACTCACAAATGATGCGGGAGTGATGATGGGAGATCGCTTATGATATCTCACAGTCATTAGTGATGCATAAGTGATAGGTCTGTGGTATCACCAGGTAAAAAGGATATCACACATAGATACTGATTCGTATGTATATGGTATGATTTATATACCCTTTCAAATTTTAACACATTTTTAAATAATGGAGTATCACTAAGAATTATAAAAAGTGACGTGTCTCACAATGGGGAGTCGCATATTGCTCACTTTTAGTCACTTTTTCACCGTATTACTGTCTCACTTTGTTCCGGGAACTGAACCTGAACGACTAAAATACTCAATTATCTAAATTTATTAAAAGATTTTTAATTCCAAGATTTGCTGTATCTTAAATCTATGCGATAAACAACAACTTTTGTTATAACGAATAGTAACACCAACAGGATAACCAAATAATTCAAATAAATATCATATATATAGAAACATTTTTCATATTGTGGTTTTGAATAAGACATATAGAACATTTTCCATGTGGGTATAGTATTCTGTTGAATAATTAATTTTAGCCTTCAGATATATTATAATTGAGACAAACGGTTTAATATTTTAATATATTACGGAATTCGTAATCTAATATTGCGCTAATTTAGCTACGATTTTGACACGAAACGAAGGAGAATATAGTATTTATCCGGATCCTGAATACCTATCGCTACTTCTGCGGCTACGTTACGTTAATCGCTATTGTCTTTTTCATTGATAAAAAAAATTAAAAAAAATATTTCATGTGTTGCATTAGTAGCTAAATTAGCACAATGGGAAATTTTAGATTTCGAATTCATATAGTATATTAAAAAATTTGAATACTTTATTTTCATTTATTTATAATCAAATATTAAAAATATAAAAAGGTCACTGATGACGACAACCCAATTTTTTATTTTAATTAATTTTGATATATACGTTACTTATACCTCATTCTTATGTAATTTTTATTTGTAAATAATATAACATTCTCATAATATACCAACACATTTTAACTCACATCAATTCACTTTTCAACGGAATCCCAATACCATTAATTTATATCTATTAATAATCATTATTTCCATTATATACATATACCGACATAGATATATAATTATACGAAATCATATAAATTGTTCAGAAACATCTATTAATATTGTCAATCGTCAATGTATTAACATTTTAATACATATATTATACATATATATATAAAATTATATGAGTGCGTATTCCTTATGGATTTTGAATAATTCATTAAGGGGGTAATTTAATATTAGATATACTGTATATATAAATATAAATATTAGGATTTGGAATATATATACACATTTATGTTATTTACCATTTCTTTTGGTGAACAATATACAGTGTGTCCCAGTACAACCCTACAAAGCCGAATACCACGTATTCCTGAGACCATTTCCAGTGGAAAATCGTTCCGGAAGGGGGGTCTAACTTCAACCCCTACCGAGTTACAGGGGGTTGAAAAAATGGTGTTCTTTGAAAAACATGGGTTCACTTAAAAACTTATAACTTTCAAACCATTGAAGTTAGGATCAAAATTAGATACTCTATTTATAGGTAATTGAATTACCTTTAATTTTGCTCGGGATACAATTTTTGCTAACTACCCCACTTTTGGAGTTATTGATGCTCAAAGTACAAAAATATTCAAATTTCCCATCAACTTTTTCAGAAAAATTGATTTTTCTCGAAATTTTCCGGGGTAAAAAAATTTTTTTTTCTCAGTAACTTTTGTGCGCCATAAAATTCCCTTTAAGTCCACCCTAGAAAGTTAAGCGCTGCGACCTATAGATTTTGAGTTATTACGTGATTTGTAACGGCGAAACATGATAAAAGTTAAAGTTTTTTTTTTAAATGATAAATGCGATGTAATTTTATTTAAAATTTTCAATATGAGAACCATTTTTATCTATACATAAAAAAAAACTTTAATTTTTATCATGTTTCGCCGTTACAAATCACGTAATAACTCAAAATCTATAGGTCGCAGCGCTTAACTTTCTAGGGTGGACTTAAGGGGAATTTTATGGCGCACAAAAGTTACTGAGAAAAAAAAATTTTTTTACCCCGGAAAATTTCGAGAAAAATCAATTTTTCTGAAAAAGTTGATGGGAAATTTGAATATTTTTGTACTTTGAGCATCAATAACTCCAAAAGTGGGGTAGTTAGCAAAAATTGTATCCCGAGCAAAATTAAAGGTAATTCAATTACCTATAAATAGAGTATCTAATTTTGATCCTAACTTCAATGGTTTGAAAGTTATAAGTTTTTAAGTGAACCCATGTTTTTCAAAGAACACCATTTTTTCAACCCCCTGTAACTCGGTAGGGGTTGAAGTTAGACCCCCCTTCCGGAACGATTTTCCACTGGAAATGGTCTCAGGAATACGTGGTATTCGGCTTTGTAGGGTTGTACTGGGACACACTGTATATAATATTATTATATATTATACATATTTCACAATGACTATAAAATATTCGTTTGGCTTAATATATGTATATTGTAATATATAGATCTAATATATTCACTGCGTAAACATTTATATAACACAATAAATGGGATATTATTACCGCCGCTAACTGTGAAAAGATGGAGAAAGAGTTGGATTAACTTTATTAAAGAAAAGATTAAAAGTTATAAAGTTATGTTCGGATGTACCATACTGAAATATAAAGCATATATTATACTACCATGTTCAAATTTGACGTGTAATTTATTTATAAAATCTAAATTCTTTTTTTAGGGCAAAATGAGCGTTATCTGCTTCAAAGTACTCCCCCTCTACTGCGAAACGCCATGCCTTTAAATCTTTCAGAAATTTTTGTTTTATTATTTCAGTGCTCTCATACCGTGTTCCTCGAAGTAGTTTTTTTGCCTTAATCAAAAAGAAAAAGTCACACGGTGCCATATCAGGGGCATTGGGAGCTTGTTGGATAACAGTTGTGATGTATTTCGCTAAACGTTCACGAATAATATGTGCATTGTGCGATCGCATTCGCACGTTGCCGTCAACGCACACTGAAGTTGAACTTATCTTATATTACTTACGTTTTATGACATTTTCGAATTATAAATAAAAAATTATTTAAAGAGCGGATTACATGATTTATTATGTTCACCTATTTTACTGCGGTTTATGTAGGCGGGCGTCGGTGTTCCGGTTAGATCTGTGTTTTTTCTTAACGAGACACGAGACGAGACATTCCGCGTCAAATTTGAACATGGTAGTGCTCGTATACATATTCCATTCGTTTTATATAAACGAGTAGAAAATACCTTATATCCAGATTATATTATATAATACATATAACAACCAATATGCATTTATTTTATTTTTTGAATTTATTGTACTAAAACAACTATGTATAATATGTTAGAGTATTAGAATGTTGATATTAAAAAAAAAATAAAATTATATGTATAATACACTACCTGAAATATAAAAGTTATGATAACAGAAAAAATGTTTTACCGAGATCGTATAATGGTTTTAACAAAATTATTTATACTATTGTATACTTGTAGATAAACTGGCTATAAATTATTAAAAATTTAATTTTGATTTTAAAAATAAGAATAGTTTTTCTTATATATTCTGTAATCGATATGTTGTGATAATTTGACCGTTATAATTAGAAATGCATATATTTAAAAATGCGATTTCATTCAAATATTTTGTATTTATTAATATTTTGCATGTCATTTCAAACACAAATCTTAATTATATGCGTCCTTTAAATGGCAGGTATATCTATAATGGTAAATATTTTGCGTCTATATTCGGTTTTGTGTGATCAATAAAATTTTAATAAAAATTGTAACAATATGCACATAGTTTTTACTATCCATTATTTGATTAATAGATTTTCATTTGAATTTTATTAACAATACGATACATACATTACATGTATAGATATATATATGATATTAGATGCTATCATGCTATAGATTTGAAAAACTTAAAAGCATTATTTTTTTAATTTTCTTAAAATTCAAATTGATATACTTATCGCATTTATATGTATACATTACATTACTTACAATTGCATATAAAGTAAACGCACCCATATAACTTATATATAGAATTTTTATGCCCTTTGAAAAATCCAAAAGAAAAGAAATATTGTCAATATTTATACATTATTATCTATTTGTATGTATTGTAAACAAATAATACTTTTAAATTACATAACGTATTGGTTGACAATGTCATCAACAATAGATCTATATGCGGAAACACAACAAGAGCTTCAGCTTCAACTTCGACTTCAACCTCAGATTTGACATCACTGCATAAATACAAAATATGAATCGAAGGAGACAACAAGTAAAATTGCTTTCAATTTAATAAATAAAATTTAAAAATTTGTTTTTCAGATTTTTTTTTTTTATTTTTTATATATATATATAAATATTTTTGGTGATTTTCTATATTTGGATATAAGGCATCGCCGATATTCAATAAATATAGAAAATGCCCATAAATATATATAGCAAGTTATCGCGAACCGGGTTTACCTTCGATTTTTGTAATATATGTGGATTAAATTTAAATTTAAATGCAGTACAAATTTAAAAGCACATATACAATTGTCCAAGATTTAGTGAAACAAAAATTTTTAATGAAACCACCTAAAGTGCAACTTGGACAATTATATGAAAACATATGAGTTATTTTTTCTTACTGCTTTTCAGTTTAAGTTTTTTTTCTCTCATATGTTTGCTTTTATTTTCAAAATTTCATAAATTAATCCACATATTATAATAGATTTACCTCCCAAAATCACTTAAATGCATTCAACGCATCATAGGTTCATCACCTGTTTAAGTGATTTCGTTACGGGCTCACAGCAATAGAATTCCGAGGTTTTACGGGCGATAAACCGATTCTGCTGTAGTAACGAACCAAAAAAAAAAAAAAAAAGCGTCGGCTTCAACTTCGTATTGTGTTTGGTTGCATATACGCTTCATATGTGTTACTATGCTGTAACTTTGAAGTCGGCTGAAGCGGAAGCTGAAGCTCCTATTGTGTTTTCCGCAATATGCGTTTGAACATAAAATACAAAAATTGTTTTTTATTTTTCATCTGCATATATAATATGATAATATATATTGTAGAAAATCTATCGCTATATACTTTGATTTCATTTTAATATATAGACTATTATATATATCGTATCGTTTATATAATATGATAATATATAATATGATGTTAAGGGCATTGACACATATAGATACGAACGAATGATCAGAATAATATCCACTATATTTTTTCGTTTTCGTGTTCACATATGGATTGTCTTTTCGGTTCATTTATTTGTTGTTTTTTTATATGGTTATGCGAATATGTGAGGTAAGGGGTTAATCACGAACGAAAAATTTATTCGTACGAAAAAAATAAATAAATTCTACAAAATAAAATTTGTGTGCTTTAATTTTTTTCTGACCGAATGAAACGAATAAAATATTTTATTGGGTTTTTATAGAAATGTAATCATTTATATACAAAATTAATGATTAAATACTGTAAAACAGTTATTTTTTTAACATTTTGTATTGTTATTTTGTAATATAATCCAATTAATTAGAAAAATGGATAAATAAATGCATTCTGATCATTCGTTCGTATCTATATATGCCAAGGCCCTTAATGGAAATAAATATATACACATGATACCAAGCTCTGCTATGGTAGATACATAACTATTGCTTTATAAATGTATATCAGAATCAGAATAGATATTCAACTTCTGTATATATGATAATATACACACAGAACAATATATGTAATATCTGTAATATACACATTTTCAACGTATAATATGGTTTTATTACACATATATATCTATATATACATAAAATAAGAAATTTGTGGTAAAATTGTATTGAAATGGAGCTCAAATAAGAACCAATATTAATATCGGATATCGACAGATGGTGAATGGATTTAGCGCAATTTAATAAAATATCACATTCTATATTTTCAAAGATTTTCACTCGATATATATGCACATTATATACATCCAACCGTATACATTGTATAAGTGAGAAATGTATATAGAATATGTTTACAGAATGTCTCCTAAGCGCATTTTAAGGTAATTTTTAGGGAAGGAAATTGAATTTATTTGATTTAAAAAAATATGAATACATCAAATACTTCGATCAGTTCATATCAGAATTTCAGATGATGGTGGGAAAAAATCTTCTGTAGCCATTGTTAGAATGGTTTCTTCTATACATACATAGAAATAATAGAAATCAATTATATTCAAAAAGCAAATAACGGTACAGAAATAAATATTCTGTTCTATATTCTATTCTATAGGAGACAGCCTGTAAATGAATATATTTTCACGTGTATATTACAAATATTACATATTTATATATATTATATATATTTATTTCATACGTTTAGTTTTTATGCATATGTGTATATTTAAAATACATATTACGGGCGATACAAAACCAATCTTCTATTAGGTACTTTATTTCCATTTTTTATTTAAATCAATGTTATAAACAATAATCCTATATATATCTTTCATACATATATTTTTCTTTAATATTATTATACAGTATTGTATATAATAGTAATTTAAATGATATATATTTATGTAATGCATTGTATTCTGATGTCATATGAGAAATTTGTTGAACAAATTTGTTATTGTTTTCGGAAATGTTTAATGATATAAATTATATAATAGGTGTTAAACATATTATAGGTGTTATAATAATAATAATTTATTTATTTATTTATTTATTAAAGATACGTTAAATTCTAATGGATATACATATAGGTATAATAATAGCATTCCAATAATTTCGGAAACGTCAATATCAATTTTACAAATAATAAAAGAAATATTAAGAACAAGCATTTAAAATAATTGCATTGTTTTCTTTCATATTTTGCATATTTATTTTACTTTAATATTTATCTTGCGATTTTACATATTATTGGTTAAAACATATTTTACCGAAAGTTATATTGTCATTTTTATTTTATATTATTAAAATATGTAATCAAATTAATTGATCTTGTTACCTGTTAAAATTTACTATATGTGAATTAATTGGTTTCTTAAATTAGTACTATTTTAGTACTGATTTACGCTTATATAGAACAATAAAATTCTGCTAATTGTAAGATATTTAAACAACATTCAATTTTAAACACAATCTAAAAATAGAAAAATTTTGTATACATACTATATCTCAAAAATTGAAAATATCCGATTTTTTCAGATTACGGTTACTCTTATGATTTTCAATATGATGTTAGTGGGACACTAATTTTGTTCATTGTTATAAAAGTGCCCCTCACTCCCACTATGACGTAAAGTGCGATACAAAATGTATGGTGTGAAGTACATATTTGTTAATGCTTGTGGTTGTGTTTGTAAATGGAAAAAAAATATTAATTTTATACCAAACAAACATAAAATAACCAAAAGATGATAAATATATTTTCATATTATATCACGTAGTGTATTATATCATGTAGTGACAAATATTCTTATGGTCCTGATAGTGTTCGATCAGTTGTTCTTAAAAAATGCATTATGACTTTCTTGCTTGGCCACTTACAGTTCTGTATAATAAATCGTTGATAACCGGATGTTTTCCCAATCTTTGGAAAAAATCATTCGTTATTCCACTCTATAAGAAGGGGGATCGAAATGATGTTAAAAATTATCGGCCTGTTTCACGATTGTCAGTTATCCTGAAGATATTTGAGTGCATTGTTACAAAGGTTCTTGCTTTTAATATAAACCCGTAATTTGTCCCGAACAGCTTGGGTTTATTCGTGGGAGGTCTACTTCTACGAACCTGCTTGATTTTACCACGTTTGTTTTGAAAAATTTTATATGGGCGGGCAGGTCGATTGTGTATTTACCGATTTCTGTAAGGCGTTCGATAAAATGTCTAACGCAATTTTATTATCAAAATTGTTGGCTATGGGGTTTGGTCAATTTTATTTTATTTATAAAATCTTTGTGCGTTTTATTCTTGGTGTAGTCGAAATTTTATGTTTTTAAGCATTGATAAATGTAGAACTGTGAATTTTACACGAAAACGTACACAGTTAAATAATTTTTATCATTTAAATGGTATTAATTTAAATGTTTTTGACAAAACCATGGATTTGGGAGTTTATTTAGATGTTAAGTTGAAATTTAAAGCGCATATTGATTATGTGATTAATAAGTCCAATTCTGCTCTAGGTTTTATTTTTCGTATGGGGAGGGAATTCTTCGCTCCTTATTGTCGAACATTGTTTTACGCTTTTGTACGATCATCTCTCGAATACGCATGTCCGGTGTGGTCTCCGTACTATTTGAATGCCAAAAATAGATTAGAGGCAATCCAAAGAAGATTCCTAAGATTTGCTCTTAGGTCTCTTCCTTGGGCGGTTGGAACTCTTCCTTGGGCGGATGGAACTCTGTTGCCCCCTTACTCCCATAGATTGAATTTTTAAACATTGATTGCCATCATACCAATTATAGTCGTTTTAACCATCTAGACGCTTTACTTATGTCCTATAATTCTTATCTAATATTTTATTGGATAACAATGTTAAAAGTAATAGTTTTGAATTAAAATTTTATGGTAACAATCAACAATATGTTTCTAATTTGATTGTGACCTTAAATTTTATCGCTGTATTATAATTATTACATCTTTCTTTTTTTTTAAAGTCATTTTATGATTTTCTTTTATATAATTATTAATTGATATTCTTAATATGTGACTATATGGACAATATTGTAATTATATACATTAGTATTTAATGTTCTTTAAATAAATATTAATAATTGTAATTTTTTTTATTTACCAACAATCTACTTAATTTAGGAAGATGAATCTACGAGAGGTAAAAGTTATGGTAATTATTGATCAATTTATTCGATTTTTTAATGAAATTACTTTGAAATTATGAAAATGTATTGATGGTGCTTAATCCGTCGTTTATTGTTTTGTTGTTTGCAAAATATGCTGAAAAATGTTCATACATATAATAATATCTTTGCTGGAATATCTTTGCTGAATGCAACATATAAGGTACTCGCTTATGTGTTGCATAAGCGCATTTTACCATATGCGGAGGAAGTCATTGGTGAATACCAATGTGGATTCCGTAATGATCGCTCAACAACTGATCAACTGTTCGTCATACGACAGATAATGGAAAAGTGTAGGGAGTTCAACGTAGTAACACACC
This sequence comes from Dilophus febrilis, assembly GCA_958336335.1. Taxonomy (NCBI): domain Eukaryota; kingdom Metazoa; phylum Arthropoda; class Insecta; order Diptera; family Bibionidae; genus Dilophus; species Dilophus febrilis. Next base: position 180,909 of record OY284470.1, on the reverse strand, counting down.
ACTTATTTGTTGATTTTAAGGCCGCATACGGCAGTGTTATTAGGGAAAAATTATGACGCACGATGAAGGAATTTGGATTCCCACAAAAATTGATAGCCATGTCACAACCAACACTGACGCAAGTTACATCTGAGGTACAAGGGGGATCAAATCGGATGCATTTGAAACCCTTGACGGAGTACGTCAAGGGGACCCTTTGGTTACATTATTTTTCAATGTTATATTGGAAAAATGTATAAGGAGGACGACCATTAACACCAGCAGCACTATTTTTACGTCATCTGCTCAATTACTCGGCTATGCCGATGACATTGACGTAGTGGGTAGAAGTTTGGGTGCCATTAAAGAAGCGTTCTTACTGTTGGAACGTGCTTCGGAAATGGGATTAAGTGTAACCGAGGAGAAACCCAAGTATATGATCGCACCAACGAACAGTAGGTTTATGGCACAACATCAAAGCGTATCAATTGGTCAGAACAAATATGAAACGGCGGACAGGTTTAGCTACCTTGGAAGCAACATAAACGAAAATGATATAGCGGAGACATTAAGTAAAACATTGAAAGTAATGTTATATCAAACACTGGTTCGACCAATTGTCACCTACGGTTCTGAAACGTGGTGCATGACACAGGCCAACGAACGGCGACATGGAGGGTTCGAAAAGAAAATGCTACGCCTCGTCTTTGGGCCGACAAAGGAAAGGGAATGGTGGCATAGGCGGTACGATTTCGAATTATATAAATTGTATACCAAACCAGACATCGTTCGGTTCATTAAGATTGGTCGCCTGAGGTGGTTTGGCCATGTGGTACGAATGGATGGCGATCGTATACAGTCAAAAATGCTGGACAGCAAGCCGGGCCGATCAAGGAGTGTGGGAAGACCGCGGGGTAGGTGGAAGGATAAGATAGAAGCTTACCTTCGGGCCCTCGGCGTTTCGGGCTGGCGGACGTTGGCGGTAAATAGGTCCGGTTGGAGGAGGCTGTTAATGGACGCCAAAACCAATTGTAGGTTGTAGGCGCGTTGAAGTAAGAATAAGTATATATAATATCATAATAATATATATGTTATATATATATATATATATATATATAATATATTTAAATATAATATACATATATATCACATGTAAATATATACGTAATCGAATTCCAATATCATCAAATATTATATATATGAAACATAACATTCTATATATTTATTATTTTTTTTTGTGTTAGTTATATAATAAAAAATATAGCTATTTATTCGATGAGATTTGTATATCCATCCATATCTATATATGGTGTATATAATAAATTTTATCTTCAATTTTTTTTTCATGTTCCATATATATAATATTCACATTCACAAATATTATATTTAAAGTTTGAATATATTATTAGATCAGAGTGTATACATGAAAATCGAACTATATGTATTGTTTATACATAAAAGCAAAAGAAATAAAATATGTTGTAGGAAAATGTGTATCTTCCAAATTATTTACTCATATTACGATGACGTAAAAGAAAAATGTATTTGAAAAAAATATTCAAATATAATATAAATGGAAATTGTATAAGCAAATAATAAAATTTCACAATCTATTTTTTATTTCTTTTTGTTTTCTTTATACTTTCTCGTGTATCTTGCTCTTTATTATTATAAATATATCTAAATTGATGCTATAGCTATAAAATGAAAAATGAAAGAGTTGGAAAGCATTATCTATATGTATATATAAAATATATATTTATGTTGTATCAATCAATATATAGTACCATAGTACATACCATATCATGTAATATCCCCACAAACATTTCTTATCGCGGGTAGTACTGCAGACGATTCGCCTAGGCGATAAATTTATCGCCAAAGATATCGCATTTTTATCGCGTACGTTATTCCCTACGTATAGAGAATGGGACTCTTCCGCGATACATCTGGAAGATAAATTGACGATATCGCGAGGACGATAATTTGGCGATACAAATGCAATATCGCGAGGAAGATAAATTGGCGATATATCGATTCACTAAAATATTCCTTTTAATATTTATTTTAGAGGATAACCTGAAAATTAAACAACACAACACAGTATATATAATATTTTAATAATTTATAATAATAAATAATATATTTCGTTCAACCTCTCTATTCATTCGCGGTTCAATTTAAACTCATATTAATTTGATACTTACTTATTAACATATACTTATTGCGAGGAAGATAAAAAGACGATATATTTATCGCGGATTTATCGTCAAGAAGATAGGCAAGCGATAAATAATAATATATTATCGTCATTTTATCGGCTGGAAGAGAAATAGAAGATAAATGTAGCTCTGTATCCTCTTTTTATCGTCAAAGCGTATCGCCATCGTATCGCATTTTTATCTTCCGTACAATATCCCTCAACTGTTAAAACAACGATAAATTGGCGATATAAATATCTTCCCTTTATCTTCCTCGCGATATCGTATCGCCGATTTATCTTCCAAATGTTTGCGGGGATATATCACGTTATATGTATCAGATATCAGGATATAGGACCATAGGGGGGGAAAAACCGATATTGATATATTGATAAAAATATATGATATGCAACGAAAAATATAATATTCAAAATTATTGACATTGTACATATATAAAACATTTTTAGTTAGACACACGTAACGTATATTTATACCCAAAATTCGTATCCTAAACTTATAAACACAAAGTTAAATACTATAACAAATAATTGCTTGTGCTACCCATTTTCGATTTTTGAGACAGTGTTTTTATTATAAAATATTTAATACATTTAAATATAACCTGTTTTTTTTACTTATATGTAGACAAATACAAAAACCATAGACGTGTGTTCACTTGTTCAAAATGTTGACATTTATCCTCTTCACATATAATGTTCAAGCTCGGTAATTCATTTTCTCCATTTAGATATGTAGTAAATCGTTTGAGAAAATAGTATTTTATTATTATAGTAATTTCCTATAAAAACATATTTCATATGAAAATATATATGCAATTTCATAACAAATCTATATATGATTATACACAAAGTTATATTACATATATTTATTTTTTGATATGAGATTTTTATTCAAAAATTATGAATAGTTAAAAAAAACCACAAATATCCATTGTAGAAATCAACTTTAAAGTAAAAAAAAAAAATAAAGAATTACTATATAATGATAAAATACTGGGTCAGTGGAATTTAATACAGCATACACAGTCTCAGTTCCAAATGCGATTCAGACTCAGATTAAGATCAAAATGCAAATACGTATTAAACCTGAGAAAAGTATTTATTTTACAAAAAAATTGAAGAAAAGACAATTTTCAATAAGTAATTGTGTTAAAAACCATTCATCCGTTTTGTCCCTATTTCATGTTTTTATTCATCCGTTTTGTCCCTATTTCCTATTTCACCATTTTTATCATATGGTTATAATTTTCGGTCCCTATATGAGCGTTTGTATGTATTAAAAAAATTTCAACTTCATGCCTTTCTTATTGTTGATTTTGATTCGTCCGACACAATAATATACCAAAGATAATTATTAATTTTATCCCAATGAATAAATGGTGACTTAATTCATGAAATCAAATCAGAAAATGAACATTCGAATTTTTATTTGATATGTGTCGTTTTAAAATTATTATTCTTGAATCATTTTGTTCAAATTATTATTCTTGAATCATTCAAGCCGTTATTTTGATTCCTTTAAAAAAAATTCGTTCACGAAATATGGAAATCCTAAAATTTCTGAATTTTGCACTGATAATCAAGATAGTTTAAATGGTATCCTCCATACACGAAGCCTTAAATGATGTGAGGGAAGCGTTGCTCCGTAATAATTGGAATTAACTATATAAAACCAATATAAAACATAAATTTAACATTTTAATAATTTAAACATATCATTTATTTTAAACCAATAAAAAGATACACGATGAAAAGATAAAAATATGTGATTTTAAAAACAAATCCATTGGAAACATATATATAAATAACTCAAAACAATTCACTCATTCCTATACACACACCGATTACTATAAAATTATCTACTCTGAATTACATTTTGATTTTGGATAGTAGATGATTCACATATTATCATTTATATTTTTATATTCATATATTGTATAAGATAAATATTTAAATCCTTTCCGTATGGAGAAATTTCAATCCTCGTGCCTGGTATCCTCACAATGGTTCTTCAGTGATGGTGTAACGAACATACACATTGAAGTTTTTATATATTAAGATATACAAATTTCGAATGTATTTATACAATTAAATAATAAGGCCAGAGATAAGGTATGCAATATATGCAGATATGTATGTTTATGTAGAGTAACATTTTTTTTCTTTCTTTTTTCTGAGCCCATAATGCATAAATTTGCATAAAAATTTAAATAACATAATGTTATTCAAATACAAATATAATATCTCTTTTAAAAGTGTATCTCGGAATATTTATATATGTGTGAATTTAGCTATCCTTGTTTTTAAATATTTTTTAAAGCCAGTTAATACATATATATTCCAAATAAACGATATTTGGTTTCATGAAAGTGTAATATATACAATTATACATGTTGAATATTCTACAAACTTGTATGTACCCGATCAAATCAATTTCAAATAAATTTTTCTTAAACAATCGATATATTTTCAACAATCAATATTTGTATTAATTATTAACTAAATGTTTATTGCTATTTTTTAAGTCCAGCTTTCTGGTTTAATCAAAAAATTATAAGCATTTCACTCTTTTATCTTCAAATATATATATATTGAGAGATTTTTATTGGATGCACTGCTTTATTATACAATAACGCCTAAGCTTGAATCGATAGCGATAACATCAAGTGGAAAATAATAATCGGCATTAAAATTTGTCATTTCTTAAACGAAAACAACACAGTAAAAATATTATCAAATAATTAATATAAAAAAATACATTATACCTGTTACAGGTAAAACTGATTCAGTAAAATTATTATTTCTTTTATCATATCGAATTATTGGATTTAAATTCAAATGGCGCAATTCAATAGAATCATTATGATTTGCTTCATCTTTCAATTTTTCATTGTTGTTGCCCGCCGTCGAGGATAAATTGGAAAATGGAAATGTTCCAATAATTATTGGAATATCCAAATGTGCTGTTTTCATACGATATAACTGATTTTCACCTGAAATCTATATATGAATAAATATACATATAAACAATAGAACGTTTTGCAATTATTTCGTATATTATATAAAATTATTTATTAAAAAAATATAAATGTAATTTATTGTGTAAATTAAATTTATAAATTATTACACGTAAAATATAATGAACTTTACAAATGTTACTTATTAATATATCTGTTGGCGCAATAGTTGGTATTTGAATAATTGTGTGAAATGTTTGATGTTTTCCTATACATCGTACACCTTCTATTTTACTTTCACACATTTTTATTTCATCACGTTTCATGACTTTTTTATCACTTTTATTTGCATAAAAATCGATAACCTATATATATACAATTACAATAAAGTGATATTGAATATTAAAATTTTTATAAAGAATTAATTTAAGCATGTAATTACCTTAAAGATTCTTATGTAAAACGTATAGATATTAATACATATATTATCAATTTCTGTGTAAATTAATATTTTTTCGTCTGGTACATATCCCATAATTGATATCATTCCTGTTATTTGTATTTTTTTCGGTTTATTGCAGCAAAAACATAAACATCCTGAACGTTTGCCTTTGATAATTAAAGTATCTCGAGTAATTGGTTCCTTAAAATAATACATTATAAAAAATATATTGAAACATAAATATTATCCTAAATTGATTTTATTACGTTAATCTATCGAGGCAGTTATAACTTATAAGTTAAAACAATACAATGGGTTTGGAGGTTGTTTTTTCTGGAATGGTTAATCTGAATGGTGCCGGCCCGGTTAATTATATTGGATGGATGAATATAGTAAGACCTGATGGTTGAACCTATTATGGTCGAGGTGAATGAGAGGAAGAATGAATGATGGGTGTTACAAATAAAGCACTATTTGTGGAGTTTATGTGTATTTGAAACGTACTAAAAAAACGATATTATTGAGACAAAACAAACACATAAACGCAAAAGATCGATTTTTTAGACAAAAACATAACCGCACTCATTTTAATAAAATAAAAATAAATAGTAAAAAGTAGTAAAAGTAAAAAATTTGAATTACAAAATAATAATAATGATATACAATTATAATAAAATAATTATAATTTTTATATTATAATAAAATATTAAATTTATAATTTATATAAATATATAAAAGGACGAAACATACACATAAATAGCGACTTATTTGAACCAAACCAAAATTTGTGTACACATAAATTGCATATTTAAAAAAACGATTATATTCGTCCGTTTCAATTTAATCTACACCATAACCCGACTAATAATATTGTTCAAATAATATTTGAACATACCGGCCCATATATATCGCGCTTATATACTACCATAAACCATACCATATATTCGAATTTGCTGTGCTATATATGAAAATATATAAGCCGCTACAATAGGATGATGGTTCAATCAATTCAATATCAATATCAATATCAATTCATGGATTCTTTTGCTTGATATGATTTATTCAAAATTATAATAATTCGAATAATATTTTATCAATTATCTGTTTTTTACGACAAATGTAATAAATACTAACAAGCTCATAAAATGTATTAACAAAATTTTTGTTCCCATCACGGTTTCTGACATCGGATATGCTAGGACCAGTAAAATCCTATTTCACCTTACATTTGAACGATCAGCTGTGTCTTCCAACATTCGCCCTTGTATTATATCTATTCTTCTTATACCCTAGGCACATTGGCATTGAAATCTATTAAACACGAGATTTGAGCACGATTGCGACTTAAAATGTTCTCGAAATCTATTCAAACAGAGTATTTAAAATCTTTCAATTTTCACTAGATTTGAAATCTTTTTGTTTATTTTTTGTATTTTTTAATCTTTTTGTATTTTGTATTGTTTTGTTTTTCAATTTAATAATTTTTAAATCAAATATATATGTGAAAATTAAAATGGAAAATTTCTATACAAACATTTAATTATTTTATGTTATAAAATTTTTTTTGTGTATTGTTTGTTTGTTTTTGTAAAGTTTATACAAAAATATTTGAAATCTAATAGCAGTCTGTCACCATGAGGATTTCATTAATTAGTGTATAGTGTTGCGAGCGCGATGGGTTGTATGGGTAGGATTTGTGGTAAATATGGTTAACAGGACCACCACAACGGTTTTAACAATAAATAATGATTGTTATTCTGATTTATTTTCAGTGACAGATTAATCAAAGTCTACAGATTATAATGCATAGGTGAAATATAAATATTGGATCTTAATCCAATCTCTATATATAGAAAACTAAACTTAAGAATTCAAAAAAAACTATAGGTTGCAGAAATAATTTTGCTCATTACTTGTTTTGATTGTAAAATTACAATAAAAATCTGTACTTGGTCGATTCAAATTCCTTTCAGTTTGTAAAATAAAATATATGTTAATGGAATGCAAATTGAATGACCAACGTTGATTGATGGACAGACAAATCAAAGAATTAACTATGTATTAAAATCACAATGCAATTCAAACAAAAGTTTCAAGATTTATGTTTAATTATAAAGCTTACCTTTAATTCGGGAATATCATTTAAATGTAATGTATTAATAACTGTAAATGTTGCCATAAATTGTTGATGTGGTATTGCCAAATGATCAATTACAAATAATATGTAATATCTTATATAACCATGTTTACTTTCAACGGACGTTGGTAATAGGTGTGGTAAATTACATTCAAATGAAAATGTATAAACACCTGGAGGTATAACGTTTTGACCTTATATTTTTTATTTATTTTAAATCACATGCAAAAGAAAAGAAAAGTTTTCTTTAATTAATTTCACAAAATATATGTATACATATATATATGTATGCTATATACATTGGTAAAATATAAATAATTTTACCTTCTTCACCGCCAACAAAATATTTTTTGGCCGAAAAATATTGTTCATCGCCAGTATTTAATTGTTTACTGTTTTTTCTATAATTATGATTTTTAATTTTCCATTCACAATGTGATATGCCTTCAATTATAACGTAAATTCCTATACAGATATAGATAAATATAAAATATTGATTCAGATTAATATACAAAATTAATTAATAAAGAAGGCATATATAGTAAAGATTTATATATCTACATACAATTATAGTTTTTGATAATCTCCTATATATACAAACAGATACATGTATTGTTATTTGAATATATAATTTATTCATATTGATGTGTGTGTTTACATTTATGATATATGTGTGTGACAAATATGAAAATATTTTCGAATACTTTTTTTTCCTTCGAGGAGGAAATTCATTTACAGACTATTGGAATACTTAAACTCCAATTTGTTTCATTATTACTTGTGAAAAAACATTAATTTTTATTTCCAAAAATAGAAGTTTTTAATTTCACGACACTCATAATATAAGCGGGAAATCCCTTTTACTTTTAGGTAAATATATATTCCAATTTTAAGATAATTCAATACGTTGAACTGTACCATGTGCATGCATTGTATATATGAATAACTTTTAATTCTAATTCTAATTCTTTTAATTAAACGCAATTTATTATTATTAGAAATTTTCATAAATAATGTGCTTTAATTAAAATTAAAATTCTTTGTATATTAAAAAAGAATTCTATCAATGAATGCAGTATAACCCACAAAAAAACATAAATAAAATTTATAAATACACAAAACTTTATATGATGTACATACCTCTGACAATTTTTGATTTGTTTAATGTTAATATTGCTTTTGCTTTTATTGTATCACCTCCAAAATAGATTTTCTTTGGATTCTTACAGAAAATAATGTCACAAGTTGTTGAACTCATTTCATCACAATAGAATATACCAAACACAATCTACATATATTCGCAGCTTAATGATTAAACGTTTAAAAACCATTACAATTTTTCCAATGAGATAATTACAAAAAAATTTAATTATGAATAATAATTGCAAACGAACCCACAATCACGTATAATACAATTTTCAAAATCGTATACAGTGAGTGAGTGAGTAGATTGTTGTGTAATAAATTTACTAGTATACTATAAATGCGTGCACTTTAGAAATAGATTTATTCACTTATTAAAAAATAAACACAAAAACATATGATTTTAATTTTTGCATAATATTTTTAAATAAACTTAATAAGAAATATTCATAAATACAGAAAATGTTTAGTTAACAAACGTAAATTAATTTTTATAATACATTTATATCATATATTCATGTGTGTTTTATGTACACATGTTGTTCAATTATTATATACGAAAAATGTGTAGGGTATAACGGAAGCATTGATTTAAAACCCAAAAATCAATGATCATTTTGGCCTATACAATTTAAGCACGCAGATCACAATGATTAATTATATGAGACGATACATCAAATATTTACGTATTAAGCTTATAATTCGATCAAATACCAACTTCAATATTTCGGACTATTTTATATATTATTTGTTTGCTATCTAAAGAGATACACAACACAATACACAACCAATATATTTAAAGTATTTTAATGCTTAATTTAATTGTAACTGACATATAAATTAAATACAAAATTAATCTAAAACATTTGTAAATACATTTAGAAACGTTAACTAATTCTCTATATGTAAATATTATAAATTGAATCCATTGAATTTACATAAATGAAAACTACATCAATAATACATCTGATAAAAATATATATACATAGAATTTATATATATCGTTTTCGATTGGTAAAAAAATGTTGATTTTTTGGTGACAATTTGCAATTTTTTGCAATTATCGTGTTCGATTGGTAAAAAAAAGGCAATTTCCCTTATTTGTTTATGTTCGTTTGGAACTTACTTTTGCAATTAATTGTTGACTTTTTTATTCTTTTTTACCTCATGAATTTTTTAGTTGCAAGAATTTAAACAACCAATTTTGACAATTTTGTAACATCAAACGAAAACTATTGAAAATTTTATCATGTTCGTGTTCGTTTGGTAATTGCAATTATAGTAAAATTCATGCAAAACGAGTCAAAATGTAAAAAAGTTTGCCTGTTCAGAAGGCATAATTAGTTATTCCCAAACGGAAACGACATAAGGGATGATATTAGCAAATGATCTTTAACATATTACTTATTAGTATATGTCTAAATGCGTTCATATTCCAAGTATCGTCAAAATTAATCTTACATTAGCAGTCAACTTGTTATGCAATCTATCATATAATATTTCATAAATCAATGCATATATATCTAACATTTTTAACAGGATTTTCATCATTTATGTAAAACGTGATTAGGATAGTAAACATTTTTATTTACATCCGGATTTCAGTCAACATCTGATCAAAGACAAGCAATAATAACTTTATAACCCACTTGTTCAATATCTAAAACCAATAGTTGATGAACCAGTAAATGAGAATAAATTAATATAATTGTTTCCTTCATTCCAAAATTGTTCGTATCACTAAGAAAAATACATATAAAAAACTAATTATTATTAAATTAAATTACAATTTAAGTAAATATATTTCGTATCCTCTAATGCATTCGAATGAGTAAATTGATTTAAAAAATTAGTATATGAAATTTATTTATACTTATAGGTACGTTATAGATACGTTTCATATTTACGTTTAAAAGACAATTTAATTGCTATTTTGGAAAGCATTTACACATATAAATATATGTATACTATTAAACATTTATAGATATACATATATACCCCTAAACATATATATTATTAATCTTTCAATACAAAACCAATATCTTGCTTGTCTTTCATTTCAATGTTGTTTGCCGATACTACTGGTATATATGGTTCCAATTGGCGAACCCCTGAGGGCGTTTCAACACTTTCAGTCGGTACCGAAACCATTAATGGTATATTCGTTTCGGGAACAACATTTTCGTTGTCATTTGATACAGGTTCTTGCTCCCTATTATAATAAACCGATTGTGTTCCAATTATAATAGGAACGGTTAGTGATGAATTTGTGTGCAATGACGATTCGATAATTGCCTCTATCTACATATAATTAAAATAATAGTTCCAGTAAATATAAAGTGATAAAAAGTGAAAACTGATTTGATATATTTAATTCCGCTTACATTTAATATATACTGAATATCACAAATATTGTTTAAAACATCAGTTGGTGGTAATTTTTTCGGTATTACAATGTTTTCTTTAATTTCCAGTCGATCATTTGATTGACACTTTTTAAAAATGTATTTATCTATAATTTCCACATTGTCTTGTAAACCATAATTTGAATTGGTAAATGTTTTTACTTTGACAGCCTATATATAAAAGAACAAATTAATATACTAATATTACGATAATTGCCCTAGAAATTTAGGTGAATGCATATTTTAAGAAAATACAGACCCTGAGAATTTTTACATGAAAACATTCAATCGTTTGATGACTACGATTATTAACATTCAATTCAAATTCTATAGTTTGACCGAGAGCATAACCGGAATATGGAAGTTTCAAAGTTATTATTAATGGATTGGATTGACAAAAACAACAAAACATCCAACATCGAGAATATCGTCGTTTTATATCGCATACGATTGGTTTCTGTGTAGAAATATACATAAACATTTAAGTTCAATCATAAATCATATTATTCATTCTTACATAATTGCATAATTAAAATTAAAAACCTTACCGATAATGATTTATTTAATTTAAAATCGAAATATTTTATTATGGTGAATGGATGTTTAAAATCTTCTGCCACTATCAACCCATCGGAATTATGAAGCACAATCGATGCATTATATCGAATATAGCAATTTTTTGTTTCTATTGAGGATGGTAAAGTTATAGGTAAATCACATTCATACACAAAATGTAATTCAGTTGGTTCAACAATTAAATTTTCTAGAATTGGATTTATAGCGAATGCAGTAGATTACAATACAGTGTAAATTTTATTATAAAACAGAACTTGTTTATTTTAATATAGATATATATTTACCATTAACGCCACCCAATAAATATTTTTTCTCTGAAAAATACTCTTCATTTCGTACATGTTTGTTATTATTCTGATCATTCCAATTTGAATAACCAATGCCAGTAATGTGTACATAAATTCCTATAGATAATATAATTAACAATTGCAAATCAAAAATGTATGTAAAAAATAATGAACGAGATTCACATATACCTTTAAGTGGTTTTAATTCGGGTATTGACAATGCAATTTGAATATTTAATTTTTGCCCACTATAATATACTTTTTCTGAATTATTGATAAAATACACTTTACACACACAATTTGAAAAGTTATTTGTCATTGCCATCGCATAATCTTTATATATTATTATATTTTTATCAAACTTTTTAGCTTAATTATTCAAGGGTCAATGCAAAACAAAATGCCTAACAATAAACAATGAAAATAATTTTTAATTGTTCTTGAAATCAAATCAAAAGTTCATAAAATGTAATATAACATCAGACGTTACGATTTATATTATGTATATGATTGATTATTTCTACGCAACATTCTTTTTATTTCGACAATATTGTATGTTGATTATTGATGACGTCAACCATTTAAAGTTGTGTATGGTTCGGGTTTAATATTTGAATTTATATGTAATATATATACACAATAATACTAATACTCGTTCAAAATGCTACCAGCATCTAAATTGTACTTCTTGTTCTTCCATACATAGAATGTTAAAAGTGGTTTTTGGGGAATAGGAGCAACAGAACTTTAATGTAAATACTTATTGTATAAGAGTATGCGTCGTATTTATTTATAGATTATTTTTATATATACAAATGTGAATATAATTCTAACAAATAATATCCCACAAATACTTGTAAAACCAATTTGAGATGTATGATATAGGTGTGGTTTTTTATATATTTGTCCTTATGGAAAATATGAATTTATATTCGATTGAATTTAAAAATAATTATAAATTATCTAATTAGGAGATAAAAGTTGATGAAAATGTAATATATCAGTCATTTGGCCGTAAATTGAATTGTATAGATCAGTTTAGAAATGTATATATTATAGTTACCAATAATATTACGTATATGTGTCAATGTTTGTTATATGTTTATAATATGACTTTATATAATATGAAATGATTTTTTTCATTCTTTTCTCAAAAAAATGTTGAACTCAAAATAAATTCGTGTTCTTTTCTTAAAAATTCTGTCTTTTCATGTAACATTTTCTGGATTTAAATTTTCGACGATGTAGAGGGTTTGCCCCGAAAAATCCGGCAACATAATAACGAAAAAAAAGAATGTAGTGTATTTTGTTGTTGTTTTGAATATTCTGTTCTTTTGTAAAACGAAAAAAGTGCAGAACTCTGAGTTTTCAGGGCAAAACTGTGAGAATGTTGCATTTTAAAATGCAGAATTTTTTATCGAGAAAAGAAAACATCATTATATGCAATATATTTTACCTAGGATATTCCAATATTTGGGTACAATATGTTATTCGCGCCTATGTCGGTTCCATGGCGTATTTAAAAAATATTAAACCCAATGCATCATGACATCTTGTACAATTCAACCATACGTACTTAAATATAAAAGGAAATGTATTAAAGATTGTATTATAGATTGTATGTATTTGTTCTTTTTTGTATATATATATTTCTGTTCTATACCTCTTTATAGCCAGAAATATTATAAAAAATACACAAAAATTCAGTATGAATTGGTATATGGCGATTGTTCTATCTCGTCACATTGAAGATTTATATTTTACCATTATATATTGTCATAATAAAATATACCACCAATAGTGTTAATAATACATATTGAATTCGATAACTAGTTTGTATTCGGTTAACACAATGTATATTTGGTGGGCGAATCAATAATAAAAATAATATTAATAATAAAATAAATAAAAATGTCAATAACATCCGATACAAATTGTTTAATACAATTTGATAATAATCCACAAAAGATATATTTTAGTGGTCAAACAGTATGCATAAAAGTGCGATTAATTTTGGAAAAAGTTAAGGTTGTTCGAGGTAAATATATTATAATTTATTGCATAAATAGCTTGAATTTTGTACTTTTACTATCTAAAAGTAACTCTGTGGTGAAAATGATAAAAATGCCAACCTAAAAATTCTAACGAAATTTTGGGGTCGTGGGTTTGAATCCTACTGAAGACATAAAATATGTTTTGTGTTTTCGGTTATTTTTCGAATCTGAATTATAGCACAGAGTTGTATTTTCCCCTTGCGGTTGGTCGTATGGCTAATTACCGACACCGTCCCATATAACAATTTATCACTGCAGTGTAAAAATCACTATTATCAGAGTAGCACAGCATTATATTGCCATGCTCAGACTTGGATTACACTATTTAAGCACCGTGAAACTACTGTTACTTTTCCTCAGTTACACAACAGTTGTAAAATCACGGTAAATAAATGGGTATTTTTTACCGCTTTTGAACGGTGTTATTGCAACCAAAAGCTACGTGTTCACATACCGGTAACACACCGATAATTTTTTAAGTAAATTTTCAGTTTATGTGACACGGTTTAAAAACTGTTATGTGTTTCCGTAATTGAACCGTGTTTGTATGAACAGTAGCTGCGGTTAAATTTCCGTGGATGCACGGATATTTTAATCAGATATTATTCAGTTATAAATTAATTTCAGAAAACTTTATTTTTATATATCACCCATATAACAATTTAACACGACGGTGCAAAAAAAAACTGTAGCAAAATCAGTTAAACTGTTAAATTACAGTGCCCTCACCGTAATTTATTTTGTGTTCAAACCTAGTCTTTAAAATACGATTAATTAACGGTTATATGACGTTATTCAAGAACCTATAAATAACCGAAAACCCTACCGTGCGGTAAAAGTGCGTTTATAGTAATTCGAATTAGTTAAGCCATGGGTTTATAATCACTGTTTATATACAGGTATTTATTACTATTCAGACACCGTAACTTCATTAAATAAAAACACGATTTCTAAACGGTTTTTAATATTATTTTATTATATTAATTGACGTGTTTGATTTATGTCCTGAATAAGTGTTTGGAAACGTACGAAAAAAACATTTAACATTTATAAAATGTATAAGGTTTTATATTTAGCATATGTTAAGCTTTTATATGTTCTTGGTGTTGTTGGTCGCGCTGGCTGGGTGAATACCAAGACGCACGTTCACATTGAAGGTACCAAGTTCCATTACTACCATTGGAAAAAAACTTTCTTTGTTATATGTTTTAATAGAAAATAAATATTTAATTAA
This sequence comes from Dilophus febrilis, assembly GCA_958336335.1. Lineage (NCBI taxonomy): Eukaryota > Metazoa > Arthropoda > Insecta > Diptera > Bibionidae > Dilophus > Dilophus febrilis. Next base: position 165,474 of record OY284470.1, on the reverse strand, counting down.
ATAATATAATGTTTGTCGTAAAACCGAAAAAATGCGATAAATTCATAACTTCTAAAAAATGCGATAAAACACAAGTGGATGTGTATAAAAATTGAAAATTATATAACAATCCATTCAAAAGAAAAAATAAACTCTAATAAAAAAAATCGTATCAATAATCGATTAAATTTTTTTTATTTTAATCGTGTATTGAGGTTCGGTAATGGTGTTTGAGAAACGGTGAAAAGGTATCATGGTACATTTAACACCAACATTACATTACAATGTAAAAACCTGGGCATTTACGGTTGTTAAACCATTAACATGCTGTATTTTAACTGGAAGATCACTATTTTTGCACCAAATGTAGGTATCACTGTTGGTCAATAAACTGTTTAATTAACTGTGTATACACGTTTTGTTGTTACTTGGGGTAAAAGCCACAAATTAAGAAACTTACAACAGAAGGGTGTTGTTGGACGCTAAAACCAGATTGTAATTGGTTGTATAGCGAAAAACTTAACTTACTATCTAAATCTACACGCATAATCAATCAAAAATATTATTGAAATGTACAGACAAAAAGTATAGTCCTTCTTTGCTTGCGTAAAATAATACAATTTTCAATCTCAACATCGGAAATCAATTTTCAATTTTATAGAAATGTACATACTAGTAAAAGGAAATGGTTTTACTACATGGAGTAGTGATAGTACACATTCAAGAACACATGATTTTATGAATGAAAAGTTATATGTACTCGGAGGCAGTTATGGTAAATATAAAATATATATTTTATTCGACAACACACAGGTTTTCAACAACAATACATTTATAGTTGAATAGCAATTTATAATTTTATTTATGTAGGTGAACAAATCGTTCAACCTGGTATTTATAAACATTCATTTGATTGTAACTTACCCTTATCATCACCATCATCTGTTGAATCGTTATATGCACAAATACGTTATAGTGCCGCGCTAATAATTCAATACACAACATCGCAAGAAACTTTTCGCGAATATTTTACTGTTATTAAAGAATTAGATTTAGCATTGATTCCATCAGCACATGTAAGAATTATATACTCGTATATTAGATTTATAATATATAATAGGAAATTTTCAATCCCCAAATTAAACAATTATTCTCCGTAAATATATAGCAACCAAATATTGTTGATAGATCAGAACAATTTATATTTTGTTGGACTTTATGTTTAGTGAAATCGGAACCCCTGAAAATGATTATAAATATACCATTTTCTGGTTATATTCCTGGTGATACGATAAAATTACAAATTGCTGTAAATAACAATAGTAATCAAGATGTTGAAAGTTTTGTGATTCAAATTACTAAAGTAATTATATGTTATATCTATCAATAATTATCTTAAAACGCTTTACTATTACTATATAGCATTTTTTTTAAATTTCGGTCTTATAGATTGTAGCAGTGAAAACCGATAATGAAAATCAAACGGGTCCTACTCACAAAGAAGATATAGCTATTAAATTGATCAGTAAAAGTTGTTTAGTAAACGAGCATCTGGTATTAAATGAATGGATTACTGTACCAATAACATCACCAACTGATTCATCAAATTCATTATGCACGGTATCATACAGTTTAGATGTAAGTGTAATGTTTTATATATCCAATATTACTCATAATTTAAATATCAATCAATTTTAGTATAACAGCATTTTATATTTAAATAGGTAAAAGCTGTCACAGATACATGTTGTCATCTGAATCTGGATGTCTCGGTACCGATTATCATTGGAACGAAACCGATCTCTAGATTGGCTCAATCTACATTCAATGAATACAGTGCATATCAATTATTTAATGCCAGTTATGAACATATACCATCAGCATCGGGATCAAGGATACCATCACCAGCATTATTAACACAAAAACCACAAGCATTACTTGCACCGCCCACCTATGATGAGAGTGTTATTACTGAGCAAATTTCAAAAACATCAAATTTTCCAAATATTGGTTTTTCTTTGTCGAGCTAAAAATGTAACGTGAATATTGCGATTTTTCATTATATTATTCAATGCGAAAGTGAAGTCATTGCGAAAGTGGAATATTATTATTTTATATTAATTCCATCATTCGATGTATAAATATCATTATAAATGAAATGTGAAATTTGATGTTGTTCACTGTGGAAATTTTTAACTTATGTTTGTTATTTAAATGTTATAATATAAGTATATAAAATATATTATAATTACATGCGGTAGAGGTATATATAGAGAAAGTTAAAATTTTAATACATATTAAATAAAAATTTTATACTGATGATGATCTTATGTAAAAGATCGAAATATTAAATAAATTATTATTTTTTAAAAAATAAAATTAATTTTTGTTTATTATTGACTGAATTCCCAAGGAATTAAAATTAATTATTTTATGAATATATATGAATGTTAAATTATTATTGGCAGCTGGCAGCTTTATTTGCGTAGAGTGAATACAGAGACAAACAATTTATAATAATTCTCATATTTATCGTTCAAAATTAATGTTCAAAATGATAAAGTATTATTGATAAATATTAACGTTTATTATTTTTATACACGTGGAAAATATTTTTAAATACGCTATTCACTTTTCATCAATTATTCATAGTGAATTAAAATTTTGGTGAATTACAATTTGTATTATTTAGTTTTATCAACAAATTTTTATTTTCTATCAATTGGATAAGGTGAAATGAAATAATCGTATATGAATGTTCGTCATACTTATAATTTTAATTATATGTATAATTTGTATTTGAAAATGTTTTATTTAAATCTCATATGAATATGTATAAAATAATATAAAATTATCAGATCAATATGTTATCAATTCAAATGTTATTCGTATTGAAACATCTTCGAAATTTTTTCTAATAGAGTTGTAATTAATCGTTTAATATAAACGGATGATTTAAAGGAGAAGATGTTAATATATGTAGATTTGTTTTATTTATAAAATAGGATAATGAAGGTTATATAAAAATTTGGAAGTTGAAAGTTTTACCTTAAAAATCGTTAATTATTTTCTTTCTGCTACTTTATGCTCTGTTCTATTATAAATTTGTAGTTTGTAATATTCTTCGATTCATATTTCATTACAAAATATGATTACAAAAAACGATTCATATTTCATGAATCGAAGGAGACAACAAGTAAAATTGCTTTCAATTTAATAAATAAAATTTAAAAATTTGTATTTCAGATTTTTTATTTGTTTATATATATATACATTTTTTTGGTGATTCTCTATATTTGAATATAAGGCATCGCCGATGAATAGCAAGTTATGTTATCGCAAGTTATCGCGAAGCGGATTCACCTTCGATTTTTGTAATATATGTGGATTAAATTCAAATTTAAATGCAGTACAAGCACCTATACAATTGTCCAAGATTTAGTGAAACAAAAATTTTTAATAAAACCACCTAAAGTGTAACTTGGACAATTGTTTGAAAACATATGAGTTGTTTTTTCTTACTGCTTTTCAGTTTAAGTTTTTTTTCTCTCATATGTTTGCTTTTATTTTAAAAATTTCATAAATTAATCCACATATAATTAAAGTTTGACCACCCAAAATCACTTAAGTGCATTCAACGCATCATAGGTTCATCACCTGATTAAGTGATTTCGTTACGGGCTCACGGCAATAGAATTCAGAGGTTTTACGGGCGCTAAACCGATTCTGCTGTATTAACGAACCAAAAAAAAATTGTTCTGGATGCAATGGGTTTAATTTCGAAATGGAAAACACTTCATTAAATTTTGTTAATTAATAGTTCAACTAACAATAAGTTGAATTATAACCACCCGAGGTGTTCTTGTCATATTAAAATGGTGGGAAATTTATTTCCCAAGCATATTTCATTTATAGATATTTTTTGTAGTATTATGTATATACGCGGGTATTTGCGGTATTTAATTTTCAATATAACTATTTTTAAGTCTACCAAACTTTAGGTATACAAATCGATAACCGCTATATACAAATAAGAAATGTATAGATAAATGTATTCGAATTCAAATGAATCATTAATTATGACCACTAACACTAATACAATCATAAAAGTAATTTAAAAAGTAACATTTGTTTAAAAGCAAATGAGTAATTTGTATTTTACAGAGGATGAAAGAAGAATTTTCGAAAATTGAAATAAAAAGTCTATCGCATTGTTTTATATTTTGGAACAATTAATGTTTTAAAATATTAATTACAATTAAAATATAGAATAATGCTTAGTTCAAACTAGAAAAGCTAAATTTTTCAAAGAATTCGATTTCAATCACATTATTATACTTCTAAATTTTACTGATTTAGTGATTTTGATGACTTCAAAATATATTCAACGTCTATTAGGCTAGATATACATTTAGTAATACAGGAAATCAATAAGCATTTAGAATATGTGGCTGGATAATACACATTTCAATTTCTGGTGGCGAAGTCTGTATATATTAAATGTATTATATATGATAAAGTAAACAAATATATACTTTTTCTTTATATAATACCAATACGTACCAATACGTACCAATACCAAAAACACCGGGAACATATGGAAATTGCTGTTTTTCTTAATTTTTCAATATAAAGGAAAATGTGGAGTACGTGTGTACGTTTGTATAGTTATATCGTTATATAATACAAATGTAAGTAAGAATAATTTATAAAAATATTCGATCATCAGATATTGTAATAAATAATAAATATTAAAAAATGAACAATAATAATAGACGTAGTAGTAGTACATTGTGTCTAATTAAATTTGATGATAATCTGAAAAAAATGTATTACGAAGGGCAACGAGTTAAAGGAAAAGCAATGTTATCATTTAAAAAGATAAACAACCTATTAGGTATTTATAGAATCCTTTCACTATAAACAAAAATTATAATATTATATATATTTATTGTTTAATTATACACATTTTATTTTAATAATTCATGTGCATCCTCTAAAAGGTATATACATAAAAATAGAAGGGAAAGCGCATAATGAATGGATCATTGGAAATGGTAAAACTGATTTAATTTATACGGGAGATGAACAATATTTTTCGGTAGAGAAATGTCATTTGGGTGATGGGAACAGTAATATAATATATATATTTAAAATTATTTTCTTTCAGAAGGCAATACAATCAATAAATTATTATTTCGTTTGTATTCACAAATATTTAGGTATAATTACAATGAAACCCGGCATTTATACGTATGCATTTCAATATGATTTACCATCAACATTACCAGGATCATTGGAAAATGAAAACGGTTATATACGTTATTATGTAATAGTTTCAATCAAGCATCCAGATAAACCTGTAGAAGAATTTTCGAAAACGTTTTTCGTAAAGAAAACATTAAATTTAAATACAATGCAAAATTTACGGGTATATGTATAACAAATGTAATTTAATAATTCAGAGTTTTGCATTATAAAATTAAATAAAATAAAATTTGTTTTTAAATAATTGATAATCAACTTTTTTTTTAATGTTAATAATCAAAATTTGTTTTCATATAGGTATCGGATAACCGGGTAAAAAATATTACATTTCATAACTTTTGTTGCATTGGATTTTGTACTGAAACAGATTCATTACAAATATCGGTTCAATTACCATTTACCGGATATGTACCTGGTCAACGAATTAATGTATCGATACAAGTTGATAATAAAAGTGTTGATATTCATCAATTTTTAATCCAAATCATTAAGGTATCACAAGTGTATTACTATATTACTGATATCGATTTACAATAAAAAAATAATTCGAATTCGAATATAAATATATTTTTTGTACTTTATATATATATAGCTTATTGATTTTTATGCAAATAACAATAATAGTTCTAAAAAAGTAAGAGAAGAATTAATTATGGCTGTAAAATCAATTGGGGGTGTACCCAATAATCAATTACAAGTGCTAAACACTGATATTTTAGTGCCGGAGGATGTTTCGGCGACCGATGTAACATCATGTAATATTATAAAAACTCAATATGTGTTAAGGGTATAGTTATACAATAACAATATTTACATTAATTAATTATTTTCAAATGTTAAAAATGTATCTAAAATATGATCCAATATGGTATTATAGATCTGTGGATTGGCAACTGTTTGTTGTGATGAGGAAGCAAAATTAGATATCCCAATAACAATTGGCACTTATGATTTAGAAAGCGATTCAATACAACAAATGCCACTACGAGCACGTCCATCGTTGTGTCCGGTTATTATATCACAGCAACCAACACCTTCTGCACCAGAAATAATTATTAATGATGAAACTGATATAAATGAAAAAATAAGCAACACTCAAATGCAATACGATTCAGGTAGGTTTTTTTTCATTATGGAAATATATTCCATATAATTAATTAACAAATATAATGAAACCTAATCCGAAAATTTAGAATCTCCACCTACTTATGAAGAAGCTGTGACTTTGCCATCCTCAAATATAACATCAAATTTAATAATTTAATAAGTCTATTGATCAATTATAAATACTGTGATGATTTAATAATTATAGATCTTATATGGGTATAAATTGAATCGGTAATTTATGTTTTAATAAATTGGTAATAAAAATAGTAATATTTGCATGATGCTGCATTAATATTAGTTTTCACATTAATTAACCATATTATAAACTTATAAGAATAAAAAACATCTTAAAAATTAATGAATTAAATGATATATAGAATTGCTACTTCTCTGGTTGATATAAGACTCACGTATATACGTTATTTTAATTCACATACATCGTCTAGCTCTAGATGGAAAATAAAATTAATATGAATTGGAAAGTACTCATATGTACATTCGATGATTCGTCTAAAATTTATTCCAACACATTTTAACAAAACACATTTTTCAACACATTTTAACAAAAAAAAACATCTTAAAATAATTAAATGTTTGTGTATGTGGTTTTTTCCCATTACCATTTCAAATGGAAAATTGAAAAAGTATACAAATAGTTTGATATCGAGCCGATTGAAAAAGTATACAAATAGTTTGAAATACTTTTTTATTGCATATATTTGTCATATAAAACATTTATCGAATGCAATTGGTTTGAAAAGTTTATATATATATTATGTCAATATCACATCTCTGCGATGAGGTAATCAAAATTATTTCGCTAAAAATTGATTTTTTTAATACGAATTCCGAATTCTATATATAGTGTAGTACATATATATAGAGTAATACAGATATATTTTTAGTATAAAATTTATAATTTAATAAGTAAAATTAAAAAAAAATTGAATTCGACGATCATCATTTATGCACTCATTTTATAAAATGCAATTTGCTGCTGTGTTGTGTGTGACAAAATGTTTAATTGATAGGCATTTCAAATAGAAATATGTTATTTGTGCGTAATAAATTTTGCAAACTAGCGGTAGATTTTTTATTGATTGTTTTTTTTTAAAAAAAGGTGTATATTTAAAAAAATAGTTTAAGATTCATGATCAAAATACTGATAAAATAAAATACAAATTGTGAAATTGTATATATTAAAACTTCCACAGTTTACTGCAGGTATTTACATGTAAGAAAGTCCATTGTAAAGTTCTTTTCGATGATATTGTCACAAATACTTTTAGTAGTGGTCAATTATTACAGGGAACAATTCATTTAAATATACATAAAACGATAACAATAAATGGTAATTTAATAGTTTTAATTTATAACGATTACAAACAATTACATTTTTTTACCATCATTTGGACTAAACTTTTATATATAGTTTGAATCTAATGGATGAAAGATGAAAATCAATTCATTTTAATTGATTATAATCTTAAAGAAACTCGATTTTCATGTGAATTTCAAAGTGTAAAATCTTAAGTTTTATTAAATAATATTATTGTCATCTTTATTATATACTTAACAATTTTTTATATATAGGTTCGCCATTGATTGCACAAATATTAAATGAACCATATGCAAATGAATCAGCGACTCATTGTAAAAGAAGTAAATTTCAATCGCCTGCTATCTATCAAAATGATACACCTTCATCAACAAGCAATATCAGCAATATGTCGAATAGTTTTCTAAACGGTAATATACTATAAATAAAGTAGATGCAATGTATGTTACTGCTATAGTTATATTTTGCTGATGCCCTGCTGTTGTTCTCTATTTAATCAGATTATATTATGTATTGTACCCAAATAGACCAGACAATACTAACATAGAGATATTCTGAATGAAAACGATATGGAAAACTATATTATTATATTATTAATAAAAAGAAATCCTGAAAATTCTAATGAAATGCTTGACATCCAAAAAAAAGAAACTTTAAGTTATAGTCGTTATAGATCATTTCGCTATAATTACTACATGTGATTTACACATTACAGGATTTTAATGATACAAATAGCGATATGCTATTAATCTATTATGCACGTATAGGGCATTATTTTGCTCTATTTTCATTTTATTTTGGCAGTTAGTAATTTGTATTGCCAATCGAAAGAAATTGATTTAATTGTAATTATCTACATTTATTTTGATCAAACTTTTATTTCTATAATATTTACCTTATTTGTTCCTTTTATGAAAATTAAATTATTCCTATGAATTAACATATATCTACAAATATAAAAAGTACCATCATATAATCATTTTTAACAATAAAATGTAAATCTTCCAATTACTATCAATATACTTATTCAAATATATTCATAACAAATATTTCTCAATATTTTCCGCAATGTTTTCCATATATAAATTCTTTTCGAATGTTTGCCATGAGTGAGAATATCAAAAATATGTAAGATAGACATCATAGAAATAGAATTAAATAAGGAAAATAAAATTTTTTAACAGATTCATCAGAATACAACCATTAAATTCATCAATAAGACAAATCCAATCGTCACGGTCATGGACAATAGTAAACGAAAATTGTTGGTTTCACATCGTCAAGACAGTGGTACATATGATAATTTTTAATAAAAATAGAAAATTATTTCAGGATTTAATATGTAATTTTTTTGATAATGTTATCAATATTAACCATATACGTATGTAAACAAATGTTAATAAAATCTATCATACATGTGTTTCCAATGATATTTTTCTTAATTAATTATTGGTTCTATACAAAAGACAGCTGCCTCTAAAATATATACATATATTATATAGTAAAAGAAACGTGGTATCAATTTGATTAGAAAAAAAAATAACATTTATTTTAGAAGCAAAACGGCTTGACACATGTAATATTATCGTATATAGAGTTGTTAAAAAATGCCAACCTAAAATTTTGGGGTCGTGGGTTCGAATCCTACTGAAGACAAAATATTACGCAATATAGATTGGATAAATAAATCGGGGTTAGATAATAGGGGAATGAAAAGATACATGTATATTTATCGCCATTCGCCACCGGCAACAATTATACTCTATTGTTTTTTATATGTAAAAATTATATGACACTCTAATGAGTATATTTTCTCAAAATTTTTAAAATTAAATGGTCCCGTAAAATTAAAGAAAAAATCTTACATCAACTAAATTATGTACGGAAAGATTTTATAAATTATTCCATTTACGTTTAAATATCACATTTTCTTATCGTCCATATGGACTTTTCTTTCTACTTTCTGCTTTAAAAAAAAACAATTAATTTAGTTGTACATATGGTATTGGTATTTAATGCTGTGCGCTCTGTGTGTACTTTGTAGAATGTATAGATAGCAGTGGTCTCAAGTCGATTTCACACCAACACCGGTATACTGAAATTTCTCAATTCTTGTTTCTCGCAGTTTTTGCATTAAAAAATACCACTGTGTAGGATTCGTCATTATCATGAAACAACTACAGAAGTACAGAATTATATTTTCTTATATCATTATTAAATCTATCCCAGCACGCAAGATGATTCGCGGATGATTCGCACATCGTATTGCGAGGAAGATAAAGTTTATCGCGGAAGATATCATCTTCTTATCGAATTCGTAACCTCATTCGGGAAGGATTGTGTCCCGAATGCAATACTTCTTGGTGTATTGCTTTCTTATTCCATACGTAATACGAAAGCGAAACACCAAGAAGATTAATAGAAGATATCGCTTAAATATCCTCTTAAGTATCATCCGCGAATTGCGTGGAAGATGAAAATTGCACTTTTTAGTTCACTTTAAATTAATTGCACTTTAAAATATTTTTAAGGGAATTAATATTAATAAAAACTGTAAAACACTTTAACAATACAGTATCGAATGACTATTGATTTAATTTGATCTGATTTCTCGGTGAATCTTTAACAAGAATAAACACGTTTCAATATTCAAAGTGACCCTAACATTTATTTATCTTCTACGCGTATCATCAATATTACTTCTTGGCGAAAAAAAGAAGATGGATTCATATTTTAGTTTAGGATTTAGTTTTTTTCTTTTTATCGGCTGGAAGACAAATACGTAATACATATCGTTAATTTATTGCGATTTTTTCATACAGAAGAAAAAATAAATATCTGTTATTGCTATTTTATCCTCACGGCAACAAAAGAGAAATTTTCTATGATTTGTGTTGCTCAAATATTGCTAAGGCAATAAATAGAAGACATCCTCTTTTTATCGTGCAGATGATTTATCTTCCAAATGTATGCTGGGATACTATACTATATGATTGTATTGACCAAATTACAGAGGCACGGGTACAAAACCAACAATAGAGAAAGCCATGAAGTTGAATTTTTTTTAATGCATACAAACGCTCATATAGGGACCGAAATTTATAACCATATGATAAAAATACATGAAATAGGGACAAAACGGGTGATTTTCATGTGGTTATTTTCTTGTTTTTTCTGTTTTTTCTTTTAATTCATGAAAAATTAATTAATTTTTTTTTTAATATATATATTTTAATTACATAATTCATCATATTCTAACATATTTTAATTACTACCACACCAAATTTGATATTAAAAACCATAGTTTATCCTACGCACATTAAAAAAATAATAAAAACATTCAATTTGGTTGCATGTTGTTATCACATTTGGACGGATCAGAAATTGGCCCGATGTCATGATGAAATTTAAACTTAGCCACTTTATCATAAGATCTTAATCCTTTTGAAAGGAAAACGTGGGAACTGTCCAATTAATTTAAAGAACCAACAAGTTTCCAATATATATCAAAAAATTCTGCATCTATGCCGGCAATCCAAAAGAAAATAAAAAAGATTACATTCCAATAAACTATAGCAGCGTAACTTTATGTAAACATTGCACTGTCAATGACAAATATCACCATTATAAAAATTGCACTTTAATTGTAATATAATATTGTTTTAGTTTTTTTGTTATTATTCATAATAAAAAAGAAATTAAATTATAAAAAACATTAATTAATTACAGAAAATTTAATCACAAACATTTTTTTAGAAGATACACACACATTTTATTTTCATTCGATATTTTCTTTATTACTTTTATTCACTATTTCACTATGATTTTCACTATTTTGCATTAATTTTAATTATCAAATGAAATAATATTAATTGGTTTAATAATTCTTAATAGCACATAAATGTTTAAATTAATAAACAATATTAAAAACAATAAAAATAATTAAAAATTTACCAAATAAAACAATAATAAATCAACGCATTCATACAAAATACATGGGAAAGACTAAAAATAATACCATTTTGAAGACAAAATATCCCTATATCAGCTTTTTAGGTATGAGTAAGTTCATGGCTTTGTCTATTGTTGGTTTTGACGGGTATCGGAAAATATTTTTGTAGTCAGTAGTTGTAGTTGTAGTTGATCAGAACTTGTTTATTGATGATTCATAAATATATATGAAATAATAATGTGTTACTTTTTATTATATTTTTGTATTGTACATTTATATCAATCTTTATAACTTATTGTTAGTATATTTTGATTATCGCGTCACTGCCGCTTCTTATATTTTTAATTTATCCCGCGCACATATGTTTTAGTAATAATAAAGTCTATATGGTGTAGTATAGTAAAAATGGCTAAAACGACATGTGTTGTACAATTTTTTGAAAATCCTTTAAAAATATATTATGGTGGTCAAACAATACAAGGACGAGCTGTAATTACATTACACAAACCGAAAACAGTTCGAGGTATGTATACGTACGTATAGTATATTTGATTATTAAAGATAAGATTTTGCTTGATTACAATATACACACATATATCATAAAACCATAATCATTTATTGTGTTTTCTTTCCGATTAATTATTATAATTATAAAAAAAATAAAGAAAAACTTGGGCAGATATCTAACATACTACACATATTATTTATAAATAATCTCATATTGAATGTGGTTTTACATATTTTAATTTTTAGTTGACGTCATCTCAATTAAAATATAAAAAAAGTAGCATATATATATATTAAGTATATAAGTATACTTTGTGATATGAACAGATATATATATATATATACATTGTTCATAAATTCGCAGTATCTCTTCAAATTAGTGAATTGGCAATTTCGTCATATAGTGCATTGTACGTAAAAGCATGTCATTGCATTCCTGTCTCAAATGTCGCATTCCTGAACGGTTTAACTCCAAAATTCAACTAAAACCACGGTCCCAAACGGTGGGTCGCGATCCAAAATAAGTAGATATGAATAAATACACCTTTACTGTGAAACAGGTAATTGTTAATATTTAGTTAATGCGACATCTTCAATAAAATTCATACATATACTATTGTCTGGTTTGAAATATGAACAAATTCTATTCAAAATCTTAAACCCAAAAGATTGAGACCGGCTCGCTGTTCTTATCAATATTTTTTTTAATATATCCAATAATCCAATAAGAAAAATATTGAGAATGGGTCGTGAAGTAAAATTGGTTTTTGAAGGAATTTGGTTAGGAAAATTGGGTCGGGAGGAGAAGAGTGTGAGAACTACTGGAGCAACATACCAAATATAATATTTCTCCACCGCATACATATAGTTTGAAATAGTGAATAGCAGGAAAAATCGAACAATAAAAAAAGCAATTAGAGCTGTATATGAATCATTAAAAAACAATCTCATTAAAGAATAAAAAATATTTCATTTAATGTGGGTAAATATTTATTTGTTTGATAGGGATATATGTAAAAATTGAAGGAAAAGCGCATTGTGAATGGACAACAGGAAGTGGTAAAAGTAAACAAACACATACGGGCAATGAATTATATTTTTCAGAAAAGAGTTTTTTTGTTGGTTCCGAAGAAGGTGTGTATTAGAAAAATCAATATTTAACCTATATATGATAAGAAACATCCGTTTTAGAATCTAAATAGTTCTCTTTTTTTTGTCACATTTATCTAAGGTGAAATTGAAGTTCAGCCGGGAACCTATACCTATACATTTCAATGTAATTTACCACATGCATTACCGACATCAATTGAGGGACTACATGGATACATTCGGTATTATGCATTAGTGAATTTCGATCGTCCATTATGGCGTGATCAGGAATTCATTGAGCCATTTACGGTTATAAAAGCATTAAATTTAAATGAAGTGCATGGTATAAGGGTAATAACTTTAAAAAATTTAATGTAATTATCAACGATAGAGTACATCATAAAAAAATATTTGATTAATTTTGATGCCTCATCATTAGAATCCTGGATCAGGTTCATCGCACACAACCTTTAATGAATGCTGTTGTTGGTGCTGTTGTTTTAAAAGTGATCCGATATCTATAAATGCAATTATACCCCTAACGGGATATACACCTGGTGAAGAAATTCATATACAGGCATCTATTAATAATAAAAGTATGGATATTAGACAATTTTATCTTAGAATTGTCAAGGTATGTATGGCATTACACTTTCCATCCAAAATTCTCAAATATATGTTTTAGACATTTACAGATAGATACTTTATAATGAAATAAACAATTTTCAGGTTATTAATTATTTTACACATAAAGATAGTTCAAGAACAAAAATTGAAGAAGTAGTAGTTTTTGAAAAAATCATGGGAGCTATAGCATTGAATCAAGCTCAAGAAATTAATGATACGATTGTTGTACCACCCGTACCACCAACAGATATGATGACAAGTGATATTTGTAAAGTTCGTTATGTTTTACGAGTAAGGCGGGAAATTCTATTTCATATAAAAGGGCAGTTTTGTTATATTTTGTAAATCTTTTTATATATGTATATAGATAATTGGCGATGCTGATATATGCTGTCAAGAGCAACCAAAATTAGATATACCCATTACAATTGGAACATATCCAATGGGCTACACCGAAAATCATTTTAATCAATTCAATATTAATCATATGCAACCACCAATAATGGCCCAACCAATGCCGTCGGCACCGCTTTCAGCAGGGAACGGGGGTAAATATAATAATAGAATACAAATTTTAAATTTAAATAAAATGTTTTTAAATTATATAAAATTTCAATTTAATAGAATTCGATTTACCGCCTACGTATGAAGAAGCTGCTGGATTTACAGCAACCATTCAGGGAAACTCATACAAACCGCGTTACTTAGTATATCATCGTACAAACTCGGGAAACCCAACCAATAAATGAATCTTATATATCGTCAATTGTATAAGTGATGAATTACAAAAATTTAACTAGTTAATAAAATAGGTCCTTAATATTATAATACTATTAATTATTATGAAGTATAATTCAAATATAATAAGGAATAATTCGCATACTCCTAGCTTTGTATATATATATTCTATTTTTTATTATTAAAATTACATGCCTTTTTTATATGCCTTACAATATCTTTTTTATTTACATAAACCATTAATTTTTTTATTATTAAAATAAAAGAATAAATGTTTTTCTTGTGGTTTAAGTGTCATTTAAAATTTGGAAGACAAATAAATTACTTAATTTATCATATACTTAAAACTCTTTGTGCGTTTGAATAAATTTATTGTTAGAATTAGAATTGAGTGTTACGATTTGATTAAATAAATTTCACGGAAAATGGTTAACAATAAATTGAGACAAAATTACAAAACCAAATTTAAATAAAAAACTGAAAAGATAAATTACAAAAATCTATTGACCGAAAGTGCATCTGTGGTGTTCTTGATAAAATTTCCAACCCAAAATAAGAATTTTTGAGGTCATGGGTTCGATTCGACTGATATAATATATGTTTTGCGTTTTTCGGTTATTTTCTAATCTGAATTTTAACACAGAGTTGCATATTTTCCTTTGGGGGTGGTCGTATAGCTAATTACCGACACCGTAAAAGCCACAAATTATGAAACTAACCACTGGCGGACGTTTAAACCGAAGAGGTGGTGTTTGTTAATGAGAAAAAAATTACATTGTTTTATAAGTAATGCAATATATATTTGATATATCTATATTTAGCAGATAGGGCTGATGATAACCGATTGTATATGTGATTTATATACGCATACACTCGTACATACATACGTATATATCAGTGCTTTTTTACGAAAATGTTTTCAACAAAAAACCACTTATATTCAATTAAATAATCAACTTTATTCGATGTATATTTTATTTAAATAATTTTATATGAATTAAAAATGTAGCAAACGAAATATTTAAATGTATTACTTTCCCCATGGCCATATTTGAATACATACTATAGATACTAAACATATATACATAGCTCTAAATGTATGTATCGTTATCGTTTTGTATACAATACATGTGTTTAAAATTAAGATTATTGGCGCCGCTGAAATGCTCCTCAAACCACACTTATATATAATAAAATAAGTACAGAGTTATATGTATAGAGTTTTTGTGCAACAATGTATGGTATAATATGATAATATATATATATTTAACGATTTAATAAGTCGATACAATATCATTCAGTGTGGTATGACATCATTTAATATATTCACTTTTAAAAAATTCAATAAATTATATATGGTATATGCTATATTTAGGAGTGTAGGAGTGTCATCGGACTAGTGTATTCGCATTTTTATACATTTTATAATATTCTTATATAATATATATATATATATATAAAATTTTCTATATATTCTTGTAAATTTTCCTATATATATACTTATTAAATATCATCTCGCATACACAAATTTCGTGAGGAATAAAAGAATGTATCTATTCTATACGTAAAGTATTATATGTATGGAAAAATACATATACAAATTCATATGCATTAATAAATAATATAAGAATATAACGTTTAAAATAACCTAACTGGAAATATTCTACATTACATTGAAATACCATACTCGATTAGACACATCTAAAAATCATTGGAAAAATTATATTCCGTTAATGAACTCCTATTTCAACACAAAAACCGAAAACATTTGATTTGATTTTATATAACCAATTAATGCATAGAAATCATTTAGTGAAAAATTATATTAATGAAATGGATTGATTTTATTATTATTTTTACATTTTTAACACATACTCAACAATCCCGCACACAGGAATATTTTATTTGTATCTAAATACGTTTTCGTTATTTCCAAACATTGAAAATAAAAATGAATATGCAATTTTTTTATTTTTATTTTTTTTTTTGGTTAGCCAAATTGTTGCACAAAAACGTATAATCGTATATGTAAAAAATGTGTATATATACAAAATAATAATCGCCTTCTAAACTATGATGCTATTACCATATAGTACACTCATAGCGGTGTAAATGTTAAAAAACAGCGAAATAAGACTGAGAATAAATTGAAATGGTTAATTTAACTTGTATATTATAATTCGTTTTGATCACTGCTAAAAGACGATCAAATTTTGTTATTTGTTTTTAAAATAAAGTAATGTTTTTATTCAACTTTGTTTAAAAACAATTATATCAAGTGTGATATTTTTAATCTGTTCAAATTTGATTATAATCGATTTTAAATTGAAGTCAATCGGGTTTTATTATAAACAAAACATATTGCCAATTTAAAAAAAAATGGTAAAACCAACTTGTGTTATTGATTTCGAACAGAATCCAATAAAAATTTACTATGGTGGACAAACATTGAATGGACGTGCAACAATAACAGTGGCTGAGGAGATAAAAGTTCGAGGTAATTGACATTGTAAATGAATAGTAAATATTTTCCATATACATATATATATATATATATATATATATATATATACTATTCATTTTCAATTATTTTGCATTTAGATTCAGTAACGTAATTCTTATCTACGATCGCTACGTTTATCAATGACTTTAATATATTGAATTATTTCTCTTTATTTGGGTGTATCATTAATATTATTAAATTTATACACAATTTAATTTCTCTATGTGAGTATTTGTGATGCAAATATGTATACTTGTATAGTAAATTCGAAGAATGACGAAATATTTGTTTTGGTAAATTGATATTATTTTATATTTAGCGAGGCTCTATTAAATATCATAATATTGATGAAGAAGATACGAATGCTTAAAATAACTTTGACAAGAACTTTGGAAATAATATAAAAACTAAAAAATAAAATTATATGGAGAATTATTGATTTCATTAGTAATATAGCTTTCAGTCACACAGTCTAAAATGTAATATAATCAATATAATATATATAATACATATTTAACATTTTCACATCATAATATAATAGGTATTTATGTTAAAATTGAGGGTAAAGGGTACTGTCGTTGGGTATCGCATAGTCGAAGAGGACACAACCAAGAATCAAAATCACGTGCGCATACCGGTAATGAATTATATTTTTCAGAAAAAAATTATTTTATAGGTTCCGATTCAACGGATTCGCCCAGCGGTAAGATATAAATACGTATTTTAAATGTAATTTAAACGATTTTAAATGAAATTTCACCGTTTATAATGAATATAGGTGAAATTAAGATTCAACCAGGAATCTATACATATACATTTCAATGTGATTTACCGTTGGCCATACCAACATCATTCGAAGGATTACGTGGATATATACGATACTCCGTGTTGGTCAATTTCGATATACCAATGTGGCCCGATTATAAATTTGAAACGCCATTTACAGTCGTCAAAATATTGAATTTAAATGAAATGCCAATGCTAATGGTGAGTGCAGAGTAAAGATTAAAAATAAATTTTACAAAACGATTCTCATATACATATATTAAATATTTATATTTATACATTATATTGAAATTTATATATAGGCACCCGCAACATTATATTTAAAACACAATTTTTTCAAATATGGTTGTGTCTTTTTTTGTTATGTTGGTGATGATCTTGTAATAAATGGTACAATACCCGTATCAGGATATACGCCAAAACAATCATTTCCAATTTCACTTAACGTTGACAATAAATCATCGAAAAATATAGAATGTTTTTTTATTCGAATTATAAAGGTAATTTTATTTACTAAAATGCACAATACAACATAGTATATATATATATTATAGTTTATATATACCAAATTGTGTAATTGTAATATACAGATTATTCAATATACATCTAATGATGCATCAATGCGTATTGCAACGATTAAAGACAAAGATAAAGTAGCAGAAATTCGTATTGATGGAAGTCCAAGTGGTAGTAGTGTAACTGTTACCGGTAACATTGTGATACCTGTGGTACCTCCAAGTGACACAACTTCAAGCGAAATATGTAAAATCTCATATGAACTTGAAGTACGCAAAATATTACATATATTTATACATTTGAATTTATAAATTGATTTTTTATTATATTCTGCATTTTTTTAATTCTATAGGTTACAGGTAAAACGAACACAATTTGTAATCCAGATCCTAAGGTCAGCATACCTATTGTGATTGGTACAATTCCATTATACAACGTTATGAATACAGCAGATGGGAAACCAGATGGAAATGTTTTATTTCCCACAGCACCAGAAAATGCAGAAGAACCATCACCTCTACTATTAAATGCAATACATGATATTGGTGAGTTCATTCGTTTTTAAATAATGCATACTATCAATATTATATTAAAATTTATGAAAAATGTTTAGCACTACCGAGTTATGAAGAAGCAATCGGCCAAACTACCAATATTGGAGGTCACAATTATGTTCCAATTTATCCAATCTATCAACGGAATGAAGCCGGCGGTAATACATCAAAACAAGAAAAAATATAAAAATATAAGATTACCAAAACGTATGAATATATAAAACTTTGTAAATTTACAAGTTTTTAATTTTATCACAGGGATTTAAATAAAATAAATAAATAAAATAATTTTAATATCATTTAAAATGTGCACAAAAAGAGATTTTTTCATATGATAAAAAAAATGACACAACAAATTTAAGAAAAAAAATGAAATGTCGATTAGAAAAAAAATCGATTAGAAATAAAATCATTATACATTCAACACCCACAGTCAAAAAATTATCATATAGAATAATTTTTATATACACTAGTAAATTTTTCAAAATAAATATAAAATATTTTAACTCTCCTAGTTTAATCGTATCGAAAGGATATTTACAGCAAATACGTGTACTTAAAATGTTCATTTAAATAAAATTGAAAGTGATTACTAATAGTAATATCCTAATATATATGTCATATATTTATATATACATGTTATCTCTAATTGTATGTAGAATAGGGACAGTTTAATCAATATTCGTTGCGTTTCGTTCTTCGTTTTTTTTGTTATATATATGTATATGATAAAATGAAAAAATGAAAAGAAAAGGAAAATTTTCCTCAATTATTTGTATAAAAACCGAATGTGTAAAGTATTTACAAAACTGTATATCTATATTATACACCCTAAATACAAACAGACAATAAACAAATTGTCATTTAAGTATGTCAAATTTTACTACAATATATAGTTCGTCTAAACGGCGCCTCATATATTTGTAGTTATTGTTTTTTTTTTAGTCCTTTTTATATATTGATTGTGTATGAATGTATATTTTAGTTGTAAATTATTTTTTTATATGTTCTATTATGGTTTAAAATAGTTTGATATATTAAGAATATAATAATTATAAAATGTTAAAAATTATTTGAAGTAAAAGCATCGATAAATGTCATATAAAAAATGTAAAATAACATATAATAAAATTTTCATAACATATAATAAAAAGGGTAATGAATTTGTTTTATAAAATTTCACAAGAACAAAAAATACCGGCTGTATTATAAATTAAAAATTATTGAACAATGACAACTTGTGACATTGAATTTGATGGAAATCCATTGAATGTTTATTATAGTGGTGATACAGTTAGTGGACGTGTTACATTAACACTTCGTAAAGAAAAAACTGTAAGAGGTATATATTTATATTTACAACAAATTGCAAACGCAAATAGCATCAGATATAATCGTATTTTAAGGAATAATCCAATTTTCTTTGGAATAAATAGTAATATATTTTTCGTTTTGTATAGGTATTTATGTAAAAATTGAAGGTAAAGCTTATTGTAAGTGGGGTACTGGAACACGACAAAATAATGATGATAGTCACCATTCAGCTGAAGAATTGTACTTTTCAGAGAAAAAATATTTTGTTGGTGGCGTGGAAGGTATGCATGCATATAAAAAAAATATAAATATAAATGAGTATGTATTATAAAAGCTGCGTAGCGTAGCAATAATAAAAAACAATTAATCTAACCATCGATGGTAAAATAATTTTTATTTTTTAAAAGATTTAATTTATGACTAAAACTCATGACTTTTAAGTTAATTTAATTTTTAAATGTCATAACACTTTAATGAGGTTTATTAACATAAAGGGGAAATTTTCATCTGGTTGTCCTAAAACAATTTTATAATTTTTTTAATATGTATTTTCCCATAAGAGAAAAAAAAATTTTTTATTTCAATAAATTTTACCGTTATAATTAAAATTTTGGTACTGGTATAGCGTGTGATCTGGTAGGGGAAATTTATCTGAGATAACTTTTGTTTTTTGTGAATTTTATGAGGAAAAAGGAATTTTCCTTTTAAAAATATATTTTATTTAATTATTTATTAGTTTTAGCATTCGATTAGAAATAATTTCTAAAAGGAAAATCCCTTTTTCCTCATAAAATTCACAAAAAACAAAAGTTATCTCAGATAAATTTCCCCTACCGGATCACACGTTGTACCAGTACTCAATTTTTTTTAGGCAGCCAGGTGGAAAGATTTCCCCTTTTGACGTCACGTTAATAAACCTCACATATGTCCGAAAGAATAATAGAGCATTGCGGTATGAACCTTCAATTAAAGTATTATTAATTTATATACACGTTTACGTTCATAAATTATCAGTCAGATTCTATTTTTGACTCTTTGAAATTTTTTAAGTTTTTATTGTTTTTATTGATTTCTTTTATGAAGATGAAGTAGTTGTTTCGCCCGGCGTATATACTTATACATTTGAATGCAATTTACCGACAATGTTGCCGACATCAGTGGAAGGTGAATTTGGTTATATACGATATACCGTATTGGTGAATTTAGATCGTCCGATGTGGCCTGATCAAGAATTTGAATTTGCATTTACCGTTTTAAAACCATTAGATTTAAATGATTTCGATGCATTAAGAGTGGGTATATATATATATATAATTTATTATAATTGATTCAGATACCATGGTCCTTGTTCATGTTCATTAAATCATTTTCATTTCTATAATTGAAATAATATATATTATAACAACAAAAAATTACATTGTGAATATATATTCGACACGTCATCCAAATGTAATATTTTTATAGGAACCATTAGAAGCGAGCAAACGTTCAAATTTTAATTTATTTTGTTGGTTTTGTTGTTGTGCCTCTTCCGATGATTTAATTATAAATGGTAGAATTCCAGTAACTGGTTATACTGCCGGTCAAGCAATATTTATAAACATAAAAATTACAAATAGAAGCTGGGAAGATGTTTTTTCATTTCAATTACAAATTATTAAGGTATGTTTTTATATCGCGTTATATATATAATATATAACGCGATATAATATAATTAAATATATAATAAATTATAGTTTTGTATTAACATTATTTTTTTCCTACATTACACAGTTAATTCAATATTTTGCCTATAAGGATAATGTAAAAATGTCGAAAATTGAAGAGTTCATCGTTGAATCTGTTCCGATTGAAGGTTGTGCCAGAAATTCAACAGTTACACTATTTTCACATATAATAATTCCATCCGTTCCACCGACGGATGTTTTATCATGTGATATAATTAAAGTACGATACAAATTAAGGGTAAGAATATAGGTATAAAACAACGTTTTTTTGTGATTTAAATTAAAGTAAATTGTAGAAGTTGGTTTTGTATATAAAGAAATAAAATAAAAACCCCATAACCAAGCGATATGATTTTATTTTTTACGCAGATTATTGGCGATGTACAAACATGTTGTCAGCGTAATCCGATATTAGATTTACCAATAACAATTGGAACAGTACCACTGTACGTACCTGCAAATAATACGAATATTGTTGACAATTCATCTTCTTATGGACATTTACCACCACCACCACCAGTAATAGTTTCGCAATCGCCGCCAAATTATGGAAGTATACAACGTTTATCACCAAACGTATTAACGCGTCAAGAGGAAATGACAACATCATTTGATAGTCGTGACTCAGGTGAAAATATATTCATATTTATGTATTTCGTATATTTAACAATTAAAATAATTATATATATGGAATGCCTATATATCTTTAAGATTTACCTACTTATGAACAAGCTGTTGGAAAAATTGCTAATATTAATGGTTTAACATTTAGACCACATTATCCTGTTTATCGAAGAAATGATTCAACGTCAAGTGCGCTTTCAATTATAAATCAATAAGACTATTATTAATTGTATTGGTGACTATACTATTTTATATTTCATGAAGCTTTTATATTAAATTATGTATATGCGTATGATATGTATATTTTATATTCTTCCTTTTTACCTTCTACAATAAAGCATTTTATTAAATATATATAATTATGTATAAAATTAACAATATATTATATTAAAAAGAAATAATCTTTTAAAATATATTTAGTTTATAAAATTTTTTCTTGAATACAATCAAATTTATATACTTATTGTTTTCCATATATATCCCATATAACATTGCACGTTCGATTCAAAGATATAATAGTAAGAGGATATATCGGTTCGGCGATATTGCACCGTCTAAATTAAACGTAGCATAACAAAATCTTTTAACTTCTTTTATTACTCACGGGAAACCGATATGGAGTCGAGTGATTTAATTAAAGTTCAATGTTATTTAAGTATAAGTATATATGTATAATTGTAGTATTGTACATATAGTATGTACTTATGTAGTACATACATAGATTATCAATCTATGTAAAATAAAGCGTAAATAATATCAACATTTTTCATTCATAATCCCAATAAATTAAATCATTTTAAATAATTGGCAATATTTATAGACCTAAACCTTACATCACGAAAAATGCTCAAGTTTGATATACCATTGAAAATGGGAAATTGTTCATATTATAAAAATGTGAATTCCGGTACAAACTTACATTCATGTTTTAGCCATTTAGACTTGAATAGACCCAACGATTATATTGTATTATTAGAAGATAAGGTTTAAGTTTAAATATAGAAATGGTGTTCTTTTATAGATAATTTTGTATACAAAAATAATGTTGTATACATTAAAACTGGTACTAATAATATATATAAATGCCTATATACAATTTTATAATGGTCCACTTCCACTCGGTATTTGAATTTTACAATACATCGTTTTTAATAGTAATAATAATTTTTCGAAATATCTTTAATTGGTTGTTTTTTTTTTTTGTGGTATATTACCATTTTTGAATAACTTCTTAACATCAGTTCAGTTATAGATACAATGTTTAAATATGTTAAAGTACGGAAACATGTGCTGGAGGAGAAGGATCAGTTATACATTCTTGAGATACATATTTTATTTCAATAATACGACATATTAACATATTGAATTCATTGAAAAATTTTTCAAACTATTATAGTTATATACGTTAAATTTAAAATCAATAATTTATTAACATGAACATATCCGCTATTTCGCTATTATGAATCTACGTTGATGATAATGATAAAGTTTATACAATATAAAATTTATGCATTTATTCAATTATTTACAATCTCTTTTGTTTTTTTTCTTGAGCATATTTTTTATTGAATACTTATAATCATTAACACTTATTTTACTGGTTACTTTTATATACAACATGAATAACATTGGAAGCATATATATATATATCGATGGAAGGTCAACCACCAAAACAACATCAATATTTATGTAACATCTCCAAAAATCTATATATTTCAAATTTATGTATATGTATATGATATATTTCAATTGTGATACTTTCACTTATGGCTATGGTGTCTAATTATCATAATAAATATTTTTTTTATTATATTTTAATATTTTTATTTAACTTTAAATCGGATTAATACTATGAGATTATAAATGATATATCCAATAATTTTTATATATAACATACATTATATTAAAAAAAATTAAGCGATTTGCTAACCAAAAATTAAATTTCTGTAGTTCAGTTAAAATTTAAATTTATATATATAGTATTTTATGTTGAACTCGAATAATTTATTATTACTATATATTATATATCATTCAAATTGCATACTGGACATCGTATTTTATTATATTTTATGGTAATATATACAAATACATATATAACCACAAACCACGCATAATTTAAATACATCAACAACATATAAAATTTTTATATTATAATTTTTTCATCAATCACATATTTGGATTTAAATAATAAAAAAAAAATTAATTTTTAGTTAAGTGTTAACATTCCATAAAGTTGGTATATATAGACGAATATTTAAAATTCATATTTAATTTTTATAATTAAAGGTAATTTTTAACCGAATTAATCATTGTTAAAGTTATATATTTAGTGTCATATATTTAAATGTACACGATGTGTAAAAATGTGTTATTTTATAAAAAGTTCTTTATTATATAATTATATATTAAATAATTAGTAAAGATTATAAAATATTTTATGTTTGTTTATTTTGTAACATAAGATTTTTATTTAAAATTAAACACATATTGTAATAACTACAGTTACAGATTTCAAATATTAGTTATTTTAAATAATTTTAGGATGAAAATAATTTTAGGATCTAGTGATTTTTCCGGTATAAAATTCATTAAAAGCTGTATTGAATTGTCAGTATCATTTTTCATTAATTACGATCACGGATTTAAAAAAATGTAATGAATTAAAATTGATATGTTTTTCATTATATTTAAGCACTCTATATATATATAATTACATAATATACGATTTTATAAATTCAGTGCAACAGATGTCTTAGCAATTGATCTTACCAATTAGTCTCAATATCAAGCATACACAATTATTAATTTTTAAATAAATTCAATAAATTCTATATAATCAATTGGTGAGCTAGATAGATAGCTGATAGATGATAAGCCAATATATCTATATAAATAGTATATACTGATATATAATCAAGTGGTTATCATATAATATATTAAATAAAAATATCTATATATATTACAAGATAAATTATTGATAAATATGCATATAAATTAATATGGAATTTTTCTATTATTTAATAAAATTCAAAAAATACTCTTCATTGTATTGAAATATACAAAATAATATTAATGATATTACACAAAGATATTATAAAAAATATCATGTATATGTAAATTATTATGAAATTCATATGTTAAATGCCTTTCAAAATATAAAAATATACAAACATGAGGAGAATTAATTATTTAATTTTTGTTTATGGTATATTTTATTTTAATAAACTGTTTTTGTATTATACATATATCAATTTTATATGAAATCCACAAATAATAACGAAAACAATGATATTACAATAAATAGCAAATGTTTACAGAATATTTTGTTGTCAATTTTGTATGATGCTTATTTTCATTTCCGCTAATTTAGCTATGCGAATTGTTTGCCTTCACTTAAATATATTAAACTAAATTGATTGCTTACAACTTCATCCATGTATTTTCATATAGAAATAAATTGTATGCATCAAAATGAAATTGATTTTCATAATTATAATAATAATTCATTCAATAAATAAATACGAATCACAAACATTACTCGATGTATTAAGAGATATTACAACAGTCATCGATGACACAAATGATTTCTTAATGGAATATGATTTTATAATAGTTGGATCAGGATCAGCTGGTTCAGTATTGGCCAATCGATTGACCGAATGCAAAAATTGTACCGTACTCCTATTGGAAGCCGGTCAACAAGAAAATATGATGACCGATGTACCATTAACGTCAGCTCTCACCCATATAACACGTGAGTTGATAATAAAATATGATTATTATTTCTCATAAATATATAAATATAAATCCTTTCCGAAGCATTAAAATTTAAATGAATTATTATACATATAAATATCATTTTATTTTCATTTTCGTATATACAAAAGGTTACAATTGGGGATACAAAACGGATCCGGCACCAAATGCATGCCTCGGTCTGCAAAACGGTGTATGTAATTGGCCGAAGGGTCGAGCACTTGGTGGTACAAGTGTTATAAATTATTTATTATATCATAGAGGACATATGAGTGATTTTGATGAATGGTCTGCGTTAGGCAATTATGGATGGAGTTTTGCTGAGGTGTTCCCATATTTTTTGAAATCAGAAAAAATTGGTATTCCTGAATTAATGCATTCAAAATATCATAGTGCAAAGGGATATTTAGATGTTCAATATTCACCGCATGTAACGGAGTTATTAACCGCATTCATTGCAACCGGCAAAGCTATGGGATATAATCAAACCGATCCAAATGGTGAAAATATGATGGGGTTTTCGTTGGTTCAAGCAACAATGAAAAATGGTCGACGGTGTAGTGCAGCAAAATCATTTTTGTATCCAATTAATGGACGACGAAATTTACATATATCGATGCTGACACGAGTAACACGAATTGTGATTGATGAAATATCGAAAAGGGCAACCGGTGTTGAATTTCTCAAAAATAAAAAATTCTATCGTATACACACTAGAAAAGAGGTAATTTTATCGGCCGGAACGGTGGCATCACCGCAACTACTTATGCTGTCAGGCATTGGACCAAAAGAAGAATTAGAAAATTTTGGTATTCCAGTTGTAGAAAATTTAAAAGTTGGCTATAATCTTCAAGATCATGTTGGACTGTCGGGTCTTGTGTTTTTAGTAAATAAACCGGTAACAATTATCGAATCAAATGTACAAAATCCTATTGATATTTTGAATTATGCATTCAGAGGTCGTGGTCCACTTACCAGTCCTGGTGGTGCCGAAGGTTTAGCATTTATTAAATTAGAAAATTCAACATTACGTATGTGCATTTTATTTCTGCGATGATTTTTTTGAATTATTGCATTATATATTAAATTTCTTTATTGAATTTTGATGAATGTATGAATGTGTGCGTGTTTGTATAGCAAATGATTATCCTGATATTGAAGTTGTAATGGGATCTGGAGCCTTAACTGGTGACATTTCCGGTTCTATGAGAAATATGTTGGGGATAACAGAAGAATTTTTTCGTAGAGTTTATAAAGGAGTTATTGGAAAGGTACACTCTATTATTATTGATTTCGTCTTATAAATAATTCATATTTGATTTATAATTATCAAAGAATATTTATTTAGGATGCATTTGCTCTATTCCCAATTTTATTAAAACCAAAAAGTCGCGGAAGAATAAGTTTAAAAAGTAAAAATCCGTTTGCATGGCCAAGAATGCAACCAAATTATTTAGAACATCCGCAAGATTTAAACAAATTAGTTGAAGGAACAAAATTGGTAAGTATTATTTTTAATATACTCATACGAAATTGATTTATAATAAATACTCGTTTTCAGGCCCTAGAAATTGGTGAATCAAAACAATTTAAAGCACTGCTAGGTTCAAAATTTCATTCTCGTCCATTTATCGGATGTAATCATTTAAAATTCAAAAGTGATGATTATTGGAAATGTTGCATAAAAAGATTTACATCGAGTTTACAACATCAGGTATTATTGTTATTTATACACGGATTCATTCATATATTTCAATATAATCATTAAAATTAATTTACACTAAAGAAAAGTTAAAATTAATTTACACTAATGAATTTTATTGTGAAAATTCAGGTAGGCACATGTAAAATGGGCCCATCTGACGATCCGTTTGCTGTTGTCAATCCACAATTACAAGTTTACGGTATAAAAAATTTGCGAGTTATTGATGCATCAATTATGCCAGTTTTGCCATCGGCTCATACAAATGCTGTTGTTTATATGATAGGTGAAAAGGGAGCTGATTTAATCAAAGCGCATTGGAATTTATAATATAATATGAATATATATTTTTGTTTTTGTTTTGCAATTTTTGCTTCTAGTCATTTGATTCATGAATATTAATACCTTGGCTTATGTTTTTCATTGAAGAATTAATAAAAGTTGATGTAAAAGTCTTTATTGTATACAACTACAAATATATGCAAAATAAAGTTTTAAATATATTTAAGCAAATCTATATAAATAAGTTTTGGATTCCATTTGTGTGTTTTACAGTAAAATGACTTTTTCGTGCCAAAGGCATTATATAATAAATTTTTAATTCAATGCAATGATTGAAACTGAAACAATTCGATTTCGAAACCGAAAGGATAATGCAGTATTTATATAATTTTACTTTGCACACATATACACATTATGGTACACGATCATTGGAAAATATGAAACTACTGAATTTTCCATATTCTGATATTGCGCGCAAAGAAAAATATGGATTTTCGATTTTCTCTATATATATGATATACAAAGATACGACACATTTATAGTATTCTCTGCATAGGCGCTATACAACTTATATACATTGTATTATAGTTTACAAATGTTATTTAAAAGGAAGAAAAATATGAAAAAGTCAGTAATGATGGTGTCCATCGTGGCTGAAAAGGACATTGTGTGATGAAATGTGTGTGAGTTTTTTTTTTGGATTACAAAAAAAAATAAATAAATACAAAAATTCTCTAAAGTGAATTAAACAGGCGATAAGAAAACTTTCAATATCTTCGTATTCATTTATAAAGTTTTGTTTGTTTTATAAAATTAAAATTTATAAAATGAAAATTCAAAACAATACATTTAAAAAATTGTTATTTGATAAAATATTGTACTTTTCAGTATGTATGCAGTTGTCGAGGTGGTACAAGTTTTAGAATTGGGAAAATTTGATGAAAATTAATTGATTGATATCAAATCATCTATTATCAAATATTAATAAACAAAGTTTTGTTACCACTGAATATATGTGTAAAAAAAAGGATATAAATAACATTCAATTCATGCACATACGATAAACAGAAAAATAAAATCATTCAAGCTTAATTTTTTTGTAAATTTTTTGAAGAAAGTTATATGGTTGTGATATTGTTGTTGCAGTTATATATATATGAAAATAAATAGGTAAAAAGAAAAATTAAATGAAATGCTGTTTGTTGTGCCTTTGTTGTGAAAATTAGTTTATGTTATATATATACATGTGTGCGTACAAAATAAAACTGTAAATATTGTAAATGTCGTATTATATTTATACGCCAATTAAAAGAAATTGTGATCATCTATATATGTTACGAAATTTTTCAACTTCTATAAAAATAAAATTCCGTTTTTTATGAATCTCGTGTGATATATGGTATTTTATAATGCAAATGGTATTTTATAATGCAAGCAAATTTATTTAGACAATTTATTTATAGAAATGTATTGTGGCGTTGTTTTGATCCCATTTGACTCCACCTGTCGGATCAAGTTGAGCGTGTTGTTTAATTCGCGCATTAGATATAATTATAATTTTCGTCGGTATGATCATGTTTCTGGCCATGTAAATTGTATTTTCGGTTGCACCCTTGCAAAATACTACGATATTAGGTGCATTCTATTTATTTTTAGGCTTATTAAAACGGGAAAACCGGTTTGGATATTTTTTATACAAAAAGATATTTTTATATATTGTAGTGAAAATATCAAAACACATAAAATCATAAGCATCACACAATAGTAATATAATTTTTATTTGTGAATATCGAATCTGTATATAATAAACCTGTTTTTTTTTGTTATAGATTCCTTATACCAAATGTTATATATACGATATCACGATATATATATTATAAATATTTAAAAATATGATAACGAAAGACCACAGTGTATCTTTCGTTATCATATTTTATTAACGAAAGATACACTGTCACAAAAGTTCTAAGTATTTCAAATTTTATATTTTAACACTTTTAAAAATAAATTGAGCTTCTACACGGTACGAAATTATTTTATTTTATGGATGAAAATGTTTCATGTGTTTGGAACCTCTATATATATATAAACTCAATGATAATAGTTAAAAAATCACCCTTTATAATGTACATAGAATGCGGAATTTCTAGTTAATTTTCACTAATATTGGATATTTTTGAAAATCAAATTAATATCTATACACACATTCATTGAAATTAAGGAATCATATTCGACTGTTAAACATAGTTAAACAATTCAAAAAATATTACAAGGAGATTTTTTATTAATATAGAATATCGTTTGATGTTCCGAGGATACAGAGCATACAGTACTTGTTTGTATTTAAGTATCGTTGTTCAAATTAAATATTATTTTCGTGTTTTTATAAGCATTTATATTCATATAAAAAATCAAAACTCAAAGACATTAAATGGAAATCATTTTCGTTTTAATAACATATTATTAGGCGTTGTATTTAAACAAAATCAATTTTGGTTTCTTTTCATAAGAAACAAAACGATACTTTTTATGAGTACAGGTTGCAAGGTACACAAATGGTTCTTTACTAACAATGAATACGCCAAAATTAATACTATATTTCAAATTATGTTATCGTATTTCTTCGCTTTTACGCTTAAAAATGTAATGAATTATTTTTTTTAATACCCTTATTAAAAGGATTATACTTCCTTTCCATTATCCATCAAGTAAAAAACGTTCCCCAGTGTTTTATTAACCAATTTGTCTTTATCACGTACAAAAACCAAATTTGTGTACCTTGCAACCCGTGTACGTTCGAACCCCTCCCGCTGTTTATAAATAAAATCAACAATTATTTATATTTAGAAATAATGTATCTTAAAATAATAAAAATATTGCGGTTAAGATTATTTATAGAGTATATACATAAAATAATATATTGCATATAAATAAATAGAACCTTATTGATTTTACATATATGTATTTTAGGAAATTATTGTATGAAACCAAAAATTTGTAGATACCATCTAAAAATCTACAATTGAAATTGAAAAAAGTTGTAATCTAAGAGGCTGCTTGTAAGGCGGCTCAATGGTCTAGGGGTATGATTCTCGCTTTGGGTGCGAGAGGTCCCGGGTTCAAATCCCGGTTGAGCCCACTTTTTTCTAGTTAATTAATCATTCGATTAATTTTTTTTATTTTCGTTTTCTAGATGATCTATTTTAAATAATAATAATGTGATGAATTCATAATAAAGTATATATTATAATATAAAAATTATTTCTAATAGAAAAATTATAAAATTATAATATATAGTCGCACACAACGAATTTAACAAATTAATATATGATGGAATACAACAATTACCATTATTTAGGAAAATTATGCATAATTTTGTTTGTATTATTCCTTTGTTTTGCAAATAAAGGTAAATACAAAGCATTTATTAATATAGACCGAACTTTTAAAATATATTTATTGAGAATTATTGTTTTTTTATATAATTTATAGTGTATAGCATAGATTGTTTTAAATGTGTATCGAATAATGGTGGTAATAAAGCATGTGATGATCCATTTCATAATAATTTTTCAACAGCATTTCTCGAATCACCGTGTATGGGAGGACGAAAAGGACGTGACGGCTTATTTCCAGCAACATCATGTATAAAAATTGCTGGATATTTTGGTAATAATTATATGTGTAATTATATATAAGTTGAATATGTGGATTGTGGATATATATATATATATGTATATAATATAATAAAACCGCGATTCTAAACTATGAATGACGGCGTAACATAAATTGTTAAATTAATAAAATAAAAATCTATATCATTATTTTTATATTTATTTATATATAATGTATAATATTTAATATAGTTAAATTATTACTATCTACGTATCTTTATTTAAAATTTGGAAATGAAAAGGATTTTAAAATAGTTTGGTTATGATGATTTTATAATGATCATGCATGCGGTCGTGTTAAGGAAAAATAATTTTCACTATATATTCTGATTTCGGTCACTTTTACGTTTGATGTTAATATTACTATATGGACAATACGTTTTTTATTCACATAAATTCATTCATTTTTGTCATGTCGCATATTATATTATATTACCTATATATAAAAAACGACAAAAATGATTTATACATTAACCAAATCGATTTGCTGTTGTTTGAAAAATTTTAGTATAATTAACATAAATAGGAATTATATATATTTATACGTTATATTATTAGTGATGACCACATTTTAGGATTTTAGTCAAACACTTTATACACACACGCGTATTAAATAAAATTATCAATTATCATGGATAAATTACAATTGCATTGATTTATATCTATATATAGATGATAATAGCGAAACGATCACAGTACGTAGTTGTGCATTAGATAGCGGCACATTAACAACTGATACGGAACTTATACGTATGTCACATTGTGGTCGATTTTATTATGAAGGAAGGTAAGTGATAAATTTAGATTATAGAACATATTTTCTCCATATCTTCAATAAATTTAAAAGTTTATGATCAACAAAATATATTTATAATCATATAGGTACGTGCACGGTTGTTTACAAAGTTGTAGTGATGCAGACGCTTGTAATGCAGCAAATTCAATAAAAAATTCAATTATCAATCGAATTAATATTTTACCGCATTTTATTAGGAAATCTCCAAACTGTTCAACTATAATTTTTACATTATTCAATTTTGTTTTAATAAATCTATTCAGATGACAACAATAAAATATAAATACATAAATGTTGAACTATGTAAATTAATTAATATTTTTCATTTTAAATAATTTATTAGTGTTTTTGTTTGTTTGTATAATATATCAAACGGTTACTATATAATATATGGAAATGAATAAATATAATCGTAGTATATTAAATATATGGAATAGAGATACACAGAAAAGAATATACATATATTTCTAAAAAACAAATTATATTATAATTATAAAAGTCGTCCATATATATATAAATTACTTATTATTATGCGCGATATGATGAGAAAAGCATTCATTTATTTTTGAAAGCTAAAATATATAAGGAATACTATAATTTCTTTATATATATAGTAACAGTAAAGTAAAATTATATATTAATTTTACTTCTCTATGCAAAAAACACCATAATCATTTACGTAAAAATAACAATTCATTTACCGCGAGCGCTTTTAGGGCTATGAAATATAATAATAATGCCAAAAAAATATAAATTGTATAATAAAATGGTTTCGAATATATAAATTTAAATACTAACAATTACTCTGATTTATATATAAAAATTGATATTGTAAATTATTGTTATAATTTAGCGAGAAATGATGCATTCAAAAATTATAATTACAAAGAATATAATTAACATTCTATAATTCATATATACATTAAATACATACGGTTCATTACTAAAGAACGCTGTTACTAAATATAAATTTTCTTGATATATTGATATGTAAAGTATTTATATAGATAGGTCTATGCAGTACTGAGCACTCATCCATATATAATAAATCTCATATTCAATCAAAATATACAAATTTACAGAAATTTTTCTTTCAATTTATTTATACATAAAAGTATTTATACTATATATATAATTATTTAATTATTATTGCACTACTTTTTCTACCAAATACAATTTTCCTACATATATATAAAATATAAAATAAATATACTATTGATTTTGATATTATACAATAAAATAGACCAATTTCCTTTTTTATATTCATCCTTATTGGGAATTTATTCAAATACACAATTTTTGAAATTTTTTACATATATATATAAAATATATCAATCATATCGCACCCGCGACACCCATATATATACATTTAAATATTAATTGGACTTATAAAGATCGTCAGGACTTAAAAATAATTACGATATTTTCTTATGAGTTCAAAGAAAGGGAAATTTAAATATATTGACCCCCCACTTGTCAAGGAGT
This sequence comes from Dilophus febrilis, assembly GCA_958336335.1. Taxonomy (NCBI): domain Eukaryota; kingdom Metazoa; phylum Arthropoda; class Insecta; order Diptera; family Bibionidae; genus Dilophus; species Dilophus febrilis. The sequence goes on along the minus strand of OY284470.1, from coordinate 131,149 downwards.
GGATAGATCAACTCGTCAATATTTGTAGAAGTAGAAGAGAATATACAATTTTCTATATTATAAATAAGGTATAGAAAGTGGTACATATACAATATACATATATATATTAATAAGATGCAATATAGTATTTAATCAATTGAATACAGTTAAGTATACTAAACACTCAATTTTATCCAAAAACTTCTATATTAATATATACTTGTTATGTGGATTAATTTTATTTGCATATGATTTGCAAATTTAATTTAATTTATTAGTTATTATTTATAACTAACATAAAAATATTATTATTATTAAAATTACATTATATATTACGTGTAGGAATTTAAAAATGCGGATTTAGATAACAGATGGCGCAACTAGCGTTGAGTGTATCTGTCATGACTCTATAAATTTCAGTATATGTCATTTCATTGAAGTGTAAACAACAAAGCTTTTTTTTGCATCGAATATGTCGAAACACATGCCTGAAAAAGTTGTTTTGGGGGGAAGTTTAATAACTTTCTTTAATTTGAAGAAAACCGCTGCTGAAAGTTATCGTTTGTGGGTTGAAGCTTATGGTGGACATGTTCCAGCTCAAGCAACTTGTGAACGATGGTTTGTACGCTTCCAAAATGTTGATTTTGACTTGGAAGACAAAGAACGGCCAGGTCAGCCAAAAAAATTTGAAGACGAAGAATTGCAAGCGTTATTGATGAAAATTCGTGTAGAACGCAACATGACCTTGCAATGGCGTTGAATGTCGACCAAACAACCATTGGCAAACGTTTACATTTTGTTATACAAATAAATGCCATTTTCAAGCCAAAATATTTAATTCGCATTATTAATTCCTACACCTAATATATTATGAAAATGATTAAAACTGAAATTTGAATAATTTTGTTATAAGCGTATATAGGAAAATATTGTCATCCTTAGGTCGATATATTTTATATAGTATATAGTAAATATTGCCCGATACTAATCATGTTTAATATACATGTAAATTATACATTAAAAACAAATAAAAAAGATTACACGATAATCAGGACGCGAGTTCAACAAAATATTAGTATATATATATATAACTTTATATCAATTCAATTTGTAAAAATAAAAATTGAAATACTTTTGTTTATCGAAATGTATGTAGTGTAGACATATCCAAAATTATATTGTTTAATAGATCAAAATTAATGAATAACAAAAATTATTGAATATATATATTAAAAATTAAGTTTAATAATATAATAATATATTTTTATTTCTTATAATGGTAAATTGTAAATGTACTTCTAAAAATAATTATAATTCACACACGCACACGCACGGAAATGATTTTATTATTATACTTTAAATTGTAAATAAGAATATTAATTTTAATAGAGTCATCCAAAATGTGTAATCAATATTCATATATAAATATATTTACAAATATATGTATTCTATATATATATATTAAATATACAATAAATATGATTCTGTTCACATTCATATATATAATCACTAATTCTCTAAAGAAAAAAAAATAAATTAAATATAAATATAAAAGATGTTATAAACGAATTTTTAATTACAATACAAAAAAAATAAAAAAAAATTTGAAATTCAAATTTTTTCAACTAATCGTTTTTTTTTTAAATAAGATGTTATTTCAGTCTGTATTGGCATTAAACTCATTTCATGAAGAACCTATGTAGTTCGGATTTTTGTAAATAAAAAAATATTTCATGCAATTGCTTTTCGGAAGCGTAATTTTTTAATTCTTCCAATGTACAATGTATGTACAATGTACATAAAGAATAAAGATAGTATATATTACCATTGTTTACTATAAAAGTACCTATATTGCAAAAATTCAAATTTGGTTCAATTAAGAGGTGAGAAAATCCATAATTAAGGGTAATAAGTCCATTAGCCCAATTTTGAGGTGATTCGATTACAGAGGTAAATGTATACAGATGTTAATGACGAACCGTTCTTACAGTATGGATTGTGGTCCAATTTTGGATTTGGTCCGATTACAAAGGGGTCTAATTAGGACATTAGGAGGTTTAACAGCATACTTAATTGATAGATGTATTTGATTTTCAAATACATTAAATACATTTAAAATTTGTTTTAAATTTATATAATTTGGGCTAAATAATGAGGTTCTATTTAAATTAAATATATAATATCTAAAAAATATCTGCCTTAGAATTGGGATGATTTTGATAAAAGCAATAAGTACAAAAACATTATATTTTTCTTCTGTTTCAAATTTTCACATTTAACAAATTAATTCATTTTTAATGTAAATCTCAATAAAATTATTGAATCTGAATTTTTATATATACTTTAAAACTCCAAAACATTAAAAAATTATGAATGAAAAATAATCAAAGTTCCAACAATATTTTAATTTTATAATACATTATATATGGAAATTCAACAATAAAAGATAATTAATTGAAGCTAAATTAACAAAAATAATCGAAAAAAAACTATATAATTTTGATTAAAATTTTTCATTTAATTTTTTTTTTAAATTATTTTAATTAAATATATATAAATAAATTGATATGTAGTTAAACAGGGGAGGTTATAGTTCGGAAATTATAATAAATTATAATGCAAAAGAAAAGTTTAACATCTATATACCATTCATTTGAGTATATTCTACATAAACCTCCCTTAAATTGAATATCTTAAAATTCTGCAAGTCATATACTTTCCGAAACTAGTCGTATACCAAAAGTGAGGAGCAAACCCCATATGTAGGCTGCACGATGATTTACAACCCATATTTTTACACCGAAAGTCCTTAAATCGTCATATTTAATGAATTTATTAATTCGAATAAAAAAAATCGTTAAAATTAAAATCATAAAATGAGCAATCATATTTGACATACCCTGTAATCTTTTGTAAGTTTTTCACCAATATAATATAATGTAGGGTTGCTTACTGACAGAAATTACTACGAAAATGATAACCTCAAAATATATGTTTTATAAACAAATAATAACAACAACAAAAATCAAACGTGTTTACTAATGATCGTTCCCTCTTCTATTAACTTTAGAATTATATTTGGAGTTATAATTAATATAATTTGCAATACTGATATTTAATTAATTTTAACGGTGGTAATATTACTAATTTAGCATTTAACAATTATCAACTAACTACGTTTACAAAATGCCTAAAAGTAAATTTATAGTAAGTGATGTTTTGTTAAAAATTGATGAATATGAATGTCCTTTATTAGGTAAATAGTAATTAAAGATATAATTAAAAATAAAAATGAAACTAGTCAAAACACAGTAATTTTAATTAATAATTGGTGATTAATTTCATTCCATGTTCTTCAAGTGAACTTCCAACATTGTGATGTTAAATCAAATGGTGTTCTTGGAATGGATTTTGTTACAGCTACTGCTATTTCAAAAACGAAATCCAATCCCAATCAAAATAATAGAATGGCAATTGTGGTTAACAAGGATAATGTGTATACGGGTGATATTACACAATCGAATTTAATGAAAACCTATATTGGAATAAAAAATAAGAAAACTAATAAGGTTAGTATGTATAATGATTTACGAATTTAATGTTTTAGTATTTTTGGTATTCATTTACATGTTAATAACAATTATTTCTATTGACAGATGAAAATCGTTGAATTGGAAAAGTGTTCAATGCTGAGTCATGTGTATGATCCGCCAGAGGAAGAAACACAAATTGTTATACATAATGCACGTAAAATATTACTAAAATCATATGGAAGTAAAAACGCAAGTCGTGCAATGGATCGTGATGATCGAATGAAAATTAATGTAGACATCATTGAAGAACAATTGGATTCAGCGGTGAATACCAGTGCACATCTTGTCAATGGAAAATTGGATAAATTTGACGAATCCCAACTTGAGAGTGAACAATTTCTTCAATCAATATTACCACCATTAAATTTTGATGCAAAAAAAGTGGATGATGTTTATCGCGTGGACACCTTAATCGATGAAACGCTATTGAAACGTTTAAATGACGAAGCCAATAAAATTTTAGTTACATCAATTGAAAATTTACCGTAATATGCAATTTAATTATATATCTAATTGTAATTTCTTTTATTTATAATAATTACAATGAGGGTTTTTTTGCAGTATTGAATCTGTATACCTTAGGGATATTATTATGGGTATTCAAAGTCAAGGAATAAAACAAGATCCTGAAACAAAATCGTCACAATCAATTGATAATTTAACAAAAATTAAAATTTGTATTTACTTGGATGCATTATCAAATTTTTCCAAATTATTAAATGATAGGTCATTAAAAACTAAACATACAGCTTCATTTTCGAACATTACCGAAAAAGTGGAAAATGCTATTCGTCAAAAATTTGCGCATCCATTAAATGGAAAAATGCAAGTATTTAATCTATATCAAATAATTATTCATTAATTTCGATTCCTTGAAATATAAATAAGAAATTCAATCGGCAAATGAAAATAAAATTGGCATTTTTCTTTCCAGCATCAAGAGTAATTTAACATTACGTAAAGTTCATTATTATATAATTGTATTGATACTTTTAATATCAGAACGCTATGAAACACACGCCGATAATGTAATACAATTAACAAACATCACTAAGACATCTTTACAAAAATATGCAAATGCTGTAAAAGCTGTGTATAAAAGTAATATGATAGCATTATGTTTACCATCTAATGTAAAAGAAATGAAATTATTTATAAGATCCAAACGAAAATAAATCAATTCAGAAGATTGTGCATAACAAAAAATATGAATATACTGATATTCTTCTACGTTTTTGAAATAGTTTTGTAAAACAATTATAGCGTACAAGAATTCAAGAATATAATATCTTTCTTATACAAATGATTAAAAGACCAGTTTCAAAATATTTTTTTCTGTTTCATTTTATTGAAATTTGAAATTCAAATTTATTGGTGGTAAAATTAATACACAAGTTATTCAATAGTATATAATAATTTCATAACATTTAATTTACTATTTTCTTCGATTCTCTGTGCTATTTATAGCTAAAAAAAATTATCAATCATAAATTAAGTTTCAATATTATACTAAATAAAGAACAAAAAAATTCGATTTTAAATTATTTTTGATTAAATAAGCATTTCCTGAATATACAGTTAACATTCCTAAATAAATTTAATTAAAATTTATATGAAATTATTTGTTGTTATACTTTATTAATAATATGCTCTTCTTGGATTATTCTGTAAATTTAATTAAACAATGTATAATAAAATATTTTAACATTTTATATAAATTGGAAATGGAATAAATAATTTTACCAATGGATTTGGTCGAAAACGATAAGCCAACATCATACGTTTACGATATGCATCGTATTCATTATCATCAAATGTTGGGTCAACCGCAGACGCTACGCCTAATCCTTGATTTGAATTATCCCGTGTTGTAGCTCTATTTAACAATTAATATAGATTTTAAATAGTTGATATTGATAAAAAAAACGACAAACAAAAAAACTAAACTTTGTTCATCAATTAAGTTAATTTCGTTTTTACAAAAATTAATATGATACCGTAATTCAAACAATCATTTAATATTATTAATTTGGATATTAATTGATAAAAAAAATAATAATTTTATACTTATTAATTGGATTCGTTATACCGGAACCATCAAATCCTAATCCTTGACCTTCTTTCCATCCCCATTTTTGTAACATTTGAAATCCTATATAATTTTTTTTATTTTTTAAATAAAGAAGTAAAGTTACTAATCAATAATATATCCCAAAAAAAAAATCATCCAGAATCAAATGAAAAATATTTAAATTATTTTATTTAATCACAATTCTAGGTTGAATAGAATTGGAATTTAATGTAAACGAAAGGACTATTACAATATCAAAGGATAGAGATTATCTTTTAATTGAACTGTAATGATCAAAATCAGCTTTCAGTTGCATTTAGTTGTGAAATGGCGGTCGAAAAAATTATGCACCCATTAATAGTCATATACAAATTCATAAAAGAAATAAACACTTGTGAAATAAGCATTTGTAAGCAATTAAAAAATTTGAGGATTAATAAAACAAAATAATAGAAAATTCCACTTACCGATATTATCTTCTTTCAGTTTATATTCTTTATAATCGCTAATATCCGGTTCACGATTCATTTGTTTTGATTCATATTTTTCCATAAATTTTTTCAATTCTTCGGGTGGTAAAAAATCACCAATATGATGTTTACCCTCCGATTGCTTATTTAATGCATCGGCCCAAACAGCTGTTGCTTCCATTTCGGCATTTCTCAATTTATGTTCCCATGTACCCCCATTTATATCCTCATCCGAATCGTACTCATATTTAAATTTACCTTGTTTAGCTAACCGATCGATTTCATCGCGTTTCTTTAACATATCTTGATACAATAGATTTATTTTAAAATGATCTTCACATTTTTTCCAATCATCTTCACTTAAATTTGTTGTACCAAAATTTTGTTTAGCATATTGCAGTAATGCCGGATAGGTACGGGTAACCGTTGTTAATAATGGTTTTTGTTGATTACCAAAATTCGTCGGTATTGTCGTAATCGGTAATGATAATAATGATGGTGGCTGTTGCTGCTGTTGTTGAGATAGCAATGCTGTTGTCGCTGTTGCCGATGAAGATGGCTCTATTTCATTGTCAATTTTTTCACCCCAACGTGAACGACGTTGCTTTTTAGCTGGTGGTGACACTGATTCCATTGATTGATGTTCAGCATCAATTGGTTTTTTTTTGGTATTGCTTAGTATTGCGGTGGAACTTAATCCGATTGCGGCCGTTGACGGAATACATTGCTGGATCGGTGTATTCATTAATGGTTGAATAGATTTTAAGGACATTAAAGGTTGTATTACAGAATTATGATTAACATTTACACTTTCACAATTTTTAACCGCATCTGCTTTACGCTTATTTTGAACATTTTGATAAGCAATATAATCAGATGAACTATCTTGTTTAAAACCTTCTAGTTTTTTAATCTTTTCATAAAGTTCCATATGTTCTTTAATATCTTCATCACTTGTATCCTCGTCATCAATTCTATCATTGCTATCGTAATACGAGCGATTACCGTCCAACTGTTTTGATTGTATTATATTTTGCATATTTTGAAAATTTCGTTGTTTGGCTTTCATCAAATACTCAGAATCGGAATCGTAATCATCACTTTCTTCCTCATCATTATAATTCGTAAAATTTTTTACGTAATACGGCAATTGATTGCGTTGTTGTTGTTCATGTTGCTTCTGTTGCTTCTGTTGCTGTTGTTCTTGGGTTAGTTGGTGCGATTGTGATTGTTGAGCTGCTAGTGGCGGTGGTGGTGGTCTTCTTTGCAGTAATTGTTGTGGGGGTAGATGTTGTTGTTGTTGTTGCTGGTGTGTTTGTTGATTATTAGAATTTTCATTTTTTTTATTCATTTTGGAATCAATTTTATTAGTATTTACTCCATCACAATAATTAGAACTTTTATTATTTTTTCTATTATTACGTTTTTCATAAACAATATATCTATAATTATGGTAGAATCTTGAACTTTTATCCAATAAAAACCTGAATAACATATAAGATTTTGTGTTTGTATTGATTTTAGTAAATCATATAGATGATGATATATAATAACATTTATTATTTAATGTCTTCGTGTATAAACTGTGAGATTTGTATTATAATTAATTGTTTGATTTGTGTAAATGATTTTTCATTATTTGTTATAGATATTATTGCGATTCAGGTTCAGTTGCTAAATTCGAAATTTATTAATTTCATAACCGATACAAATGGATACATATGGTAACATATGAATAATTAAAATAATTGAAATTTTAAATGTAATTTAGTATGATCGAATTTGGATGAGTTTGTTTTAGTTCGTAAGCGTGCCATGCCATGGAATGTAAATTCATTCGTCAGCGATTTATGGTTTATCAAGTAGAGTAAGTAATGCAGAAAGTTAAATCATTAACATTAAATATGATTTGCAAATAACAGTATTCATTAAAAGCTAAATATCATAAAACAGAAAAATTATCAGTCTATTTATTGCTAATTTTATATTACAAAAAATTCTAATAAATTTTATATTGTTGTGTTGTGTGGTAAAGTTGAATTGAAACTCTGTTATATGCACATAATAATCTTAAATTTACTTGATCAGTTAACGCACTCTTGAATAATAACTGAAACAGAAATATGAGTTTTCTGAATTACTTATTCGTAGGTAAATATAATTTTTTGATTTTAATTAAAAAGAAAAACTCCAAAACGTTTTTAATTATATTTAAAAATTAAATACAAAAAAAAACCAAATAGAAAAACAAACCACATCCAAAATCTCTTCATCTTATAAAACCAAATAAAATAAAATATTAATTAAAATTGTATATACATTTCGAATGAATAAAAAAAAGAATAATATAAATAAAATAATTAATATAATAAATTTGTGGGTGCAATGTGAGCTTATTTTGTATTGCAATAACCCAAAATAAATTGTTTTGATGTTAACAGCCATTTCCAATTCTATATCTTAATTGATCGATAATGTGATGATTAATGGAATTGAATGACCTATTGATTGCTCCATATTTATATATGGTATTTATTGGCCATTGGTACTTAATAATTCATCTAGGGATATCTGTATATCTGAATAAATATCCTCCTTTAAAAGCTCACAATGCACTCACAAAATACACAAACACTCACGCGATTGATTGATTCCACTTATTAAAAAAAAATCCCGAATTCATAAAAAAAACAAATTAACTTTTTTTTGCAAATACAAGAATATTACCAAAATGTTGAATGTCTATTTGTTTGTGAACGAATTTTATCCTCATATTCATCGCCATTCACTACTACCATTTCAATTAATTCATCAACAGTAGTTGGAATAAATTCATTGTTCTCTGAAAAAACTATACAAAAAGTATCACCAAAACAGGACTTTTATCTCTTATTTAAAAAATATTAATTATTGTAAAACATAGTTTAAAAATAAAAATTAAATATGAAGTTAATTTAAAAACAAAACAAAACTAATAAAAAAATGAGATTAAATAAAACTTCCTAGAGTCCAAAATAAATTTGTTAAATTATAACAACAACAAATGGACATAATAAAAATAACAATATTTAATATACATATTCAAGAGTTATAGAAAAATAATCTAACCTGTATTCGTATTGTTAACGTTGTCCGGGGTATTGTTGTTGGTGAACCCCAATTCTAATGCCCCAATTGATGCCGTCATATAGGTTTTTAATTCACCTGGTGGTACTTCAATTGCATCTAAATTCATTTTGGGTTCTGGTATTGCATTTAGATCCAAATCGCGTGGTGATGGAATTTTATTTAACGATAATGGTTTTGGTGGCGGAATCAAATGTAAAGCTTGATAAGGCTGTTGCTGCTGTTGTTGTTGTGGATTGGAATTCGAGGATATGATCGATATCGAAGTTTGATTATTGAATACACTAGGATTATTATTTGAAATAGATGTTGAAGATAATGATGGTGGTGACATTGATAATATGGAATTATTAGGATTTTGATTATAACAACTTGGCGTTTGTTGTATTTGTTGTTGTTGACCACTACCAACAGGATTACCAATGCCACTAATAAAGAATTGAGAGTTATTGAACAGTGGTGGCGGTGGTGGCAAAAGTGGTTGAAATACAATTTGACCACCTACACCAGCATTACCATCATTATATGCCCCATTTCCTGAATTCATTTTTGTTTCATTTGCATAAATATTCGTTGATGGTATTGAATTTATATTTTGAGATGCAAATGGTGGTGGTAGTGGATGTGGATGTTGTTGTTGTAAATAGGACATTTTATTATTAGAATTATTTAATAATGGCGTATTATAATTTTCCGTATATGCATCACTACCATTGGTGCTTCGAATAATTTCCGACATTAACAATGGTTTTATTGATGCTGCCGACGGTGGTGGTGATGATGGTAATGGCGGTGGAGGCGGTGGTGGTTGCAATTGAATAGGTAATATGGGTAGAGGTGGAGGTGGTTGCAAAAAGGAATCGAGGACGATTGAAGAAATTTGATTATTATTATTATTTGAAGTTCCAAATAAAGACGGTATTATCGCTCGCGACATTGAGGTATCATGATAAGGCGATTGAGATTGGGGTCCCATCGGCGACATTGTATTATTACATAGATTATCATTACATGAATAAGAAGATGCTGATGTGGCATTGCGATTGGAATTGACGGGGTGACGTATATAATGCGACACCCCATCATTTGAAAATCGGTTAGTTGAAGAAATACGACGTATTTCTTCGGATACATTACGTACAGAATTTCTGGAATTCATCGAATCATTAAATGATGAATGCTTTTTTTGATACGATAAAACTGACGATTGATTAAATAAAGTTAGTTCCATTGGTGGTTCAATTTTTGTATCTAATAATGATGGGATACCAGAGGATTGGGTACGTTGTGATATGTCGGTTTTGGTAGTTGATGCCGACGCACTAATTGAATTGATTTTCATTGTATGAGAATCACTGGTCATATTACTATTGTCAATTGTTGGATTATCTTTATTGTACGATGGCGGCGATAAAGACGTATTATTTTCTAATTCGTCATCGTATTCATCATCATCATAGTCTGCAACTAATTTAGCAATTGGTCTGATAAAAAAAAAATAATGCATAAACAATATATTTTAAAATTTAAACGGACTTCATGAAATATGTATAGTGACAATTTCAGTACTAAGTAAAATTGACCTTATAGTTAATTCTATTTAAGTCAATTTTCAGTCCAAAGATACTTTCGCAATCTTGATGATCCAAAAAATGGAATACATACTTTTCTAATTTCACCATGTTTTGTTCGTGAATTTCATTTGTTGTTAAAATAGTAAAGGTATCATCCACGTTTTCATTAAAAGATTTTTGTAATTGTTGCTGTTGATGTGATTGTTGTTGTTGATGTGATTGTTGTTGTTGTTGCTGTTGCGGCGGCTGTTGTTCTGGATCATCTACTGATTGGCAAATATCCCCATCTGGAAATGATACGATGGATTTTGGTTTAACAGCCGCTTCTGTAATCTTTTTAAAATTCTCCAAAAATGATCCATCATTATTAAATGTATTTTTTGGTAATGGTAAATCAGTGACTATAACATTTGATTTATTGATTGTAATCGTTTTCCTAGAATAACCAAACAAAAATTGGTTTAATATGTATATTCCAATTCTGTATACACCACAAAAAGTTGTATTGGAAAATGGAAATCATAAAAAAAAAGAAAAACTTATTTACGTAATAATCGGTGGTTTGGATTTTTTTATTTTAGTATCTTGACTATCACCATCCCCACCACCAGTAATGCTTGTGGTGCTTGAACTATTGTTATTGTTATTATTACATTGTGCAGCTGCAACTTGTTTTGCTAATTCATTTGTTTTTTGTTTTTCAATTAATTCTAATTTTTTTCTAGCAATCACCTCTTCTTGCATTGTCATTTGAGCCACCCTATCACTACGAGTTTTAGCATACCGTGACATTATTTTATTTTTACTTTTTCTGGTCCACTTAAAATGATTCTATAAATTCAGATTTTTTATATGCCTGTTCTTTGTTTTAATGTAACTATAAAATATATATTACATAAAACCACTTACTTCTTAAAATTGTACTTAATACTTATTTAATATTAATTTACTTAATAATTACTTAATAATTATTTAATATTAATTTTATCTAATGAAAATGATATACAAAAAAATAAACACGAAAGAGCAAAATTATATATTATGTGGACAACGCAACGCATGGTATGAAAAATTGAAAATGAAAATGAATTGTACTAAATGTAGGCCTATTTGCATTTATGCGAATTATTCATCATAACACTTCTTCACTATATTCAGCTGCGATCTGTAACCCCGACTCAGCTCCGCGTTCATCCATCAAAGATCAAACCCATCAAAATAACAAAAATCAAATCGATCATTTTATCGAACAGGTAAATTTATTTAATTGTCAAAATTATACACAACCAATTTCATAATTACAATAAATTTATAGTAACTTATATAAAACACATTCCATACTACAACCGACATATAAACCACTCAAATGTTGAATATTGTTATTGAGGATTTATCAAAATATTAATCTGCTAAATTTGTGTTTAGGAATGTTGTTTTCCGGTTAGATCATAAGCAATTGTATCTATAATTGCTTTTTTAAACTGACTTAAAACGGCCCGTCTCGTTGAACATAGTACCGTACACAACATCGCAATTATTATACTACAACAAATTTTTATGTTTGCCGGAATTTTCTTAGTCATGGTTCAAATCGAACAGACGTTTAATCGCCGGGGTAACTATACCATACACCGGATACAAAGCTTTTGTATTTGCTAATAACTTTTGGTTTAATTATTTTATATAATTATTTTATTTTGAACAATTTCGCATGAATATTATAATTTTTTCAATTTATTAAAATTCATATTTCGCTTGATTATGGCGTATATCTTTTATGTAATCAAATACAAAATCAACTGATCAACTGATATACTGAGAATAAAAGGTTTAAACAGTTATAATTCCTAAATTCTTAACCAAGGCGGACGAACTATGGAGATGGTATGGTGTCACAGAACCACATATCATTAAATTGAAAATATTTAAAGCGAAATATATTGATGACACACATATTTAATCAACGGTACATATAGAGGATAGTATAAATATATACTGCATATTAAAAAAGAGGTAATGATTGTATCGAACGCAGTATTTATAATATGGTATGTTTGGTTATAGTACCCATATAAACCCGTATTTGATATAAATATAAATTAGTATGTTTATATGAGGTTTTTTTCATAGCACCTTAAATATATATATGTCACCGAGATACGCACTCATCTATAGAAACAAAAATAAGAAATCTAAAGCTTATTTAATACACTATATATGCCAAATTTTTTATATTAAATACTTGAACAAAATTTAAAAAAATATATTCAAACTTGAAAATATAAATACAAATATATTTAGTATATAACATCAAAATGAAACCTCTGAAAATTCTCTCCTTTTCAAATATACCTACATAAGTACATGTGTTTATTTTTTGTATTATATTATTTAATTTGGCTTATCACTGAAGACAAATATCTTTTATATATATATAGCTTTTTATAATATAAATTCGCTATGTGTTGTTATTCATATATCTATACGTATATTAAAAAATTATGACTATATATACCATAATATAAAAATGATTTGGTCTCAGAATATTATTGAGCTTCATTTGTGAATAAAGCTACATATAATAATAAAATTAAAATAAAAACGAATGTTAATTCATTTAATAAACGCGGTTAATTTTATACAATTCATAAAATTTGTTTAAAATATAGTTTTTTTTAAGTTATTTATTGGTTAATTTAAAAATATCCCATTTAGTGCGAATTAAATTAAGTTTTTATAATAAATCACAAAAATTGGAATAAAAAAATAGTGTGGTAATATATATTTTAGTGACATTTTCACGTATTTTTTATTTAGATCATATATATAGTTTTTTGTTCCTTCATATATCATATTTTTTTCATATTAAAAGTTGGAAAAAAATTTATTTTTATAACATTGTATTTATTATTAATTGTAACGGCACATCAATTGGTATTTTGAAAAAAAAAAATATTTTCAATTGTATTAATTTGACAACGATTTTTATTTGTATTCATTGCCGATAATAATCGTTATACGATGATAATATAATAATTTATCAATTATAAAGTGTCTTTTTGTATCAAATCGCATTTAACTAAAGAGTTATTTATTATTAATATTATTATTATTAGTGATAATAAACAATATAATATATATAATTATATATTTATGAAATTACAATATGATTTGTTATTGTTAACAAAGAATTTTGATGATGCTTTCAAGTTTATTTCAAGTATATTTATGGGATTTTTTCCATTTGCAAAAAACACTTTTTATTATATATAGATTATTTTAATGTAATTAAACTAATTTAAAATAGGTGAAAGCAAACTCTTTGCTTTTGTATAATGAAATTTACTTTAAGGCGAAAGTGAAATTTTAGAAAATATTTATACTTTAGTGTCTCCAATAGACTATTTATAATAAAATAGAGAAATCGCATTTTATAAAAGATTCTATAAGAAATCTAACTTTATATAAAAAAAAATACTAATTTATGTAGTATTAATGTACTAAATTATGATATTTCTTATAGCTTTGCAATAATCTACAGGTTTTCGTAAAGCAAAGGAAAAATTCAATTAAAATAATAATCGTATTATCGACATTAAAAGCGATATTAAATATTTTTATAGATGAATACATAGTTCCATATAGATGAGTTATACCAGTTATACATATCTAATATGTTAATATCTATTTCCCTGCAAAACAACCAAATTTTTATACAACCAAATATTTTTTCAAATTTTCTTTTCTTATCATTTTGTAAATATTTAATTACTTTTATATCGCATATCAACGCATATGTACATTTATTTGATTATTAGTGTATATAATATATATATTTTTATTCAATATTTAACATCTTGTATAATAAATATATGTTTAATGTTTATATATTGTTTAAATGTATAAAACAGTTAGGCAGACATCAATTGCATTGAAAGAATTATATATATGTATCTTACCTTTTCGTTTCATTGTCAAAACAACTAAATCTATATATAGATATTTATATATACAAATAAATATAATAATGTTTATAATAAGTGATAGCATTTATTACAAAAATATATAAAATATTTATTGTTTTATTATATATATATGTATTATGTAGATATTATAATGATAATATACTTTATTTTTAATTATTTAACAATTATCCCATGTTTTTAATGAACTCTAATGCGTGAAAGATATATACCAACTCAAATACAAATATAAAAAAAGGCATTTCGTAATCGGTGTTTGTTCCTACAACCATCTTGATTTAATATATATAATAAGGAAACAGTTTTCCTCTCTATATATATAAATCATTATTATATAGATAATTATAGAAATTAAAATCATATAACTTACATAACTTTTATAAACTTAAATTAAAATTAAGAACTAATTAATTAATTATCAAAAATTTAATGAAATATTGATATTTATTTTTGAAAATGAAAATTAATATATAGTAAGCATTAATATATAGTAATTGCATATATATATATATAATATGAAAGATGTTAAAAAATCATAACGATCCATACAATAAAAATGAAACTGTTTGGGGTAGTTTATTTAAATAGGCTAAAAAAAATTCTGATAAAATACTCATACGCTGTACGAGTATGAGCTGATGATGGCACGTTGAAGTGCTGAAATGCATACTCTTTTTTAAATTTCATTTATATATATGTTTGATTGATTTTAAATAAATATAGTACGATATACTAAATGTTAGTTTCGATAATAAATTATATTACATATTATTAATTTAGTGTATATATATGTGAATGTGGAGTAAAGCCAAAGAAACGGTGGTGATATTCTTTTAATGAAAATATATAATGTGATTATAATAAATAATTTGGCTTTGTTTTTTACAGATTTCAATCGATAGATTTAAGCTAACAAGAACTAGAAATAAGTGCTTATGATTGGATAAAGATGCTAAATAAAAAGACACTTAAATTTAGACGATGGCATTTAAAAGTGTTAAATTTAGATAAAAATATATGATAAATAATTAAAAAAATTAATTATAATCTCATCGCTAATAAACAATATGAGTAGATATTTTATACTCTATAATAAACGATGATGTCAGTATCGTATATATAATTAATATATCGGTTAATGAAATTTTAGCAATTTGAAATGGAAAATATTTACGTATAAATTTTGTTTTTCTCAACGGATAATTGTAAATAAATGCATATGAACAAGTTCAGCTTCAATTTGAAATGGACATTGTTAAAAAAAAATTGGTATACAATAAAGTACAAAAATCCTGATTCATTTTTTATACTGCATTTATGTCTTTGATAAATAAACAAAAAAATACCACCGAATTTTACCGCATAAGTGACATTTTACCGTATAACCATTTCCAAAATACCTCAATCATATGATTTTAAGGGTTTACGAAGGTTCAACACATATTATAAATAAACACATAAATAAATATTATAAATAAATATATTATAAATAAATATAGAAAGATTTTATATAATATTTTTTATTCAAAGTCATAATTCAATATTTTATACAAAATTATCGGACAAATTATGGGGTAATTAATCAAATTTCATTACAATTAAATTAAAAATTTATATATTTTTTATTTTACATTATTGAATTGTATATATGTGATATAATCGTAAATGCGGTGATTGAATACTAAATATCCATATATATATAAATTCAAATTAAATATAATAATCACAATCACAATAATAATAATGAAAATAACTAGAAAGTTGTTGTTTTATTCGGTTTTTATCGGCTATAAAGGCAATTTTAAATTGTGACTATATACAAATTATAATATATTGAAGAGCCATTGAAACCTTTTTTTATATGTTTTATTTTTATTACATTTGTAAAATAAATTATCCCTCAGGGTCTAAAAAAAATTTTTTTATTTTATATTCTTTTACAGTTTTAGTATATATATTTTTATTTGAGTCATTGAATAGACGGAAAGTATAAACGATTCATAATGATTCAAAACAATATAAGAATGTTATTTTTATTATTATTATTATCAGAAATTATATTTTTATATGAAAACTAAGAAAACTAATTCATTTAGATTGAGATTCAATATATATTTATATTAAAATGCAAAATAGTTTTCAAAAGTTGAAATAAATATTTCCCAAATATATACAGAAGTTAAACAGGATATGACTTAAATTCTCATATATTTCGATAATTAAATACCATATCAAAATTAATTAAAATAATAATTATTAAATAAAATGATTATTAAAAATAAGTTGTTAATTTTGAAAGTTCGTAATAAGTACGTATAATAAATAAATAGTGCGATGTGATGTGATAGAATTAATAAAAAGCAACAATGATGAATTGCTGTAGTGCAGATTCATCTATTTATTATATGTATGTACTTAAAATGCAATTAAATGAATATATGAATATGAAATGAAGAGAACTATAATAGTAACAATGTATGTTATATCAGTCATATATATTGTGAACAATTTTAAATCTAAATCATTTTTACCTATAATATACCAATTTAGTCAATTATACAAAAATACGATTACTCAAAACAACATTTTTATGTGTATGATAAGAAGGATTTTTAAAAATACCTTTTGGTATACTTTGAAATTAAATTTTTAGTAAAATGACTGCAAATAAATACATATAGAATATAGAATCAATGTAATTTCTGATAACATGACATGCTATATTCAAAGATCGATTCCCTAAACTAAGATCCGGTCGGCCAGAAGTATTCGAAATAATTTAAGTTAACCTATATTTATTGTCGGTTAAAAGCTCCTAAAAGACTCATTCCTTTTAGTTAAAATAAAAACATTAATCAAGTTATATAATTGGATTATTGTATATGAATGATACACGATTTTTATTATTCATTATTATTAACCTATTATTGTGAGGTAGTATAATTCCCAACGAAAATCTTTTATGTTCCTATAAAAAAAAATAAAATAACTGCTGAAGTTTAAAACATCAAATGTGATTTACGTTTAAGACATGCCTAAACAACTTTAGATAAGTCCCAATTTTAAACATCTCATAAACTTTTGCAATTTAGATCATCATAATATTCAGATGATAAATTATAGTAATATAAAATCATTAAAATTATATGGCGTTTAAAAATATTACCCTTTTTTTATTTATGTTTTGTAATCTCATTCCATATAAATGTACTTGTGAAATTGTATTACATGATTATAATCATGAAAAAAATAAAATTGATTTACGGAAGTCGATTGTAATATTATATTATTATTAAAAATTTTGTAAAAAAAAAACCAAGAGAAACTAACACGGAATAAATTTAAAAAAAAATAATTGTTATATATATAGACATGAAAAATACTAAAACCAAATGTAATACTCATAATTGAATTATTAAATAATTATATATATATTTGCAGATTGTAGAACACTAACAAGCAGATATATATATTTATAATTTGATCAATCCATTAAATGATATATTCATATAACGACACACACATAGTTCACACATAATATTCTTCGAAAAAAATTAAATATACATTTTTAATTATTTATATATACATTAATTTCCAGTTTTATAGACTTTTATTTAGATAAATACCTATGTAGAATATTATATTTTACTAATTATATTATGTACTTACAATATCATAATAATAATAATAATATAATACGTAACTACTCTGTGTGATGTGCTATATTTGATGATAAACAATACTTTATTATTTTTAATTTATATTATTATATATCTAGTATAATAATTTATATATCTATAACGCTTAAAATGAACTTATATATCTAGTATAATAATTTATATATCTAGTAGATATATATATATATATATATATATATTATATAGACTTTTATATAATATATAAATATATATATATTATATATAAATACAATTATACATATATATGACAAATTTTAAACGTAATTTAATTGAACAAATAATATACAAAAAAAATAATAATTAAGGTTTGGTGAATATATAAAGTGAAAAAAAAAACATAAAAATAAGTGTTGTGATAAATTAAAATTAAATTTAAAATAAATAAAAAAAAATTATAATAACATATCAATAAAATGAATCGATTTCAAGTAACACCTGTTAACCATGTAGAGAATATCGAAAATGGTGTTTATAATCACTCTTATGTAAATGATGAAGTACAAATTAATTTAAATAATTTAAGTCGAAATAATCCACAACCAAGAACATCCACAACCAGCAGCAGCATCACCACTACTATAATAAATCATCCATCACGAAAATTTAGTCTTGCTCAATTAACAAGGTATGTATTATACCGCATATATTTGAATCATAATTATAATTTTCAATATTCAATGCATCATAATTATAACATATTTCATTTCATGTCCAATCAATGGCCATTATTTCTTATTAAAAAAAATCGACCGAAAAACAGATATGTCTAAAATAATTTATAAAATATGCTGTAAAGTACATTTTATTTAAAACTATAGATATTTGACTATTGTAATTAGATAATTGGATCTCAGAAATTAGAAATAGAAAGAAGAAATAGAAATTAGAGAATTGGAAATTGAAACTAAACATTAACAAATTCTTTCTTTAACATAGTCAATGAGTTATAATTTGAACAACTATTACTATATACTTGAAACTAATAATAAGATTCTTCTTTCGTTTTCTAAATTTAACAAATCATCCGCATGTTTTGAAATCAGATTTTATTATCCATTTTTATAAGTATAATCGCATATTTTCTGGATTATTATGAATTTCCTGAAAAAAATGTTGTCGGTCTGATAAAATTATCAGTCTATAATAGATATCGTTGTTATCGCAATTACTTTACGATCTAAATTATAATATAATATAATAAATTTCATAATCGTTTTTTTTATATTTAATTGTTTATTATTAATATTATTATTATTATAATTATTATTATACTAGTATAAATAAATGCTCGTATATGCCAATTACAACATTAATATATGTAATACGGTACACGGTGAATACGACAACACTTTTTCAAAGATATAAATTGATTAAATGAAATGGTATTAAGTATGCAGGTTGCGGGTGTTCATGTAGTTTTTCGTAAAGATTTCAAATAACGCTTAAAATGAACTTAAAACGATATAGTTATGGACGATATGCCTTAAAATGGTAATGTAAACCTAGTTTTGTAACAATGAAAACTAGTATATTTAACAATGAAAACTTATAATTTGTTAAAGTATCAATATTAATTTAATGGTAATTTTTTAATGAAGTATTTTATAATGCACTATTACTCTTTATTTTAAAAATCATTAAAAAATGAAATTCTTACCTTATAGATTCACGTATAATCGTTTAATTGAATGAACATTTGCCTTATAAATTCTTTTCAATATGGCAAATATACTCCATCATTTAACGAATATATAAAATAAATATAAAATATTGATAATATTAAAAGCAAATTTTATATATCATATATATTGATAATATTGTTTTATATATGCATATAAAAATGTATTCAGCATGGCATATATCAAAACCAACAATAGAGAAAGCAATGAAGTTGAAATTTTTTCAATAAAACAAACGCTGATATAGGGACCAAAATTTATAACCATATGATAAAAATACATGAAAAAGATACAAAACGGGCGATTTTCATGCAGGTATTTTGGTGTTTTCGGATTTTTCTTTTAATTAATGAAAAATTTATTATTTTTTTTTAATTTATATATTTTAATTACATAATTGATCGTATTCTAACATATTTTATTTACTATCACTTCAATTTGATATTAAAAACCATAGTTTATCCTACACACATTAAAAAAAATAAAAACATTCAATTTGGTGGCATGTTGTCATCAGATTTGGACGGATGAGCCTCGGAATCCGGTCACATTTGTTAGCTTGTCAATGTTATAATATTTTCCCCGATATCATGTCAGTGCTTTTTTTTATTTAAAAGATGGAATAATTAAAATATTAAAAATTTATTTTTGAAACATTCACTGTCGCTTGTTTATTCAAAGTGATGAGGATTTTTATCAGATTCTGGGTCGATAATAATCATTTTTGCATGTAATCTGCACTCGGGAAGGGTTTTTACAAACCGTTGAATGGTTTGATATTGACCGATGTCACGATGAAATTTAAACTTATCCATCTTTATCATAAGATCTTAATTCGTTTGAAAGGAAAACGTGGGAACTGTCCAATTAATTTAAAGAACCAACCATTTTCCAATATATATTAAAAAATGCCGCATCTTGCCAGCAGTCCAAAAGAAAATAAAAAAGATTACATTGAAACAAACTATAGCAGCTTAACTTTATGTAAATATTGTACTATTGCAGTAACAATGATAAATATCACCATTATAAAAATTGCACTTTACTTGTAATACAATATTGTTTTAGTTTTATTTTTATTATTCGTAATAAAAAAGAAATAACATTATAAAAAATATTAACTAATTACAGAAAATTTAATCACAAACATTTTTTAGCAGAAAACAAACACTTTTTTTTAATTCGGTTTTTTCTTTATTACTTTTATTCACTATTTCGCATTAATTTCAATAATCAAATGAAAAAAATATTAATTGATTTAATAATTTTTAATAGCACATAAATGTTTTAATTAATAAATAATATTAAAAACAATAAAAATAATCAAAAATTTACCAAATAAAACAACAATAAATCAACGCATTCAAACAAAATACATGGGAAATACTAAAAATAACCATATAAAAAAAAGAGAATCCCTTTCATGGTTTTCTCTATTATTGGTTTTTCATATATACATATATTACATTTAATATATGTTTATGAAATATGATTTTTTTGATTCTATGTTTAAAAGATCTGATAAACAGGATATATGAACGACAAACTACTTTTGTTTGTGAACATATCTAGGAAAGTTAAATAGATGCTTTGAACTATTTTTCAATAAAATATCAAAAATTATTTATCATTTCATTTGAAAAGTAAAAAATTATGGAACATCCGTTTATTGTTTTTATAAATCAAAATTCATTTTTTTTTTCAAATAAAAATAATTTATGCTATATATAATATCTAGAAATATATTAAGCAATATATTCCTAACCCGCTGATGCATTCCCCGTATACCTTTTAAGAGACACGAAGCACGATATATAAATATATATGGTTTTCTAATATCATTTTTTCTCAACTCTTTTATGGTAACCGAACTATAAGAAAAATCTCTCGATTCATAAACATTCTTATATTTCTCGTTTAAAAAAATGATTGTGATAACAATTACAGGTTAAGTTATCGACCAAAAAAAACACATAGGTAACAGAGCCAATTATCGTAACAGAGTAACGAAAAAAACACATCATTAAATTATACCTTAAATATAATATACATATATGTATTAAAAAAATGTTTTTAATTATTAATAGCACCATAATACAATTCAATTAAAATATATAATATTTAAATAACAAATAAATAAATAAAATAATAATAAGAACAATAAATACATATATTTATTCTCCATATAGTATTAAATCTTTTTTGTCTATTTATTTACTAAAAACATCGTAATAAACATTATAATTAGAATATGAATGTTAATTGAAAGAGTATTTTGTGTTTAATTTATCGCAAAGAATCCACACACATATCGCCGTATCAGTAATAATATAGAATATAGTTTTTTTAAATTTTTAAATTTTTTTTAATAAAATAATAAATAAAGCTATTATTATATATTAAAATATTATTATTGATGTAATTATTAAGTTATAATAATATGTGCATTATAAATGTATATTATAATTTATAATATATGACACATATTTGCGGGAATAAATAATATAAATAAAAATAATAATATATTTCCTATATAAATATAATAAGAAACACTGTCGAACAAAAATTATTGTTATATAAAAATTGTGTCGTGTTGATTATGTAAAAAAAACCCAGACCCACTTCAATCCTGAAATTTAATCACGTATTTTAAAATATATTTATTATTAAAAATATATCAAAATCTTTGAAATAGTGTTTAAATCAAACGATACAGACAGATATGGATTGTTAAAACCATATATTGATATAACCATACAGATATAGATTGTTAAAACCATATATAAATATAAAAGTTTATTTTAGCTCCCCGTTTTGATCGATAATGGTAGGTAAAAATTCATATATATATATATATTCATTATTAATAAAATACATTTACATAGATATATATTAACTATATATATACTATCTTTCTTTATTGATTTTCGGCTTCGCGGTCGGTTTTATTTAAATTTTTAATTACTTGTTCAAATTTATGTATTATTTGTTCAAATTTATGTAAAATTTTTTAAAATAAATTTATTGAAAAAACATTTAAAAAATATTTGGTTTAAATAAATTTTGTTAGTTAGTAAGTTAGTGTTTGTACATCGTCCAAATTACTATTTATAACTAATTAAAAATTTAAATAAAACCGACCGCGAACCCGAAAATCAATAAAGAAAGATTTGATATACACCGGTCAAAAATTAAATCTAAAGCATATATATATACTATTAACGTATATTTATTACATGGGAGGGATCAGCAATACACCAGTTTTAAATACATCGCAGTGTAGGTGTTCAGTAAAAATTTTTATTATACATCGAAATACTTCATAAATATATTAATTCGCTATCAATTTATTATAAAATCCATAACAAAATCTTTTTATATAATATAGGGTTGATCAAATAAAAAGAATTTTCGAAAAAAAATTTAATTTCGTTTATTTTGTTTACCTGTTTAGCACTTTATTATTTATTTATAGTTTTTCATATAAACTTCTCATAGCCTTAAAAGCCATATTGGTAGTTTTTGAAGATTAAAATGCTAAAAAATATTTTTTAGAAATATTGTATATAGTATATGCGATCAAACGAAATAAAATTATTATAATTCACTATTAAATTACGAACTGATCGGTTGTGATTCCGTATTCATTGATATAATATGAAACGCAGTTTAATTTTCCGGAGCTAAATTACAATCATTCAATGTATCAATCATTAACCGTACAATGTCTTGTACATGCATATAATATATTATAAAATATAATTTTTATTTAACATCAATGGAAAATTACACAATTTATCATCATTAGTTTTTTCATTAATATGTATATATAATGCAATTCAAAAATACATTTTTAATGTACATATCGAGTTGGGTGTATTTATAAATCGTTTGCATATTTGGAAATCTTAATTATGCGATAGATATTTTCAATAGAGAAAAGTATATATATACAGCTATACACAGAATTGAACGTACACTTAACAAAAATATGTATTTTTGCCGATATGCATATATCTACTAATTTTTTTCAAATTACATTTTTTACAAAACGAATATTAATTAATTTTTAAATAATTATGTTGATAATTAAATAATTATGTTTACAACAACAACAAAAAAACTTAATTCAATATATAAAATAATAACACAAAATTGAACGTACACTATTTTATTTATAAAGTTAGGATGATGCAATACTCAGTTCCATTGGGTAATCGACATAATTTGTATGTTCTCAGTTTAATTTGGGTAATCGACATATATTGTATGTTTTGTTTTGAGAATTGCATTTAAGACAGTTAACAAAAACGTTTTAAAATAATAATAATATAGTGTCAATAACAAAATGGGACGTCATACGATTGAAACGACATTAGCTGAAAGAAAAAGTATAATTAAATTAATATGTGAAGGTAATAAATATTAATATGTATGAATCCCCTGTAATAAATTCCTGTTTTAATATCATGTATAATCATTATAGAAATAAACTAATTTTTTTACTGGTTATTTGTCTTTTTTTTAATTTAACATTATCATTATAAACTCAATGATAAATAGGGTAAAAAGTGAGTTATGCAGTAATTATAGTCTTATAGATGTATCAATGTGATATATAAATTATTTCTAAATAAACATTTGGCAAAATTTAATATTATTCTATGAATTTCTCTGCCTTTAATTACCAAATTTAATTCATCATGAATTGATCAATATTTATAATATTTAATAATAAGTGCACAAAAACTAGGAAAATTTGTTTCATATATATATGATTATATGATATATGACATTCATAAATTGCAATAAACTGTTATAAATATCACAAAAATAAACTAACTTATACAAATCAAGTTTATCATTTAAAAATATTTTTTACTTCATTCAAAAAGGTCATTTTATATATACAAAAATTCAATGTGCTGTAACATATGTTATATACATGTGTACATAATATCATAATAACAATAATACTAATAATAACTCTCTATATTGTGTTTTTAGCATATATTAAAAAAACCTCGATATTCTTCTAACTTATAATTCTAAAATTATTTTTTGATAATTGGTTAATACTTTTTTGACTGTTTTTATTTATTTTATATATGTAGTGAAGTGTTACCTCGATTGGATAATTATCGTCAGTCATTTAAATCGTTCAAACGTCCTTCACTTGGTAAATTACACGGAGATCATACGGAAAATGTGGTAAGTTTGGATATTTATATATGTAAAATTTTAGAAAAACTATTAATTTTGTTCCCAGCAAACTCTTGAAAATTATGCTGTATCCTGCATGTATTGTATATTGTTTACCCTAAATCCATATACCGTTTGTATGTTCTTGCGTTGAATTACCTTCATCCTTATAACGTAACTAACATATAAAAAAAAACTAAAAATACCATCGCACTTAAAAACACGAGAAAATAAAACTGGTATATATAAAGCATTAAATTTATAGTATTTAATAAATCAAAATAGAAAAAAATGGTGTAATTGTAGATTTTGTGTGTACCTTTTTATATATATATTCATTTTTATTATAGACGTATTGTTTCTTTTTTTTTTAAATAATTAATATACCATTAATATGTGATAAAAGTATTATGTGATAAAAATAATTTCAATATATACAATTTAAACATCGCGTAAAAAAACATCATTTTTTCATAAACATCAATCATTAAAATATTATAGATACAAAACAAAACCGTTTATAATAAATAATAAAGGGCTCACGGAGTTAATGAATGGATTTTTGAATTTGTAAGCAGGTCATTAGGCATACATCAACTACGAACTAACCCATACCATACATATACAATACACAGATTAAACACGCAGGTAAATGATTAAATGTATAACTATAGATATTTTCCATGAATAACATAACGAATGGTATATATGTGATCGTTGCGATTAACATATATATCAATAAAGTAAACATTCGCTCGTAATGATTCATATCATATATAAATAAGAGAAAAAAAAATAACTGATTTGAACCAGAAAAGTTTGGATTGTTTTAAATTTAAATAAACACAACAATAATGGATATTCACCAACAAATTGTAATGTTTTATTTATTATTATATTCTTGTGTAAAAGAAAATATATTATAGTATATGCAAAACACTGTTATAAAAATATTCACAGAAAGACAAGCACGTACGAAAATCCATGGTACCATAAAACGGATACATTTATCTCAAATCAAAAGGTTTTATAGAGACTTTGCTATACAATGACACTAATATATTTATTTATTCTCACATCCACATGCAGGATGTTATGGATTTGTATATGCGAAATGATGAAAGGGAGGCATATACTGTGAGTAAAATTGCAAAAATATAACTGGAAAATTATTTGAGATATATACGAAAAACCTATGGAAAATACTATATTACAATGGGTTCCAAAGTGATTCAAAAATTCATGAAATGTTGAGTAAAATAAACAAATACAATAAATCACTTTCCGTGTAGTATTAGTACTATAAGATCAAAAAATACTAAAAACAAATATTTGAATACCATAAAAAATTATAAAAATAGCAAATTTAAACCAAAAAGTTAAATTTTTATAAACGGCAAAGTGGTTTTTATAAGCTCGCAATAACATGAAGAAAGGGAATCTCAGATATATTTTTTAGTCTCATCCATAGCAGATTTATAGATTCGTCGTTAATATGCCTGTGAAACGTAGAACTGTGTTTTTTTTCAGTATGTATAATACTATCTTATATACATACATATGTATACTATATAATATATATATATATATATTTTTATATATATAATTAATACATATACATTATTATATAGATTTAAGCTCAAATAAATTGGTTTTTATTTGGATACTGCCATAACTCATTTTAAGCATCCTATATCGTATCGCATTTGTTCAATTCTAAACCCAAATAGTAATAAAATAATAGCTAAATTAAATATAAAAATAAATTTGAAATTTAAATAAAAATGTAATATTGAGATTATTCCGTTTAAAAACAATAAAAAATAAAATTTCTTAATCAGAGATCATGACATAATTCGTTTAATTTATTGTGCATTGAAAATATTGAAAAATGTATCTAATATTCTATTCTAAATACTTACAAATAACTGTTCTCCAATTCTGTTTTCCGGTTTTAGAAGAAATTATCAACGTTAATCCTGCAAATAATTATTCTAACAAATTTTATAATAAAGTAATTGTTTTACAATTCACATACATGAATTTAGTATTAATATTTTGAAAAAAAATTAAAAAAAAACAAAAAGAGTGTTCTAACGCAGGTGTTAAATGTTTGGAATAAATATATCTCGCATTTATTGATAAATTACGTGTATTTTCTTCGATGTCCATGAATATTTTTCATATTTGTATAAATAAATTAATTTGAGTATTTCACTGCACTGTATCATAGTATTGAAAATCATCTAACTAAAATTATTTTACTTTAATTTTTGATATTTATGATTAATTTGAATATACATACATTTTTGTGATATATATAGGAAGTCGATAAAGACGCCGAAGCGCCTGATTCAAAACATACACAAGGCATTAAATTAGGATGGATTCAAGGTGTATTAATACCATGTCTATTAAATATATGGGGTGTTATGTTATTTCTACGTTTAAGTTGGGTGGTGGCTCAGGCTGGCATTGGGCATTCAATGTTAATTATTAGCATATCGGCTGTTGTATGTGTCATTACAACATTATCGTTGTCGGCCATCAGTACAAATGGTGAAGTGAAGGGCGGTGGTATTTATTTCATCATTTCACGATCATTGGGACCCGAATTCGGTGCATCGGTTGGCATTGTATTTGCATTTGCCAATGCTGTGGCCGCATCAATGAATACAATTGGTTTTTGTAATTCATTAAATGATTTGTTAAGTATGTTTGAATTGAAATAGAATTATATATATATAATACACAATGTATATGGCATTTTTATAATTCAAATTTTTAAGTGTAGAAATTGGTTTTTCATTTTTCCTCTAAAAAAACTACACATATATATAGAAACATATGATGTAAAAATAGTTGATGGCGATGTGAATGATGTACGAATTGTTGGTGTTGTGGCCATTGCCGGAATGATTGTAATATGTGCCGTTGGAATGGAATGGGAATCAAAAGCCCAAAATTTTTTGATAGCCATTATTGTAGCGGCAATTTTTAATTTTTTAATTGGTACCCTTATTGGTCCTAAATCGGAAGAAGCAATTTCTAAAGGATTTGAAGGTTTTAATAGTAAGTTATCGCATAATAAAAACGATATATAACAATAATTTTTTTATTTTTGAATAACATTCAAGTTTTTATATATAATAAATATTTAATTAAATTTAGATCAATTATTTGCAACCAATTGGGTACCGGATTATCGAATGGCTGAAGGCGTTGAACAAGGATTTTTCAGTGTATTTGCTATATTTTTTCCAAGTGTAACGGGTATACAGGCGGGTGCAAATATATCGGGAGATTTACGAGATCCGGCAAGTTCAATACCAAAAGGAACTTTATTGTCGTTGTTAATATCGATGGCTTCATATGCCAGTTTTGTAATATTTGCCGGTGGTGCAGCAGTACGTGATGCTTCGGGTAATACAACAGATTTAATAAATGGTTCTCTAATTGGTGTCGATTTAAATTGTGTTAATGGAGGAGTAAGTGTACAATTGATTAAAGAACTAATATAAATAAAATTTTAAATCCCAAATTAAAATACCAAATTATTTTTTCTGTGGATACCATTCAAAATAGGGATGTACATTTGGACTTCATAACTCATATAGTGTAATGCAATTAATGTCAGTATGGTGGCCATTAATTTATGCTGGATGTTTTGCAGCCACATTAAGTACGGCATTAACCAATTTATTGTCAGTACCGCGCCTAATTCAAGCACTTGGTATCGATCGCATATATCCAGGTGTTATATTTTTCTCTAAGGGATATGGTAAACATGGTGAACCATATCGTGGTTATGTTTTAACATTTTTTATATCTTCATTATTTTTGTTAATTGGTAATTAATCTTTTTAATAATATTTCTATTTTTCTATATAAATTTTGAAATTTTACATTTTGATATAAAAAACATAAATATTTGTTAATTTTAAATAATTAAATAGCTGAACTCAACGTTATCGCACCGTTAATATCCAATTTTTATTTGGCCTCATATGCATTAATTAATTTTTGTACATTTCATGCTGCATTTATTAAGCCTCTTGGGTGGAGGCCTACATTTAAAGTAAATCCATTCGTCATTATTTTATGATATTATATATAATTATCGCTAAAAATAATTAAATAATTAATGATAAAAAATATTTAATCTATTCAACATTTTTCAGTATTATAATGTATGGTTAAGTCTATTTGGATTTTTTCTATGCGTTGGAATAATGTTTTTAATTGATTGGTTATCATCAGTTATTACGTTTGTTATAATTTTTGCATTATATTTAATTGTTGTTTATCGTAAACCAGGTATATAATTTTTATTTTTTTATTATAATTATTTATATACAACACGCATAGGCGGTAGCGCACACAATTTGAATTCATAAATGCATATGTTTAGTAATTTGCATTTGAATTACTTTTCAATAATTGTTCTTTTTTATATGTATTAGAATTGTATATGCAATTTTTTATTTGCAATTGAATTACTCCTTAATATAGTAATTCAATTGCAAATAAAAAATTGCATATACAATTCTAATTTTATTTTATAAAAACTCAATCGAATTGTGTTCACTGCGTTTATGATATTCACTTCCCTTATTACATAATTTACTTATAACTTATAAAATAAATATAGATGTTAATTGGGGTTCGTCGACACAAGCGCAAACATATAAAACAGCATTATTATCTGCATATAAATTACAACAGATCGATGATCACGTTAAAAATTATCATCCGCAGGTATTTTTATATATTTTCTTTTCATAAATATGTTATACATATTACATATAACATATAATTCTGTTTACTATTGTATTTAATATTTATGTAATTTCCATTTTATTAAGAGTATTTTTTATATATTTAACACATGTTATGGATAAATAGATACTAGTATTATCGGGAACACCATTAATGCGTCCACCTCTATTAGATTTAGCCAATCTAATAACAAAAAATAATTCATTAATGATTGTTGGTGATATTGTATCTGTAAGTAAATTGCAAATTTAACTTCTATATAAAATGTATAACATAATTTTTTCCAAAATAGAATAATATTTCATATAAAGCACGTAAAGAAATTGCAAAAGAAGCTCAGGCGTGGTTAGCCGCCCGAAAAATCAAAGCATTTTATAAATTAATAATAGGATTTGATTTTGAACAGGGTGTAAATGCTTTAATACAATCATCTGGCATTGGTAAACTGTCACCAAATCTATTACTGATGGGTTATAAAGCCGATTGGCAAACTTGCAACAAAAAAGATTTATTATCATATTTCAATATATTACAGTATGTTATATGTTAATTATTTATTAGTCACATTTAACATAACAATTATATTTGGTACGTTCAGGTAACAAAATCGAATTATTTTTTTTTTCAATTTCTTTATAGTAAATCATTCAACAATAGGCTATCGGTCACTATATTACGTTTACCAAATGGATTAGATTATTCACATTTAACTACAGAAATTAATCCTCTGTTTAAACATAACGGGGGCCTTATAACAGCAAACAGTTCAACGAGTAATTTACAACAAATGGCATTACCTATGTCGAATGATATTTCTAGTTTAAAACCAGCATTGGTATCACAAATAATGCATGCCGATTCGTATTTAAATTTAGCCAAAATACCAAGTCCAAATACAACACTTACCGATCCGAATGCGATGCGTAAGACGATGTTGAATAACTTTCGTGTCATAATCAATGTTCTTAACCAAACATGAATATTTCATTTTCCATATACACATTTTTTTATTTTTGTAGCACCGATGCCTAATCAAAAAAAAATTGCATTGGATATGACACGTAATGAATCAATTGTATATTCAACGGTTGGTGGATCAACAGTTCCAAAAGAGGTACTTGATGCATTAAATGTCCTTACCAAAAAGAAAAATATCAATGAAACCATTGATGTTTGGTGGTTATACGATGATGGAGGTAACCTTTTTAATTTGATAAACGCAATCATAAAGCGAACTACTTTAAAAACATAATTACATTTGATAAACACAGTGACATACTATATTGGAGAAAACGACTAATTTGTCATAGATTTTTCTATGATGTGGCCCCAAAATTCATTATAGTATATTACATGAAAAATATCAATTTTTATTGGCGATAATTCAGAAAATTATGTTTCATTTCCATCGTATACTACATTTTTTGTATAACTAAAATAATTTATTAATATATAGGATTAACAATGCTGTTACCATACATTATTCATATGCGTTCGAATTGGTCAAATTGCGCACTTCGTGTGTTTGCCTTAACGAATCAAACAATGGAATTCGAAGTAGAGGAAAGAAAGTAATTAAAATAATAATAAAATTTGTATGTAATTATTTTTATATTGATTACCCCTTATATTGATTTTTTCAGCATGTCAAATCTATTAACAAAATTACGAATACCTTATTCATCGTTAATAATGTTACAAGGTGTAACCAATAAACCATGTTTTGAAACTATTCAACAACATAGTAAATTGTTAGATGGTTTTCATGAAGGTGAAAATTCCGAGTGTTTTGTAAGTGATACAGAAATTCTGACATTAGAAGAAAAAACACATCGTCAATTACGTTTACGTGAATTATTAATGGAGCATTCATCAAATGCGGCGTTAATTGTGATGTCATTACCAATGCCCAGACAGGTTTGTATTCATTTTTTCCAGACGAATAATAAAATTAATTTCTATTTTTTCTTTCAATATATAGGATGCTGTATCAGCTCCATTGTATATGTCTTGGTTGGAAATGTTAACAAAAGATATGCCACCATTAATGCTGGTACGTGGTAATCAAAATTCTGTTCTAACATGTTATTCTTAATAAAGTATACGTGTGGTGGTGTGTGTGTGTGTTGTTAAATAAATTAAATTAACTATAATATAGCATTATCAATCTCCTGTATATAGTATTAGGGTATTATTCTACTGTTTTATAGGATAGATATCAGCTTTTTATTATAAATATTGATTATTTAATAAAATTTACTATGAAAAATATGTGGCTAATAGTTTCTAAAATTTTTTAATTAAAAATAAATGAAATTCAACAAAACAATAAATTTTACACAAATCAATTTCTATTGTTTGGTTATCATGGAAATTTAGTGAGAAATTTGAAATAAATTAAAGTAATTCAAAAAAAAATAATGAAAGGTAATAAAATCATGTATAATTGGGTCATCATCAAAAACCTAAATTGTTATAATTGTATTATTTTGCTGACCTGTTAGATTGTAATTATATGTATTTTTCGCTTTTTTTTTGCCAGTTTCTTTAAATTGTATCTTCGGAGCATTACGTGCAGAGATTGTGATTATAAAACAGATCAAGGATATTAAAGAAACAGATCTTGATTTAATATTATCACTTGTACACAACCAAAAAAAATTAAATGATAAAATGATACTTAAATTTTATTCCTTCATATACATTTGATTTTATTTTTTTTATTTTAATTTATCATTTTAAAATTTTTTAAACAAAAACTAGTCCTTTATTGTTATTTTTTTTAATTTGTTTTGCTTTATTTTCATATATAAATATATAGAGTATAAATACTTTATAATAAATGCTATATAAATATAACTATTTCTTAAAAATAAAATTCTTTATTTCAAATGGTTAATTGTGAATTTATAAGACCTTAAAATACCTCTTAAATATTATTATTATATATTTAATTTATTTTATTTCATTTTATTCTAAATCTCTAATTTTAATAAATATTTCTGAATTCTTTCTGCGCGATTTACTATATACAAAAAAAAAGTAGAATTCATAAATTTATTGCAAGACTTGATTTATTGCAAACACAAAAAATACTAAAGAAATATTTTAAAATAATTATATAAGTATAATCGTATAATGTATATATTTTTTTATTTTAAAGATAAAGAAATGTAAATAGGTAAATAAAACAAAAGTTATATATCAAGACAATGGCTATATAAAGAATTTAATTATGATCTCAATTTATTCAATTTTTTAGAAAAATTAAATAAAAAAATTTATAATAATTTTAGCACCACCTATTTAAGCCACCATCAGTCACAAATTTAATTTCGCAAAAATTATTAAAGATATTTCTATAACCTTTTTATCGTGTTTATAGAATAAAAAAAAAGTCAATGTATATTCTCCGTAGAAATTCAAATATAGATTATATTTTAATTCAAATAAATATTAAAATATGGCTTATACAACTTAAAAATATGGTTTAATAAAAATAAATATATATATTATATAATAATTATATATAGTAACAGTCAATAAAAAATAAATCAGATTTTTAGTAAAAAAAAATATGGAGGAAAAAATGATTTAAGTAATTATTTATTTAATTTTATATATTGCAATCATATCATATATTTTTGTTTACACATTAATTAAATTTTTTGTTTGATTAATTTGTACATTTGACGGAAGAGCAAATCAATATGAATATTTCATTTTTCGAATTCATCATTTCTCTAACGATTTGTTCTATTTTGTTCTACAAAAACGGATACGTTTTTTTGTCTACATAATAATTCATTACTTGTTTCACACAATATTTTATAGTTACAAATAGAAGGAGCTAGTACTTTCGCTATTATCTTAAAACCCAATAATATTTTAATTTAATATGATATTTAGAAATTAGAAGTTAATCCGCAATACAGAAATTATTTAAATTTAATTAATTTATTTCATTATGCTTTTATTCAACACACAATTAAAAAAAAATAAAAGGATCTAAGTTAAATTACTTTTTTGTATTGTTTCAAAACTTCTAATTCTACTAACATATTTTGATTGTATGCAATAAATAATAATATAAATTCAATTAAATAAAAACATATTTGCATTAAAACAAAAATTATAAATGGTAATTGATATGTAAAAAAAATTCAATATTTAAATTATTCACATATAAAAAAAATCACATTTCAAAAATTCTTATTTAAAAGAATTATAAAAAATAGTTATAAGATTATTAATCCATAAATCAAAATTGTAATTTCTTTTAGATTCGTTTGTGAAATAATTAAATATATCAAAAATAAAAAACAAATTGGTAAGATGAGTATTAATTTTCAACTTACCACAACTTACGAGGTTTATATTTAAATATAGCATGTGATTGTAAAAATTTTGATAATTAATACTTTAATACGCGAAAAAAACAATTTTGTTGATATGTTGTAATTCAATAGACTGAATAATGCGATGTAATTTTACTGATTGTAGAATTATATAAATAAAAACGAATAAATAAAAATCTTAATTTTCTAAAAATTCGTACATGCTTGAAATATATTAAATCCATTTTTAAATATTAAAATAATTAAAAAAAACATACTACTCTAACCACTATTATATCGGCCACCTGCTATTCGTATGCTCGTTTTGAGAGGCCAAAAACGGACTTTGAACAACAATTTTTTAATCTTTCTAATTTTATTTCATAAAATGATGGTTTGAGTTAAATAATTGCGCCGACAGAACTAAAAAAACTTTTAAACCATATTTTAGTTAAATATCTGATACGGTAGACGGTATTAATAATAAGATTAAAAGGAACCATACAGTCCCGATTTAAGTCCAATAGAATCGTTGTGGGCATTAATAAAACAAAGCAAAATACATGATATGAAAGTTACGATTGAAGGAGTGAAGAAATCCAAGGAAAAATCATTGAAATGAGTAATACAAAAACACCGGATGAATGCAAAAACTTAGTAAAGACCACGTCTAAGAGAATGGATGCTGTCATATAGGCCAAAGGAGGTGTTATAAAGGAGATTAGTGGCGTATAATATAAGTGTCCGATATTATAATACTCAAATTTTTTTTTTGTTAAATTGAATCATTTTGAATTAAATTCCATAACTAATTGAATTTAAAAGTTTTTTTACTTCTGTCTGCGCAATTATTTAACTAAAACCATCATTTTATGAAATAAAATTAGAAAGATTAAAAAATTGTTGTTTAAAGTCCTTTTTTGGCCTCTCAAAATCGAGCATACGAGTAAAATAGCAGGTGCCCTATATAATAGTGGTTAGAGTACTATATTAAAATATAATGTCCGACTTACCTACCAGCAATGCAATATCAATGTTATTTATATTGATAATTAAAAATTACTATATTTATTTAAATTGTTTTACAGAACAAATATGGAAAACATTGTTCATTTCTTGGGCACATTTTTACGTATTCTTAGACGTTGCACGGATGCATTGTAGTGGCCAGCATCATAAAATGTATTTGTTGGTATAAAATCTTGAAAGGCCTCTGGTTGGGTTCCGTATTTCTCTAGGAATTTCTCGAATTGTAATAAATTACATTTTTGTGATATCGTTTGAATGTCATTGATATCGGTATGATTTGATTTAAACATAGCACCCTAGAATAAATAAAAAAAATTCGATTAACATTGTAAATATATCAATAATATTCAATATTCAAATTATTTTAATGTTATAATGTTCAGAAATTAAAGTAAAATATAAATCATTTTAAATAAGAAATGCAGTATAAATTATTATTCATGCATATAATAAAAATTAACAAAATTTTGAATTTCTTACTGGATATAATAGTGGTGGACATTTTTTGACTTCATCAATATTGTAATACCATTCTGCTTCGGCAATACAATTCGTTTCTGTTTTATAAAAACTTAATATTTTGCCATAATAAGGTCGTTCTTTGGTCGTAACAAAAATTGCACTGTCACCAACCTTTTTTTTACACAAAAGAAACGACAAGTTAATATAGCTTGCAATTATTCTAATTATATTTAAATAAAAACATATAAAAGTTAGTAATTTTTACCTTTATTGTTTCATTTTTCCTTGTAATTTGCTTATAATAACACCTATCATCTTCTGTTTTACAAATAACACCACTTAATGACCAACGTAAACTGGCCGGTAATAATTGACCCATTGGACTATTATACTCATTAGTTTTTACATCACATTCAGCACCTTCTTTTTTGTTAATATCATGTTGCGTTTGTAGTGGTTTGTGTTGGTTAGGATATTCAATCGATGATTGTGATTCTTCTTCTTCATTTTCATCATCATCAGCATCTTCTGCTTCTTGTTCTTCACCTTCTTCTTTTTCCTCCTCTTCTTCGATTTCATCATCTTCATTATCTAACATTGCATCACCTTCTTCAGCCAAATATTCTGAATCTTCACTATCATTATTTATAAATATATCACGGCCACAATTGTATTCTAAATTTTTATTAACATTAGTATCATTGGTGTCCATTAATGACTGCTCAATAGTGTTTAAGGATTTCCTATTCAGTTCAACCTCATCATTACATTCCGATTTTAATATATTGCTCAGAGATTCATTACCACTGAATCGATCTTCTTTTTTAATTATACAATGCGTTTCATTTTTTATTAATCCCGTTCCAGAGAGTAGTCCCATTTGATTTACTCTATTATTTACAACATTACTTAATCGTGAATCATTTAAAATATTTTTAGTTATTGGGGTACAATTCGAATTTTGTAATTTTATTATTGGACCGTCTTTACCGTCATTATCACGTAAAAGTTTTTGTTTTTTTATTATATCACTTGAATTATTATTATTTTTATTGTTATTTGTTGAATTATTGTTATTAATGTTTACCGATAGAATTTGACGATGTCGTCCTTTTTTATTCTTCTTTCGCTTTTTATGCTTACGGTGGATTTGTGAAAGTGTTTCACCTGTGATCGGTGGTTCATTCATATGTCGTTTTTCTTTTTTCTGTTTCTTTAAGCGTTTACGTTCACTATATAATAAGATGAATAAGAAAAGATTTTTAATGAAAAAAAATAATCATTTATATTAGTATATTAAACAATTCGCTAACCGATGTGTTTCTCTAACTTCATGTTTAATGTTGTCAATGGTACTATCAGTCGTCAACATTGTCGGAATTACATTGCTCAATTCTGTAACATTTGGTAATTTTTCTTCATTCGGTAATCCATTTGGTGAAATTTGTATTTTCCTACGCTTTTTCTGCAATGGATCGGGATCGTAATCTACACATTTGATTTTGTTGTAAAACAAATAATTAATAGTTTTAATAAATAATGGTCTATAAAATTGCGTATACGTTTTTAATAATGACTATGGCGTATAAGTGCGTATATTTATTAGAATTGTATACTTTTCTTTCGATTAATATACTAACCACATATTGGATAGTTACTAAGTAAATATCGAATGTCTCGAATTGAAATGCAACCGCTATCCCCATCATCAAATTCCACAACAATATACTTGGGATCTTTCTCTGTACATACAGCTGTACCGGGATATAAACATCTATACTGTTGACTCCAGTATGCACATAATCTTGTGCCTGGTAAAATAGTATCGTCTTCTTTTGGTTTTGCTTCTAATATCTATGAACAATCAAGAAAATTAATTAACCCATTTACTAACTTCAAAAATTTCGGTTTATCAATCTCGTTTTTTACTTACAACATCTCGTAACATTTCTTCGCGACTGATAACATGTGATTTATTACCACGTTCACGGTCTAGCGTTACCGAATACAAATCAGGTGGATGGATTGCTCGTAAATAGCCAGCATAAAATAACCCATGAAGTGACGTTAGTACACGAACTTTATCATTTATATTTAAATTATTATTTACATAATCATCGGTAAGCATACATTGAGCATCAATACGTTTTTTTATTTCAGCAGATCGAGAACGACGATGCTTTTTCTCTTTCAATTTAGATTTCTTATGTTTTGATGATTTATGTTTCTTTTCACGTTTTTTGTCATTTATAGTTATAGTATTTGTAATGGTATTCGTAGTAGTAGTACCATTAATATTAGCATTAATGGGATTCGTTATAGTAGTATTAGAATTAGACACTGGAGTAATATCCTTTGTACAGTTGAATAATGTTGGCTTGGATGTCTCTAGACTCTCACAAAATGTAAATTTTTTTCCATCAACATTAGTTACGTGAGTCGTTGTGGATGACGATATATTTGTTGCACTAATCATTTTATTACTTAAAATAACATTCTCGTCACTACAACCATCCGCAACACTAACATTTATATCACAATATTCAGGGTCAGTTTTCATTTCCAATTTTATTATTGGTATCACTTTCGATGATTTTATATTGAATGGTGAAATATCAGGATTCAAATCAACATTATTTAATGAATTTCCAATTGCAATAATATCATCTGACTTTGTTGTTAGTAATTGTCCGTTTCGTTTTCGTTTGCGTTTTGTTGCAAATATATGACTAATTATAGTTTTTGATTTATTGTTATTTGGGTTTGAACTATCATTAATTGGTTTTTCATCAGCATTATTTATTGATGTTGTTGGGGTTGATGATGCCTTTAATAGATGTTGTTGAGCATCAATTGTATTATTACCGGTCTCCACTATTAAATCATTACCAATTACAATGGTATTCGGTGCGTTTAAATTCACGCAATTTTTAGGAAACGAGGAACCTGATGTAGAACATGCCGGTGACGGCGACGCCGATGATGATGATTGTGATGAAGACGTTAATGATAATATTGGGGATGGTGTTAGTGATGGTGGTGATGAAACTGATAGCATTGATAATGGTGATGATGCAGCTGGTGAAAAACAAGATCCAAAAGACGACGATGCTGACACGGATGGTGATGACGAGGATGATATTGTTATTGAAGAAAAAGTAGATAGTGTTCCATTATCAATCAGTGCATTTTTACCAAGTGCCATTAAATTTCTCATATCGTGTAATTTACGTTCTGTTTCGCGTAATTCTCGACGATTTTTTATCAACCGTTGACGTGTACGTTCATCCATAGCATTTAAAATATCATCAGCTGTTGGGAATTTATTATTAATTTCAGTTGTAGTTGGATGTTTCCCAAGAAATTCTTCTTGAAATTCTTTAAATGTATCCGATAAATCTTTATTGAAATCGACCGTTGCCGTTGTTCTTGATACTGCAGTTGTAGTGGAAGTGCTTGTTGGTGCTGATCTTGCTGTTGTGTTTTCATGTGAATAACATTGAGTTTGTCCTTTATTGCGATTATGACGATGATGCCGATGATGAGTATTATGGTGATGTCGACGACGACGATGATGATGATTATGATGATGTTTTTTATGTTGCTTATTATGTTTTTTGATGTACGGTACATTTACAAGTTGTATACGATCTTCAATATTTCCGACATTTATATTTTCATTTTTTAGTTGTTGATTATTATGTATTTCAAACATATGTTGTTGTTGTTGTTCAGCATACTGTTCTTGTATAACTGAATCATTTCTTTGTTGTTGTTTTTCTTCATTGAATCGCTGTTCGGCTAATGCACATAATAAATCCAATCCACCTAATCCACTATCATTAGGTGCTCCTGTTGAAATGTTTCCAGAAACTGCAGCAAGACTATCATTAGCAATAACTGCAGTATTAGCCGTTGAAGTTACAATAAATTGATTTGTTGAAATTGTCATGTCAACTGGTTCCGAATTATCACAATTTTCATTTATTCTATACGATGGGATAGATGATTTATCAACATTCATATAAATAATATCACATTCGCAATCGTCAACCGGTTCTTTTTTAATTGAACAATTTTGATGGCCAGATGATTTTTGTAATAATACATCTATGCTATTTGAAAGCAATTGCAACCCACTTGTATCAAGTCCATTATTAATATTATTATTATTATTATTACTATTATTATTTTCATGCATTATCTCTAAATTGGACGTTGTTTTTGGGTGGGTGGTATGGAATGGTTTATGTTGAATATCTAATTTTTGATTGACTTCAAATTCATGATTACAAGGTGTAACATTGTGCTCTTCATTAACATCATTACATTCAAATTCATCGTTCGATCTTATTGTACTAATTATATACTTTGTGGATATGGCGCCGCTATTTGTATCCTCAACAATTGTCACATTGGAAGAGGCGTCTGTTGGAATAATATTTAAATGTTCGATATCGGTCGGCATGACCGCAGACGCTGAATTCATGGAATTTTGCCCAATTGGATAAGATTCATCGATATTCTCATCCTCTTCACTCATTACCGGTGTATCTGTTTGAATGTTCGCATCTTGTACAGATACTGAAAACATAAATAATAAAATAAGGTACAGTGGTTTAATTAGTGACCAATATTTCAACTTGTTTGTTTAATAATACATGACTTGCGATGCATGTACTTATCGATGAGTACGTATATGCGCGCACAAAGCTCGAGCCAGGTAGCTCGAGCATGGAGTTCAAACTAAATTATTTAAGCCGACTTGTTTTAACTCAAGCTAAAACTTTTCATAGATTTGTTTAGTATATATTTTAGAAACTGAATTTATCGAAATTTGTATTTATTTATTATGATAGAATGGTAAATAAAAAAAATAAACGATTCAGCTTGGGCTTTCTATCCGAACTACGATAATGTGTTCTCTCTGGTTCGCTCGTGCTAAATGAGAAAGATAGCTCGAGCTATGTGCGAGCATATACGTAGCCATTAACAATCTAGGCCTTACCTGATGACACAACAGTTTCACTAGAAATATTTAAATGATTTACATTATCACATTCATTGTCAATTGGTTTTACGCAATTTCGTTGTGCAACAGACATTGAGGTCGTTGAAAATGGTACCGTTGTTGTCAATTCGGTTATCGGTGTATTAACGGGTGAAACATTTGTTAAAATATGTAAATGTGCATCGATTACGGTCGATTCGATTGTTTCACATGTTAGTTGAGCATTATCCGCATGTGATGATGATGGTGATATGAAACTTGAAGATGGCGTCCTCGTTGTAGTGAAATATTGTTGCGGTTCATGTTGATGAGGAGACGGTAGCTGTTGTTGTTCTTGTTGTTGCAGAGGCGATGTGGTTAATTGTAATAAATTATTAGCGTATTGTGAAGAAGATTTATGATAAAAATAATTATCATTGATTTTATGTTGATTAGGTGATATTGTATCTTGTCTTGAGTGAACTGTAGCTGCTGCCGATGTTGTTGCCGCTGATGTAATTGTTTGTATAGGAGTATTATTTCTTAATGAATCATACATGGACGATGTAGTGTCCTGATGATGGTGTAAATGATGATGTTGCTGCGAATTATGATTATTATGTTGAAGATGCTGATGAATTGGATGAAGATGATGATGAATCTGATGCGGTTGTTGTTGTTGTTGTTGTTGTTGTTGTTGTTGTTGTTGTTGTTGATGCTGATGATGATGATGATGATGAAAATGATTTTGGTGGCCATTAATGTTATTGTTAATATTATAATTATTATTATTTGTACCCGTGGTTGTATTACTACAGCTACTACTACTACTGCTACTACAATCCTCAATTTTAATTAAAGTTGTTTGTTGCATTGGTGTTGGAATATTTGGTGTTGTAATTGATTTACGTTTACCTTCGGACGTTAATGCAACTAATCTTGTACTATGTGTTTGTGTATGCTAAAAATGTAATATATAATTCAACAATTATACTATATAATATTTTAGTATGGTCGCGTATAATACAATACCTGATGCAATGTTGTACTACTTGCCGTTAGGTAATCAGAACCTAATAGATGTAATGGTGTTAATGGTGCTAATGGAGCTGGTGCAGGTGGCGGCGGTGGTGGTAACTGAGTATGTTGTTGTTGGTGCGGCAGTAAATGAGGTGGTGGCGGTTGCAATTGCTGATGACCCAATGATGATAATAACAGTGGATGGGGACCAGCACCTATTGCTGCCGCTGCTGCTGCTGCTTGTATAGTTTGTGAATATGTTGGCCATACAACGGCAGTTGTGGCAGCCGGTTGATATTGGTCTGGATAAGAGATATAGAATTTATCTAAGAAAAGGATGAGTAAACCAAAAGTTGTTTTTGCTAATATAGAAAAGAGAATACTAAATCAGCGTAGCAATTGCAACAAAATTAATAAAATACG
The DNA here is from genome assembly GCA_958336335.1 of Dilophus febrilis. NCBI lineage: Eukaryota > Metazoa > Arthropoda > Insecta > Diptera > Bibionidae > Dilophus > Dilophus febrilis. The sequence goes on along the minus strand of OY284470.1, from coordinate 88,734 downwards.
AACATTTTCAATTTAGCATAAGCACAATTAATCGGTTTTTCGATTTTTTTTAAAAATAATAAAATAACCATTACCTTAATTTTAAAAAATTAATTAAGTAACTTTAAATTTAACGATTATAATAATTTTCGCAATCGCATATTAAACTTAATTAAAAAAACTTAATAAAATGCTTTTATTTATATTAATATATAACAGTGCGCTATGTGTATTATATATAGGAAAATTATATAACATAATAAAAACATGAATGCTCTTATTTATTATTCCTGCTTAGACATACCTATAGGCGTTGGGGTTGGTAAAAATAGACATTGACCGGTATTTGAATCGCGAACCAACTGAAAACCAACTGGTGGCATTGGGATTACAGGCGGCATTGGCATTTGCATAGGTAACATTGATTCCATTGGTACTGAAGCTGTAAATTTATAAAAAAAAAATAATATGTATTGTAGTATGAAATATACTACAGTTATAATTAAAATGCAATTTAATATTAATATATTATACTTAGCTTATAAGTAAATTTTAAATACATCAAACTATTTTGAAATCATTGAAAATGTTTAATTTTTTATTTTTTTTTTTTTAATTTTCAATTATCGCAATATTTTTAGTTTCAGTTTATTAATTTTTTTAGTTTGAGTTGATTAATTTTATTAAATATGAAATGATATTAATAGGAATTAGGAAGTATAATCCTTTTAATAAGCATATTAAAAAAATAATTAATGAATTTATAAAATGTTTCATAATTTATATAAAAAAAGTTCGCTACTAGTTTGCTTATTAGCTCAAAAATACCACAATACTATATAAACAATTCCTATTTTTAAACCAATTATCTACATTCTTGTTCTCGTGTGTGTATATAAAACATTTACTCAGCTCGCATCAAAATTATTTATATAGATTACACATTACATTATATTTTGCTGGTACAAATGGTATGTAAAATTGTAAACAGTATGAAATTGTATATGCAAGAGCAACAAGTAAAGGTATGTATTTTTTTATTTATTTTTTCTTCAATATACCGTTTAAATAGCATGTATAATGTATATATAAAATCATTAATATTTAACAAGGAAAATCCATGATAGGATATAAAAATAACAAATCATGCTATAAATATCACATTTAGAAACCTATAACGCTAAAACCATATACAGAAAATAAAAGTATATATTGCAATATTCCATTACTGTATATTGTTGTATTTATAGTATATTATAATATATAACAAAAATCGAAAGCATTTTTATTTGTATATTGCGTTCTTATTGGTTCAATTTTTACTGATATACATTTAATATTATATTATATAGTCATGGGTGTGTTTTCAAATTATCTATATGCAAATGTACCATAATACATATAATGATATAATACAACGAGTTTACTTTATGAGATGTATTATGTGTAGGAACTAATAATGCGGATTTTGCTTGAAAATGGCATTTATTTGTATAACAAAATGAATGAGTACATTAACCAATATATTGCCCATCGTTAGCTATGACTTCCTCCCATCTTTTAGGAAGTTTGTTGATTCCTCGTTTGAAGAAGTCCTCATCTTTCGAGGCAATCCATTCATCGACCCATTTTTGCACATCTTCAGCATTTCGAAAGCGTACATCTGCCAGGCTGACCTGCATTGACGGGAACAAATGGTAATCAGAAGGAGCAAGGTTGGAGAGTACGGGGGGTGATCAAGATGATCCCAACCGAGGGTCTTTATTTTTTCTTTAATGATGTTTGCACGATGTGGTCTGGCGTTGTCATCATGAAAAAAAACTTTGTGGTGTTTTCGAGCCATCAATGGTCGTTTTTCGTTCAATTTCTTTGCCAGTTCATTCAATTGGCGTCTGTAGCGTTCAGCTGTAACCGTTTCATTCGGTTTTAACAGCTCGTAATATACCACACCCTTCTGATCCCACCAAATACACAGCATAAGCTTCTGGCAATGAATATCGCGTTTTGATTGTGAAGTTGATGGTTGGCCGGGATCAACATATGATGCTTTACGTTTGGGTTATCGTAATAGACCCACTTTTCATCGCCAGTGACAATTCGACTCAATAAACTATGTTTTTTGTGCTCTGCAAGATGTTTTTTGCATGTTTCGATTCGTGCTTTGAGTTGATTTTCATTCAGTTGATGTGGTACCCATTTTCCAAGTTTTCGAATCTTTCCCATTGCATGTAAATGTTTGCCAATGGTTGTTTGGTCGACATTCAACGCCATTGCAAGTTCATGTTGCGTTCTACACGAATTTTCATTCAATAACGCTTGCAACTCTTAGTCTTCAAATTTTTTTGGCTGACCTGGCGGTTCTTTGTCTTCCAAGTCAAAATCACCATTTCGGAAGAGTACAAACCATCGTTCACAAGTTGCTTGAACTAGAGCATGTCCACCATAAGCTTCAACCAACAAACGATAACTTTCAGCAGCGGTTTTCTTCAAATGAAAGAATGTAACTAAACTTCCCCGCACAACCACTTTTTCAGGCACGAAATTCGACATGTTTGATGTTTGTTTGTTGTTTACACTTCAACGAAATGACACATACTGCAATTTATAGCCTAATGACAGACAAAAAAAAAGAAAATGGCCGCGGTGTGTTGCGATACACTCAACGCTAGTTGCGCCATCTGTTTTCTAAATCCGCATTATTAATTCCTACACTTAATATATACACTTTGTTAAAAAATTCTCTAAATACTACTATATTATATGATTATTTTATTTTATATAGTTCTTAAAAAGTTTTGTTTTACCAGTTCATAGTTTTATAATTAAAGTACTCTAATATAGAGTATTCGATTGGACTATTGGAGTATAGAGTGTACGATACATACTCAAACAGAGAGAATTTTTTTTTATTTAATTTTTAATAATTTAATTAATATTATTTTTATCAATATTACTGTTATTATTATAATTCATAATTATTTATTCAGTATATGTGATATATATTATTTTGTATTCTATCTCTGAAATCAACTATATGTCTGTCACCATGTTGATTTCGTTGAAATCTTTTCACGAAAACGACTTGACTTGTTTTCAAAATCAATGCGTCTAGCTAGCGTATATAAGTTTCAAATAATATATGGTTTCAAGTATTTCCCATTTATAGAAATGTTCATATACAAAAAAAACGTTTTTATTGGTGCAATATTTCTATATATCGACGTACAAGTACATTATTTATATATTTCTATACAAGTCGTGATAATGGCATAATATACAATACAATCTTTTACAATTTAATATACCAATCCACCAAAGAGTATGTACTATTGTTGCGTGTGTTAATAAATAAAACTGGTATAAAGGATGATGTGCATACATGCGGATGTATATACCACATTGTATCATACATATTTTTTATAATTGTTAATTATAGTTTTTTTTTACTTACTTGGATACTGCCATAAAGTAGGTGGAGTTCGTATACTATTTTGAATATTGGATACTCCCATAATTGCTTCAGGTGAATAGGGAACCATTTGTGAATTTGTTCCTGTGAAAAACATATTTTGACTAAATGCTGATGTTGTAGCACAACCTAAACATTTTTTTTTTTTTTCGGGCGACCATTTGAATTTAATTCGGTATTATATTTATATTGAATACACGGGAAAAATTTGCGATGGCAGTGATTTTTTGATTTCAAAAATAAAAATATAAAATAAAAGGAAATAAATAAAAATATATAAAAAGAAAGATAAAATTAAATATAAACAAAAAGTACTTATATATTTCAAATTTATTCGGATTTCGATATATACCAAGATTGGTACTGGTGCAACGTGTGATCTGGTAGGGAAAATTTAAGATAACTTTTGTTTTTTGTGAATTTTAAGAGAAAAAAGGAATTTTCCTTTTAAAAATTATTTCTAATCGAATGCTAAAACTAATAATTAAATAAAATATATTTTTAAAAGGAAAATTCCTTTTTCCTCATAAAATTCACAAAAAACAAAAGTTATCTCAGATAAATTGCCCCACCAGATCACACGTTGTACCAGTACCCACATTTCTACATATAGCAAATGTTTTATAATATGTATATATTTATGAAGATTTATATTATTATTTAACAATTTAAAAATTGCAATTTAATAATTTAATAAAAAATCATTCAATCGTTAAAACAAAAATATCCTCGTACAAACTGCGTAGGCTAAAATCGATTATAATTATATGATTACTCACCTAAATCAGTTGAAAGCCCCATACCAAAACGATTCAAATCTTTTGGATGATGTTGTATACTTTCTTGTTGATAACGTTGTCTTGCAAAGGCTATACCAACTGGAATTGTGCTGGCTATATTTTGTTTTAAATTATATTTATGATATAGATATATAGATTTATGATTAATATATAGATTTTGTAAAGATTATTATAAAAATAAGGTGATAAAACTCAAACAAAAACCTTTTTTATATATAAATATCATATTAAATATTTTTTAAATTAAATAATTCAGATATTTAATTATCTCATAATTTATGTAAGCATATATATATGTATATATATATATATATATATATATATGTATATATATACATATATATATAGCTGTATATAACTCTGTGGTGTAACTCTGTGGTGTAAATGTTAAAAATGCCAACCTAAAATTCTAACGAAATTTTGGGTTCGTGGGTTCGAATCCTTCTGAATGCATAAAATATGTTTTGTGTTTTTCGGTTATTTTTGGAATCTGAATTTTAACACAGAGTTGTATTTTCCGCTCGCGGTTGGTCGTACGGCTAATTACCGACACCGTAAAAGACACAAATTAAGAAACTATAACAACAGAAGGCTGTTTTTGGACGCTAACACCAGATTGTTGGTTGTATAGCGAAAAATTAATTAAAAAATACATATATATATACAATAATTATTAGTAATAAAATAATAATAAAATTACCATTTGAAGTGGTTGGCAATGATGAATTTGAATTATTATCCATAATGCGTTTTGCTGGTGATAGTGATTCTATTTTTAATAAGGTTGGTCGAAATCCAGAATGATTTGATGTTGTTACTTCAGCTACTTGACATGGATCACGTTTTATCTGCTATAATATATATGATATAAATAATTTATCAATACATATAATAACATTCAAAAAATCAATTCTTAATCTTTAGCTATATATATTTATGAATATATGAATTAAAAATATACAAACTTGTAATGAATAATTATTATTTGTTGGTGACAAAACATTTGGAGGTGATATTGATGATGAATTTGTTAAATTATTAACACATGAATTTGTTATATTATGTGGATTATAATCATTAGATATTATTTCCTTAGTTGGCATAAAATTATTATCGTTATTGTTATTATTATTTAAGTTTATACTATTATTATCAATAATAGTACGGGTAGTTGTTGCATGACTCGTTGTATTTATATATGTTTCATCAAAAGGTATATTTTTAGATGATACAGTATTATTAGATTGTGATTCATTTATATTTTGATATCGTGATTCAATTGTTGTTGAATCATTTGTGGGGCTGTTTGTTGCCGTAGTTGATGTCGCCAAAGAACATAAATTTGTAAAATAATTAAAGGCTTCAACTTTATTCTGAAGACTACTTATGCTACCATAATTTTCAGTTTTTATTGTACTAAAATTACCAATCGAAATTGGTGGTAAAACTGGAGGTACCTGTATATTAAATATATAAATGTGATGGAAAGATATGAAAATGAAATAGTAAATAATTCTTTTATCTATTTCGTTACCTTTAAAATATCATGAATTTGAGTTCGATTTTTAAAATGTGTTCGGTGTTTTAGATTATCAAGTTTAGTTGATATATTGTAAACAGTATGTCTTTTTTCCCCAGCGGAACCAAAATACGGAAAATTAGAATCAGTGTTCAAAAATTCTTAATTCCATTAGACACCTTTAATAAAACATCACCTTATCATATCAGAATTGACTATTATGAAATAACTTTCACTATATATGAATTTTATTTCATCTCATTTCATGATAATATCATGACTTTTTTTTTGAACTCATAGATTTAATATACTACTCTTACCACTATTATATCGGACACCTACTATTTTATTCGTTTGCTCGATTTTGAGATGCCAAAAAAAGGACTTTAAACAATAATTTTTCAATTTAATTGTTTCATTTTTCAAATTTTAATACTAGCTAAATAAATGTGTTTAGAAATCAACTTTTAGAAATGGGCTTCTTCAAGTCCTGATTTAAGTCCAATAGAATCGATGTGGGCATTAATAAAACAAAGGTAAATAATTATCGGAAAGTTACAATTGAAGGAGTGAAGAATTCCAAGGAAAAATCATTGAAATGAGGAATACATAAACATCGAATGAATGCAAAAATTTAGTAAATACCACATCTAAGAGAATGGAGGCTATCATAAAGGCCAAAGGAGGCGGTACAAAGGAGATTAGTGGCGTATAATCTAAGTATCCGATATTATAATGGTCAAATTTTTTTTTGTTAAATTGAATCATTTTGAAATAAGTTCCATAACTATATTGGATTTAAAAGATTTTTTACTTCTTTCTGCGCGGTTATTTAACTAAAACCATCATTTTATGAAATAAAATTAGAAGTATTAAAAAATTATTGTTTAAAGTCCTTTTTTGGCCTCTCAAAATCGAGCATACGAGTAAAATAGCAGGTTATAATAGTGGTTAGAGTAGTATGTATCCAGAAAATTGTTATAAAGAAGGAAATATATAAATTAATCAATATGAGTTTTTTTCTATATATGAATTGATGAAATGGAGCAAAGCAGTAAGCATATAATTAAACAAAAAGAACGAATGTATAAGACGAACGCGTAATTATGTATATATACAAACACTTACTTGCATATGAAGCGGTTCATGGCTATGTTCCCAACTTTCAAAACATGTTTCTGTTTTTTTAGTAGAGACAGCAGATGTTCCCGTAAGAAAATTTGTTTCTTGCGATTGAACAAATATACTGTTTGCCTAAATACAAAATTTTATATCTAATATTATATGTATAAGATAATAAAATTAGGGTTAACGTGGCGTGGGGAGGAAGGGGTCAACATAAAAATGTAGCCAAATGGAATCCAGTGGGGGTCCACTATCATCCTATTAGTGATAACTCCACTGGTTTCGAAGATATTGGCTGGATAGCGTTAGCTGGGACACACTGTATACATACATATTCGTATATATATCATATTAATTGATATTTATATATGATATATTTATAATATAAATGAATGTATGAATATATGAATACATATATAATATATTGTATATATAAATATATCTCATTATGTAGTAAATTCATTTTACAATTAAATATAGATAAACAGAAATATTATATGATAACTTTCTGATATACGTTTGGAAAACAATTTATCTAAAAATGAATTGTACAAAATATTGATTGATTAAATATACTAACCTGACTAAAAGCAACGGATGAATATGGAAAATTTGTCGGCGGATGATGATCGTAAAAACCTCCTACACCAAACACAGATTCATTCACTGTAATGATAAACAAATCGCCAAGTGGAAAAAATGTGAATACAATAATACAATAATATAGAATACAATATTGAATACAATAATCGTTAAAAAGTTGATTAAAATAAACGAATTCCAAGACACAATACGAATATTTTTAGAATTATGGTGATCGATAAAATTAAATCCTGATTAGAATTAAATATTCGTCAATGCAGTCTTGAATTTTGAATAAAAATGAATTCTGATTGGAATATTTAAAAGAATAATTTTTTTGTTATATCAATTACATTTATTTTAATCCTAAACTTTAACAAACAATAAAGTATTTTTTTACAAAAATTAGTATCCTTTTTGGCCAACTCGCATAAACCTAAGGTGCTATGGTTTTTATTATATAAAATAATAAATTTTTCGCTATACAACCAACAATCTGGTTTTAGCGTCCAACAACAGCCTTCTGTTGTTAGTTTCTTAATTTGTGTCTATTACGGTGTCGGTAATTAGCCGTATGACCAACCGCAATCGGAAAATACAACTCTGTGTTAAAATTCCGATTCGAAAAATAACCGAAAACACAAAACATATTTTAAAATTTTATGTATTCAGCAGGATTCGAACCCACGACCCCAAAATTTCGTTAGAATTTTAGGTTGGCATTTTTAACATTTACACACAGAGTATAGGGTTTTTGTTATATACAAACTCATAATCAAACACCACCTTTGTATATAAGAACGTTCATCGTGTTTGTGGCCTTCAAGTAAGATAAGAACATTAGCAATGAAAAATAGTGGAAATAAATGTGTTTTTGTTAGACGACAGCACTGAAAATTCTTCATATATTATGGCTAGTAATGTGAATTTTAGTACGAAAACTAAACTGGTCTGAAATGGAAACGTACAAAAACAAAGTCACAAGTTTAAACGTTTGTGTATATCATCGATGGCTTATTATTGATATTTTGTGGTTAAATCCTTTTTATTCTTCTACCTTAATGTCTATAGTTATAATAAATGCGTAATGTATAAAATGTGTTCATAATCATATAAAGAAATGTGCATCATTTCGGTGGTCAATAAACTTTGTATTCAGGTCAATTGAATTTACATTGAGATAAAGTATTGTATTGAGAAAAAGATCAGTAAGGTATATATAGAACTTATAAATGTATAAAAGAATACATATATCCATGAAATATCGCAAACAATTAAATTATAAATTTAAAAAACTTAAGCTAGTGATATTTATAAATCTCGGCTTCTTTGACGGTCTTCAATAGTGATAAGATTTATGAAAACCTCTATTAAAGATACAGACAAATTTTATGAAATGCTTTATAATTCAAGAAAAAGAACTTCTATAGACCAAAGAAAATTGATTATATTTTTAAATCGCTAAACTCTAACTCTATTTCTGTATAGCATTAAATATATTATAATAATTATAAAAAAAGGTATGCTCTCTCTCTCTGGTCAACAAACTATGTATACTTATATATACAGTATACAATTGAATATGTTGAAAAATTATAAGGAAAAAATATTACAATTGAATAATACAACTAAAAAAACATAAGCTCTATTGCATTGTTAATTTTGGTCATCCTTTACAATTGATATCAATACAATTTTATTTAATTTTTTTTTTTTGCAATATTATCAAATCGATCATTTTTATAGCATAATAAAGGTCTAAATTGTATATAGGGAAAAAATAAAGTTTAACAAATATTTATAATGATATATTAACGTATGTATCATAAGTAGCTGGACAAAATTCAAACGCGGCAAAACATGAGCAAACATGCTTCAATCTTTACAAATTTTTTTTGTGATTCCTCGCAGTATACAAGAATCATATTCAATCTAGTGATGGGCGAATCCAATTTTTTGATATATTCGTTATATCGAATCCGAATATCTTGTAGATTTGAAGATCCGGATCCGTAAAAATACGTTTTACGTTTTACGACATTTTCTGAATGAAGGATATAGTCGTAGCATATAATAAAAATAAAAGTGTTTCTGCAACTCATTTTCAGCATACTCCTTAACGGCTGTTTTATATTCATTTCACATTTGTGCACATTTTTGGATTTCTACCTTACAAAAAAAATCATTTAAAAAAATAAAAAGCATTCAGAATATAATGAAAGATATACCAATATGTCAATCTCAAAGAAAATTGAATAACATATTTAAATTCAAATTGCGATGCGTCTTAAATCAATTTTTTAACTAACATCCCTAAATTAGAAGAAAAAGAAGTTATATATAAAATAAATTGTGGAGGTACAAATAATGAAAAGAAATAATAAAGAATGCTATATAGGACAAATTGGAAGCAAGTTAAAGAAAGATTATATGAATCCGAAAATAATTACAAAAATAAGAAATAAGAATAAGAGAGAAATAAGAGAATAAGAGAAATACGATGTAAAATTATTACAATAGTTATAATTTGTTCTACAAATATCGAAATTTAAAACTTTCGTCAATAATATAATTTTCTGAATAAAATCATGAATATACCTATTTACCTATAATGCATGCATTAAATATAAACCCCAACTTAATGCGACAACCAGAGTCGAAAGGAGCCATGACAATGTCAACATATAGCAAATGATCAGATGTCATTAAGGATTTAACCAAGAATAATCGAGTCTTACGAGAACTGAATTTAGCAAGTTTCCAGAGTCTTTGCAATTCACAGTAAAATCGTCATAAGATTATAATCCATGGCAAAATGTATATCATTGTATTGTTTTAGTAGGGAGGTGGTGTTATTGATATCCCTCCATCTACAAAATTTGATGTCTCTCCATCTACAAAAATGCATAAAGGAGGGATTTACCATAAATAAAATTACAAATTTGCGGCTTCAATATGCCTTCCAATGCTCTGCACAACCTTTGGCAGTATACTGATAGGAATAGGACCTTATATAACAAATATACAGTTTATATAAGAAACCCTGACGATGATATTATGTATAATAAATCCGTTAACCTTAGCCGACAAAAGGTTTTCCCAAAAATAGGCATAAACCTTTAATTGTTATTCGAATGGTTTGACTTAAAAGGTTTTTTGTCATTAAATTGGTGCGTTATTAATTTCAGATGCATATTTTAAAAAAAAATGATGAAAATTTAAATTATACTGTAAACATCAATTTATATATATATTTATTATATACATAAGTATGTGCTTATTCAACACTATATACAAAATAATTAAATATTTATATATTTTTATAAGGTGCAGATACATTATACAATATTAAACATATTAAAGTAATCCATTCATTGTTTCTCGTGAGATATAAATGTGTAGCTTAATGAGAGAAACAGAACAAGAGTTTCAACCTCAATGTAAACATGTTCATAATTACACTTATACAGAGTTTAGTATTTGTTAGTTAGTACGCTACATTTTGTATTTCTAGACTACGATGGTAACATTACATTGTCCAAAAGTGTTCATATAAAATAAATAATATCAATAATATACACCTTATAAATATATAAATAAAAAGCATAGCACTGCTATTTACGTAAATATGTATATGAAAATAGTTTGAGTTTAGTTTTATTTGTTTTACATGAACTATCGAGATATTTTATTTATTTTCATATTTTTTTTTGTATGGTTTTGCACCAAATTAAATCAAAATATAATTTATCAAAAATCCGCATGCACTTATAGAAATGCATATACTTATTATACATGCATACCAATCTTACAATTATATACAAGTATATAACAATATAATATATACCTATGTGCTTCAATATGGTATAATAAATATACAGGGTGTCCCAGTTGATATAGTACAAACGTATACCACGTAATCTTGGGGCTATTTCCAGCAAAAAATCGTATCGGGAGGGGAGGGGTCTAAATTCAACCCCTGCCGAGTTATAGAGGGTTTACAATTGCCGTTCATTGAAAAATATACATAAAAATGCCAATCTAAAATTCTAACGAAATTTTGGGGTCGTGGGTTCGAATCCCACTGAAGACATAAAATATGTTTTGTGTTTTTCGGTTATTTTCGAATCTGAATTTTCACACAGAGTTGTATATTTTCCGATGCGGTTGGACGTAAGGCTAATTACCGACACCGTAAAAGCCACCAATTAAGAAACTAAGAAGGCTGTTGTTGGACACTAAAACCGAATGGTTGGTTGTAAAACGAAAAATTTATTTTATTTATTTATTATATATATAATTAGCGATTCTGTAAATGTATCGACAACATATAGAAGTATAATTGTGAAAATTAAATTGATTAAAAATAACCACAATAAAATGATATATATTATATATAATAGATATGTAATAAAAAGTTATAATAAATATATATATATAATAGCATTACAATAAAATATCAACATTTTATTTATATGAAAATAATAAATAAATGAAAATAATTTACTTACTTTTATATTTTTATCTTCCTTTTTATATACGGAATTGCCATTATAATTAGATTTCGCCATGTGTAAAAAGTTAATTGACAAATCTGTTTATAAAATAATAGAAATAAAAAAAACCATACATTAAAATTCAATTATAATGTGAATATAAATATATAGTAATAAAATATATTGCATAAATACAGAAGTCTGGGGAATATTTAGCTGTTTAAAAAAATATATATATATGTACTATTAATATTAGTTTGGACATTTTGTTACAACCTGGATATAAATAAAAACGGTTGAAAAATGTTATTATATTATTAAATTAAATTTTCATATCTATATATTTCGATTTATCATTAAGTCAACTGATTTAAATTAAAACTGAACTTATATATTATTTTTAGTGATAATGTATAACAATATAATTTGTATACTGAATTTTAAGTTTAATATATAGTTAAATTCTTAATTTCATTTATAATTACAATTTTCAAGCAAAAATATGCATATGAAGAATTTCAATGTATATACATAACATTCAATAGATATTATAATGGAAATATATGAGGGTTCAGCTTTGAGTATAATCGCATAGCGCATATTTACTCTTGAAGTCATAAATATATATTTTAAAAATTGAAGAGTTTATAATATTTAATATATGTACATCATGCGAATCGTTGCCTGGAATTTTCGTATATACGCATATACATAAATATCCTTGCCATATAAGTATAATGAAACATATATTGATGGTGGCACCCTCCTAACTCTGAAATATATAAATCATTAATACATTTGGTTTTCTTACATATTCATATGCATAAAACGATAATACAGACAACTAAAAGCCGGTTTCAAAACGTCGTCGCACCAAGCGTACAAATAAATGTTTAGAATCATAGAATAGAACAAACGAATATCAATTGAAATTATCTACAAAAATTGTTCAAAAGCAGTAACAAAAATAATGTATAAATTATACTCATTATACACAGATGATGATGATGATTATGATACGAAGAAGAAAACTCAGCATCCAAATATGTATGCATATATTCTCTGCACATTGTATATACATTTTCGAAGGGAAATGTATATAAAAAGATATACAACAGGCTACGGTTTATAATTTATATAGACAATTTATGAAATACAGATAAACCTCATAATTGGACTCCCTAGTGGACCGAGTAAAACTGGTCCGATTCGGGAGGTGGCCCTATTTTAGAGATGATGGTTTTTTTAAATGAGGCTACATATTCTTTTTAAATTTGGTACTTATGTTCCTTATTCCTGTAGTATATGAAACAAACGGGATAATTAAAAATATATTTGTGTATTTTTTACCAATATAAACCATATTTTATTAAAAAAAAAAGCAAACTATAAAATTATGTACAAAACAAATATGTTCGCTGGCACATCAACACCAACAATACAATTTTGGTTCAATTAAAATGCGAGAAAATCCATAATTAAGGGTATAAAATGGTCCCATTGGGCCAATTTCGAGGTGGTCCGATTACAGAGGTAAATTTATACAGATGTTAATGATGAACCTTTCTTACGGTGTCAATTGTGGTCCGATTACAGAGGGATCTAATTAGGAGGTTTATCTGTATATGTATTATTTGTATATGCATACACAATATGATCAAATATATAAAACAACACACCGATAGAATGTTGAAAAAATAAAAAGAAATACAAAATTCAAGATCAAGTCCAACATGATGTTGACTTAAAATATACCAGAATGTTTATACTTTTGTTATTATCATCATCCTCTTCATCTCATCATCGTAAATAAGAATTCGTTCTTATTTTTATTTTTTCTTATTCATTTTATTTTCGATTTGTTATTTATTAAATCCAAAAGTTTCATTAGCATTATATGATCATAAACCGCAATTCATCATTGGAAGACAGAAGAAAAAGGAGTCATAAGTTTTTGTTTTGGTTCTTCTGTTCCCCATTTTCAAATATTATTTCTCTATATTGCCGGAACCATAATAAATAAAACCGTATATTTAATATTATCTACAGTGTATTTACAAAATTTTTACCAGTATATACGACGGATTACTAGGCATAAAATAAATTCAAAAATAATAAATTATATTTCTTGTCTGTAACCAATATAATATATTAAAAATATATATTAATTTGTATATATATCTCTATGGATTTGTTACATTTTGTGACTTTTTTTATATCAAATATAGATGAGGCATGTCACTTCCGTTGGTTTGATGAGCAATTGAATATCTAAGATTTTTAGATTCCTTTCAAGTATATGAAGGACGATCGTATTGTGAAATAGTCGTCAGACCAACACACCAGAACAAGTCAAATTTTATATATGAATTTCCAATTCCAATTCAAGCAACCCAAATATGTTTCTAGAAAAAATACTTTATCAACTTTTCTATATTAGTTTAAATTTAATATAAACAAATAAAAATAGAGAGGTGATGGTACTCTAATACGTGTTCTTATAATAAAATCTATTTTGTTTTTTCGCTGATGGTTGGTATGTAAAAAGACTGCAATTTATATGTTATGTTGATTGCATGTAGATCATAAAAACCGCAATGAAACTGTCAAACTAACGTTCTTAAGTTTGACATTTTCAATGAATTCATCATTGGTAAATTTGTATTTGAAAATCTATTAATATATTTATGATGGCATATTGCTTGGTTGGATATCAATATTAAAAACAAATATATATATTATATTTGGTGAAACAAAATGATTTGAGTGTTATAATTTATACATTTTTATAATTATGGTATTTATAGAATACAGCCATTTAATATAATATATATTATATTTTACAATTATATGTGCTTAATTGTACATAAATGGACTTTTTATGTAATTTGTGGCATATATATGTCAATAATTGATGTATATATATGCGAGAAAATCAAAGTGTTTTTTAATAATTCTCTATATAAACTTGACCGTGATTGAAAATTTATTTAGCATAATTAAATTCACACTTTACTTAATAAATACTATTATAGTTTTGTATTAAAGAAAATAAAATCATACAATGCAAGTTATAAAAAGGGCTTTAAGGGATATTGTATAGGCAACATGCATTAGGTTAATAAATCACAGATTTGACTTTTATCCAGAAAAGTATTTTAGTTTTTAAATATAAGGATAACAAAATTGTGCAATAATAGAGTGTTTTTACAACAATGAATGAATGAATAATAAAGTTTGTGTTTAAGACTATAAATTACGCTTTTATCTTAAACGTACTCTCAATAGATTTAATCATCAACCATGTACATTATATACATATTATCAATTAGTATTGCTATATATGCGAAATTCGCGATGCGATTAGTAGCAAAAAAACATTTAAAATTCTATATAATAACGAACATTACAAATTAGAAGCATACACAATTACCGGTGTTACACCGCAACTAATAACTTACCTTCAAATGTCATAAAAGTAATTTGTGTTAGTTTATTATGGTGTAAATTACAGCCAACTACATCAAATTGGTTCATCATTTGAGTACAACTAAAAAGGTTTAGTTGCATTTCAAGCATGGTGTAAATGATTAATTAACTAAACTAAATTTTAAACTGTCAAATGTATACGCAAATATATATTTTTATTCAATTGTAGAAGGGAAACAACAAAACAAAATTAAAATTTCAATAAATTGAATTAAAAAAATAAATGGAAAATATTTTTTCTGGTGCAAATTCGAAAAAAACTAAACTAAATTTAGTTTGCCACTTGAAGTTCAGTTTTTATTGGTGGTGTAAAATCGGGAAATGCGAGTTAGATTCAATAACCCTAAATGAATGATAGCAAAATTTCAATTTAAATACGTAAACAATATTGAGAATTTCGTGATTATTTTATTTAAATATAATCATCAGTAATGATTAGATATCAGTGGTAGGTATATGCATTAGATGCAACTAGCGCTAAATGTCATTTGTTTTTTTTAATTATCTGGATAACAAGAAGACATCTTGTACTTTGACAAAAAAAGATTTATTTTTGAGATGATTTAGATGATATTTAATATATTTTATAGCCATAGAGGTTGTGTTGTCTTTTTTTGATATGGGCATTGTACATTGAATCTATTTTTACTTTGTTTAGCGTCTTGTGTGTTATTTGATATCATTCCTGGTATATCATTTTGCCTAACCATCATTTCATATATATATATATATATATGTATTATGTACATAGTCATCTCTAATATTTACTTTGTTGTATTATATAGTCAAACTTATTTACACATGATGATTGTATGGTCAAAATTAATATAATGTACGTACATAGTAAAAAATTCTATATATACATATGTGGGGGTTTTGGGATTATATTCACTTTTCTTTTTTGTTTTTTTTTATGTTGGTTTGTTATTAAAAGAAGTAAAAGACATACATACACATTATCGCATGAAGGACTAATAAAATAAGTGTGATTATTTTAAAGCAAAACACAAAAATTAAGACATGTTATTTAAAATATTTTTGTATGTTGTTTTTTTGAAGCTTGTTAACTGAAAATGACACTTCATAACTCTTTTTTTTGCAAATCATTAGGAAATGGCTTTGTAAAATAAAAAATTGTATATGCCTATAATAATACAATATAAATATTTATGCAAATGCAATCTTGCAATATAAACTTTTCTTTATATCTCATATTTGTAATTAATAAAAATATAAATAATATAATAATACACAAATACACACATATATATATAATACATATATATATATATAATATATATATTCTTATTATGTAACAGTGGAATGGTAAGTAAATGCGTAAATATGCAATATCGTTTATTTATATAAAAATAATTTTTTTTTCATTTTCACATTTTGTATGTAACCTTTATTCATAACTGTTGTATTTTAAATAAATAAAGAAATATATATTAAAAAATAAACAGAAAAAAGAACAAATAAGATGAATCACACAGTCGTATTTGTTTAAATGATTTTTTTTGTAACATAGTTGATCTCTACACGGTTCAATATTAATATAAACGTATACTTTTGTTATAAACATTGAGATTAATCAACTATAATGATGCCTGCTCTATTCTTAATGTTACAATATTGTCTAAGGTTTATGGGTAAGTTAATAAGGTTAATCCTATGGCATATTTATTTAAAAATTCTTTCAAAATATCCTTTTACATGATTTACATTTTAATAACCAGTATAATATGGAATCAAATAAAAAAAAAGCATTTCTGAAATTGCCAACTGAAATATTTTAAATCCATATAGGCATATAATCAAAATAAAGAAGAATTTTGACTTGAATTTCTGTCAAAAAATTCCATAGTTAATCTATAGTCGAGTGGTATGTCTGGTATGGCGTTATACAATATTTTTTAATATATATTTGAACAATTACTATATATGAGTGTTATTAAAGCACTTGATAAGTATAAATTGAGCTGCATAATAATGATAAGACCATAACAGATTTATAATAATTGTATAAACCCTGTCGTTGTCGACGCGACAAATTACACATATTTCGTCTATAATATAGAATAATTGAAATTCTATTAAAATTACTTTTATCTTTTCCAATGCAAAAGAAATTAATTAAATCGCTATGACAAATGTAGTTTAAAATGTAATACATATGATGCAGTAAATTGCATACTGATGTCATTCATTACTCCGCATATTTCAAATAATAAATGATATAAAAATACGTACCTTTAAATATAAACTGTGAAAATTAATGTTATAAAGATTGGTAAAAACATAAGATAATTATAATAATTTTTTTATTCTCTAAATCTATATATACAAATAGGGTTTTTATATGTACCTATATAACATAAAGTTGGTCATTTATATCAAAGTTTTCTAATATTGTATTGTATATTTTTTATTACTACATAGCACATTTTATAATATTTTTATACGGTTTTATCAGTTTTGATATAGTATTAATTATTTTTATTTATAGACTTCACGCAATCCAATTTTCATATTCTATATGGTACAATTCCGGTAAATTGTTTATGTATATAGAAAATCAGGTATATAAACGAAATATGTATTAGTCAGACATGCATGTACCAAATAAAAGATAAAAACATAATTCGTGTATTTTTATTTTTTACCATAAAATATTAAATAATATTCGTAATAACATTGTTATATTTATATGATGAGACAAACTATTTTTGTTTACAAAAAAAAATACAAATATGCCCAGTGACAATCAATTGTATACATATACTTCGAAATTAATATCTCCAATGGTTTGCAATTTGTTTTGAATTAGATGTCCATCTCGAGTAAATTTTTAGTTTCAAATTAACCATTCTATTAGCTGGAATTTTAACAATGTTTGTTCAATACGTCATTTTGTTTTTCAACCAATTTAGCATTTAAGGTAAATTAGAGAGAAAGATCATTAATATAGAAATAATGTCTATTAATATTAGAATAATTCTATACGCAAATGTTTTCCAAAACTTGCAAACAAAAAATTCGAAGTTTGAATTGGATATTTCTTGACATTCTGATGCATTTTCTTTTATCATATTTTCGTTTATCGTATGTTTAATAGTTTAAAAAAATTTTTATTTTTAGTGTTTGTCCATATCATCAAATTGCATCCACAAAAAATAAATAAACATTAATGTGAGATTGATCAGCTTTTTGGACTGATACATTGGTATCATAATAAGATATAAATGCACACAAAGATTGAAAAAAAACAAGGTAAATTATAAGCGCATTTCACATCAATTAAATATAGCATAAATATGGATACCTGCCACAAATGAAAACTGCAATCTAAATGCGTATATAATTTAATGTTTGAAGATTATTTCATGCAAATGTTGACATTGACTGCGCCTCAAATGGTCCATCCGCTTAGTCCAATTTTGGCATACTCTTTCCAACATTTCGGCCGGTATCTCACGAATAAATGCTTCAATGTAGTCTTCCAATGCGTCAATTGAAGCGGGCTTCTCTGTATAGACATGAGCTTTAACATAGCTCCACAAAAAATTGTATAAAGGCGTTAAATCACACAATATAGGCGGCCAATTGACCGGTCCCGAACGTGAAATAAAATGTTCACCGAACTCGCCTCTCAATAAGTCCATTGTTGGATATGCTGTGTGGCATGTGGCACCGTCTTGTTGAAACCACATGGCATGCAAGTCAACCTCTTGCATTTTGGGCAAATAAAAAATTGGATATCATTTCACGTAGCGCTCACCATTCACAGTTACGTTACGATTCGCATCATCTTTGAAGAAGTACGGTCCAATGATGCCACCAGCCCATAAACCACACCAAACTGTGACTTTTTCTGGATCCATTGGTAGCTGTTGCAATGCTTCTGGCTGATATTCACTCCAAAATCGACAATTCTGCTTATTTAGGTACCCATTGAGCCAAAAATGAGCTTCGTCGCTGAACACAATTTCGTCGCGATGAACTTTCTTAACAGAGCACGCATTTTGATAATAAAATTCAATAATTTGCAAGCGTTGTTCTTTTGTAAGACGATTCATGGTTAAATTATAGACCAAACTGAAGATGTTTGACAGTGAAAAAAAAACCCGAAACGTGCGTCAGCTATTTAAACCAGTGTTGCCAACAAGATAATAGCTAAAAAATCACCCTTTGTATATGATCTTGAACTTTGTATTTCATTTGAATAATTTGACAAGGTAAAACTAACACTTTGAATATTATTCTTTTATATTGTATATGATAATTGAAATTTTTGATATAAACAAATCATAATTAAAGATTTTAATTTTCAAATAAAGCTTATATCGAAAGGTACCTACCTAAATTTTTATTGAAATTTATCAATTTTAGATATAGTGAATTTATTTCCAATGTAAAAATTTAACCACCAATTTTAAAATCAGTTCTATGAAATTGTTTTTTATTCCGCCTACCTGCGCTTGTGACTATGACTATAACTACGATTTCTGCTTATATACAATATATATTAAAATGAACTGGCAATCCCTTAATATTTATTTAAATTGCATAACATATAAAACACTTTTACCTCATTTTATTATTATAATTATTATATGATTAATATTAGTATTGTTATTCTTATTTTACTTTGAACAAATACACTATTACTTCATATATAGTATACTGAAGTAGATATATTAATTATATAAAAATATTTATAGTATGCGAACAATACAAGATTGCAACAAAATATATATAATTACAATAAGTTATAATTCATTTACTTGCCATTGCATATAGATAAAGTCAAGTATACACCATACACATAGCATATACATGGTATATTCTTAATAATACTAAAATATACTAATATATATTCAAATTAAATATATGTGAACAATGCAAATGTAAACATTATGCATAAATGATATGTTATGTGTGTTATTATTTTGTATAGTTATTACGTTAAATGAAAATATATATGAATAAACATCAATGTATCTATTTGTATGCACTTTAGATGCAGATATAAATATATGTGAATTTATTATATACATATATGACAATTATATTCATGAAATGGGCATTAATATTATATTTATGTAATTATATATACAATTTTAAAAAGTTATATATTATATATACAATTTTAAAAAGTATATAGGTATATATAGAGAATATAAACGTGAATTTAAAATTAAATATTCAAACATTTCAATTTCAATAAACTCAATTTCTAGCGATATGTAAAATAAAATTTGAAATACTCTTACTATTCGTATTTTTGTTTCTGCATCATCATACATATCATAAGCGACTCTGTGGTGTAATTGATAAAAATATCGACCCAAAATTCTTATAAAATTTTGGGGTCGTGGGTTCGAATCCTACTGAAGACGTAAAATATGTTTTGTGTTTTTCGGTTATTTTCGAATCTGAATTTTCACACAGAGTTGTATATTTTCCTATGCGGTTGGACGTAAGGCTAATTACCAACACCGTACAACTAAAAACATTAAGAAACTAACAATAGAAGGCTGTGGTTGGACGCTGTGCGGGCGTAATGCAAAAAAAATAATTTTTTTTATATTATTAAGTGTGTATTTCCCCCCAATAACATCTGAACATGTATATTATTTAAACATTATCATGTAAAGCTCTTTTCTGGAAGTAAAAACCTATCGTGATAATAAGCAAATATAAATTTAAATCAATAAACTTAAGGAAATTTAAAAGCGCAAAAAAAAAAATTCCCCACGTCAACTCTACACATAAACCACGTCAACTCTACACATAAACAAAATAAAAATGTAGTCAAATTGAATGCCGTGGGGGTCCTCTAACATCATATTAGTGATAACTGCAGTGGTGCAAATCGTAACGTAACTGTGAATGGTGAGCGCTACCGTGAGATGATATCCAACTTTTTTTGCCCAAAATGCAAGAGGTTGACTTGCATGCCATGTGGTTTCAACAAGACGGTGCCACATGCCACACAGCATATCCAACAATGGACTTATTGAGGCGAGTTCGGTGAACATTTTATTTCACGTTCGAGACCGGTCAATTGGCCGCCTAGATTGTGCGATTTAACGCCTATACTATTTTTTGTGGGGCTATGTTAAAGCTCATGTCTATACATACAAGCCCGCTTCAATTGACGCAATTGGAAGACAACATTGAAACATTTATTCGTGAGATACTGGCCGACATGTTGGAAAGAGTATGCCAAAATTGAACTAAGCGGATGGACCATTTGAGGCGCAGTCAAGATCAACATTTGCATGAAATAATCTTCAAACATTAAATTATATGGACCGTACTATCGATTCAAATAAAGATTTCGTGCATTTTTCTGAATTTTATGTGTTTTTTTTTTGAAAAACTTTCCTATAGCTTTTAAAAAATCACCCTTTATAAACTTATACTTAGTCAACATTCAGAAAAAAAATGTTAATGTATGATAAAGTAATAAACACACCTGTAATGGCAATTTCTGGAAATAATAAGTTTAAATTATTTCAGATAATCGATAAGATATGTAATAATAAAAAAGAAGCAGTAAATAAATTATGCTAGAAACAACCCCCAAGGATAATATTAATTATAATTTTAATATAAATTATTATATTTTATTTGATTTGGGAAATATTTGAGGAACACTCTATCGGCTTTTGAAAGGTAGGGTTTAAGCATATCTATATTCTATATACTTACATTTATAATCTTTATGCATTTAGTTATTATGCAATATGCAGTATTTATCTCACATACAAGTATAGGTTACACACACGCAACACACAAATGTTTAAAAGTACGATGTGTGTATATAGTGGAAATATAAATGAGGGTGCCAAAAAAGGATATTCATATACAATATTTAAAAGATGTAGGAATGAAAAGAAACATATATACAATATACATTTATTCATTTCAATTTTATTGTAAAATTTCATATCCAATATACACAATGGGTTAAAAAATAAAAAAATAAAATATGTATCCCATAATGTTGACGCGTGTTCGTATACCTCCAATATGAACAAACTATACATAAAATACTTAATATTATATATGAAATTTAACCGCATTTCAAATAAATATAAACAAAAACCAAAAATACCTGAACCAAATCTCAAATGAAAAAAATGATGATATAGACTTGATTTTGAATAAGTTTGAGCAAGAACTCCGCACATACAAATTTGATATGCATATCAGGGCATAATGAACAACAAAAAAATGTACATGTAACAAAAACTGATAAGACGTAAATATATATTAACATATATATGTGATTTTCCAACAAATCAATCGTTTAAAAAGCAACCTTTTTAAAAACAAAAATTCATGGCTAATATGCAGTTTAACTATTAGTGACAAGGGGCTTAACCAACCCCTAGGCTCGAAAGAGGAGGTCATCCTGACCAACTTTTGCTCTACGGTTTTTGGGGGAAATTACCACTGGCGGAGTTATGGGGTACTAAATTTAAGGGGGGAAATCCTTATTTTTGAAGGAGGTAAGGCTGAATATGGTCATGTATATACTTAAATGAAAGGTATTTGTATTACCTATCGTTAGCATAGACTCATTATAATATTGGAGATAGAGGATATAATATTGGAGATAGAGTGAAACTGGTTAATATCATAGGTACTAACTAGCGCTGGTTGTATTAAATTTGTTCTGTTTTAACTGCATTTCAGCCAAATTCATAATATGAAAGCAACCAAAGACCCACATCCAAAAGTGCATAAAATTATTGGATGAATGAATATAATTTATTATAAATTTGGTATATAATATCATTAATATGCATGCTGATAAATTAATGATGATGATTATTATTATTTTTTAAATTGATTTTGTAGAACGAAAGAAAATTATGCTTATTTAATATAGATAATAGATACAAAGCTAAAAAAATGTGCATTTGCAATCTATATTTATATGAATGTATATGTGACGAATATATTTCTGAATACGTTTTACACAGCACCAGAGACCTGTAATGGTTTTTATTTATTGGTTTATTGCAATTCTGAGAAAATAATATATATAGAAAATAAAAATAACTTCTGCCATATAACATAGTGAATACAACGAAAAACCATACGAAAGGAAAAATAACATCTATTTTATAAAAAATATAGCAACGTAAAAATAAAATATTATACTACATATGTACAATATGTACATTGTACATATATAAATATTGAAAAGGTGGGCATTCAAAATAATTTCCGGTTATTAATTGAAATTAAAGGGCAATTATAGTTTTTTTTCTATGAGCGAAATCATAAATTTTCATATTATGTGGGTTTACAAAAAAACCAATGTATATACAGGTGGACAATTATTATATGATCCACATATATCATTGATTCGATATGTTAGGTGTAGGAATTAATAATGCGGATTTTTTGGCTTGAAAATGGCATTTATTTGTATAACAAAATGTAAACGTTTGCCAATGGTTGTTTGGTCGACATTCAACGCCATTGCAAGTTCATGTTGCGTTCTACACGAATTTTCATCCAATAACGCTTGCAATTCTTCGTCTTCAAATTTTTTTGGCTGACCTGGCCGTTCTTTGTCTTCCAACTCAAAATCACCATTTCGGAAGCGTACAAACCATCGTTCACAAGTTGCTTGAGCTGGAGCATGTCCACCATAAGCTTCAACCAACAAACGATAACTTTCAGCAGCGGTTTTCTTCAAATTAAAGAAAGTTATTAAACTTCCCCCCAAAACAACTTTTTCAGGCATGTGTTTCGACAAATTCGAAGCAAAAAAAAGCTTTGTTGTTTACACTTCAATGAAATGACATATACTGAAATTTATTTAGTTTTAGAACCATTTATTGTTGGAGGATTGAACAGTAATTTTTTAGATTGCATTACATCGATAAACAATACGAACTAAATGAAATGCGCTAGATGAAATGTGTTAGAATACATTTCTTGAACATACAATTAGCTATAACAATGAATCGTTTTTAACAAATATATGACAATCCTACTGAATGCATAAAATATGTTTTGTGTTTTTCGTTTATTTTTCGAATCTGAATTTCAACACATATTGTAGTATTTTGTATTTTCCGATTGCGGTTGGTCGTACGGTTAATTACCGACACCGTAAAAGGCACAAATTAAGAAACTTACAACAGAAGGCTGTTGTTGGGCGCTAAAACCAGATTGTTGGTTGTATAGCGTAAAATTTATTATTATTATGACAATTAATAATGATTGATTTCGTTGGGTTTTTGAAATGCGATTGAAATCATTTTAAAGAAACAACATCTAATTATATCATTTTTATAGTTTGTTTAAAGTTCATTTGATTCTTAATAAAATAAACAAAATTTAACACATGGTAGTTACGCTTCCAAGACGTCTCTTTCTTTTTTATATATACACGCCGCATTATCCACTTCACCCCCACAAAATTTAATATTACACAATTTTATTGTTTTAAATCACCTAACAAATGCCTAGTTCAAACTATGAATATTGATATCGCGATATCTTCATAATAAAATTTGGATTCAAACTATGAAAATTTTTATGAACATATCGTATAATTGCTGTTCTGATGCTATTGTCTTTTTTTATATAGATTTTTGGATATTTAAAATGTATATAACCTAAAAATCACATTCTTATAATTCATTAAATTGCGATATTGCTGTTTAACCATCGTTTTAATTTTTTCGATATATTGGTTTAAAATCGATATATTGGTTTAAAATTTAAATTAAAGTATTAAATTAAAGAATAAAATAAAATAAAAAATGCAATGTCAAATTTATGATGATATGTTCATAAATTTATGTACATTGATGCACACATTTGCTCTTATCATAATACATAATTAATCAAAGTGTAACACTTTTCAGAGTGGCTAAGCAACAGTTTCTTTAATGATTTTTGTAGATAGAATGTTTTAGAAAAATATTGTTGTATTTGTTGGTAAAAGGAATTAATGTATATTTAGAATATAAATCCTTGAGAAATTAACTGTAAATTTGAAATATTATTTATAAAAGAGGAATTGTTTTTAGAAATTACAAATATTTACAAAATTATACAAAAAAATTGTGAGGGATCAACTTCATCCCACTGTATCCACTTCACCCCGGTTTAAGGTATATTGATTGCCCATAAAATTCAATATGAATATTAAGTTTAATTTTGTATATCTATATATAGCGAAGGATTCTTAAATATGTTAAGGTAAAATTGAATGTGAATAAACCTGAATTTGATATATATATATAAGGAGAGGGTCCACATATTATCATTGTCCAATACACAATATGCAAATTTACAAACAAAATTCTATAACACAGGTAAAAATGTATATAGATACACCTGATAATATAAATATGTTTGTAATGTATCTACATATATATAAAAAACAATTCCATTGTCTAAAGTTGTTGTCCTCGAATCAACCATATACCATATATCAATTCATTGCAAAACAATAATAAAATAAAATAATTTATTCTTTTATTTTATTTTTATTATTGTTTTCAATTTATTGAATAGTTTCATATTTTTCTGCATTGTATTTTATATTGTATTTTAAGATTAACGTATTAAGTAATTTATTGTCTTATCTATCCTGAATGAATTATCGTATATATTTAAATATCGAAAAGTTTCAAATATATGGGCATATCTATGAATTCTTTATCTAAATTTTCGTTACACGAAACCTTTATTGTATAAGACAAACCCTTTATATGGATAAGACAAAACTTTTAAGTATGAAAAATATGTATGTATGAAAAATATGAAAAATTGGTAGCAAAAAAACGCATTAAAAAAAACAACGCATACGGGTTTCAAATTTTCAAATTAGATTTTTTTTTTAATTTTTGATCATGCGACGAATAGGAACTTGCATACACAGTCTTCGAAACTTAACCATCTCACACATAAAAAAGCGGATATCTTAAATCTCAGTCCAATCAGTCAGTCAGTAATTTCCGAGAAAAAGTTCAAATCTTTTCCGAATTTTTGTTTAACAATTTTAGACATAAAAAATGTAATTGTTTCCAAACTAAACTAATAAGCTACTTACTGAATCTGTTTATTATTTGTTTATTCAGAATTGTTTTTATAATATTTATTCAGAATTTTTTTATAGCGTAAAAAATCAGACCTTTACCATTTTTGAATGTTTTATATATTGTTACTATTGGGTAATATATTTTTATATATTCTTAAATAACATTCAATACAAATGAAATAACTAATTTTTATAAGGATACTGTTTACTTCAATGTTTGATTTATTATTCCTAATTGGTAACTAACCGTGGTATGTGTTGGCAGAAAACAACCAACACGCATACCACGGTTAAAAGTCAGCGTACGGGATACGGCTACATTTTTCGGCAAATTATAATTTGTTTATAATCGAATTGATAAGAAGAGAATATATTGTCGGGAACAGAAGAAGTGAGTACGATTATAAGTTTATAATCAGATTAAGAAAGTTCCCCGACCAAGAGGAAGAAATAAACAAAAATGAAATACATGGCATTAGATCGGATATTCCATATGGTTGAGAAAAATTGTTAATCGACAACAAATTTTTAATTAATTGAATAAAAACGATTTATCATTTTGTATAGATAATTACTATATGTCTGTCGCATAAATTTCTGCATATGAACAAATTACTATATTACATCACTATATATTTCTATTGTTATCCGTTAAATTTTTCTCTAGAACTGTAGATGATTATTGACTTAACGCACATATCCCTATTGTTAAAGCATTAGTATACATGTACATATAACACTTCGTTCAATAATGTGTGTGACTAATTAATTAAAACACATTTTTTTGCCAAAATTCGTTTTTATTCATCAAGATAGTCCCCTTTTAGGGAGATACAATCATTCCAACGCTTTTCCAATCTTTCGATACCGCCTTTGTAAAACGATTTTTCTTTGCCTTCAAAATAGGCGTTAGTTTCGGCGATTACTTCATCATTTGAGCCAAATCTCTTACCACGGAGCATCCTTTTGAGGTCTGCGAAGAGCCAGTAGTCGCTGGGGGCTAAATCTGGAGAATACGGTGGATGGGGAAGCAATTCAAAGCCCAATTCGTTCAATTTTGCCATCGTTTTCATTGATTTGTGACACGGTGCATTGTCTTGGTGGAACAACACTTTTTTCTTCGCCATATGAGGCCGTTTCTTTGCGATTTCGACTTTCAAACGCTCCAATAACGCTATATAATAGTCGCTGTTGATGGTCTGCCCCTTCTGGAGATAGTCGATGAATATTATTCCATGCGCATCCCAAAATACAGACGCCATAACCTTGCCAGCCAACTGCTGCGTCTTTGGTCGCTTTGGGCGGCTTTCGCCGGCTGCATGCCACTCAGCAGACTGCCGATTTGACTCTGGAGTGAAATGGTGGATCCATGTTTCATCCATTGTGATGTACCGTCGCAAAAACTCCGACTTATTGCACGTAAACATGTCCAAACAGCTCTTTGAATCATCGGTTCGTTGTTGTTTTTGCTCCGGTGTGAGCAAACGCGGCACCCATTTGGAACACACCTTTTTCATACCCAAATGTTCGTGTATTATGGTTTGTACACTGCCTGCTGATATCTTCAGAATGTCAGCAATCTCCCTCACTTTCACTTTACGGTTGGACATAATGATTTTCAGTGTTTTTTCAACGTTTTCCGGAATAACAGCGTCATTTGGCCTTCCAGTAGATGGAATGTCATCGGTGTCTGTACGACCACGTTTGAATTCGGCATACCAATAACAAATGCTTCTTTTTGATGGAGCAGAGTCCGAGTAATGTTTTTCAAGCCATTCCTGGCATTGAACAGTATTTTTTTTCATTAAAAAACAATGATAAATCAGCACAAGGAATTGCTTTGAATTCATTTTTTTTTAAAACACAAAAATAGCGTCACTTATAGCACTGTAACTTGTAAACAAATGATCTGATTAACATATGATGTTGACAGTAAGCCTAAAAAGGTTGCCAAATGCGAAAAAAAATATTGATTTAGTTCTAGGGACGCCATCTATGTGTCAGTCACACACATTATTGAACGAAGTGTTACATCTCAAAACGAATGTCTCGCATATAATCTTACAATGTTTGCATATATATATTCATAATGCACTTATTATATTATTAATGCACAACATATATGAAACAAGATAAAATATCCAATGTGTGGTACTGCGATGCTATAAAATAAATACATATATGATGGTACATACTATATAAATTATGAAAACAAATTGTAACATACGGATTATCAATATTATACATTATTTAATATATTAATATATACAGTGTGTCCCAGTACAACCCTACAAAGCCGAATACCACGTATTCCTGAGACCATTTCCAGTGGAAAATCGTTCCGGAAGGGGGGGTCTAACTTCAACCCCTACCGAGTTACAGGAGGTTGAACAAATGGTGTTCTTTGAAAAACATGGGTTCACTTAAAAACTTATAACTTTCAAACCATTGAAGTTAGGATCAAAATTAGATACTCTATTTATAGGTAATTGAATTACCTTTAATTTTGCTCGGGATACAATTTTTGCTAACTACCCCACTTTTGGAGTTATTGATGCTCAAAGTACAAAAATATTCAAATTTCCCATCAACTTTTTCAGAAAAATTGATTTTTCTCGAAATTTTCCGGGGTAAAAAAATTTTTTTTCTTCAGTAACTTTTGTGTGCCATAAAATTCCCTTTAAGTCCACCCTAGAAAGTTAAGCGCTGCGACCTATAGATTTTGAGTTATTACGTGATTTGTAACGGCGAAACATGATAAAAATTAAAGTTTTTTTTTTTAAATGATAAATGCGATGTAATTTTATTTAAAATTTTCAATATGAGAACCATTTTTTAATTTTTATCATGTTTCGCCGTTACAAATCACGTAATAGCTCAAAATCTATAGGTCGCAGCGCTTAACTTTCTAGGGTGGATTTAAAGGGAATTTTATGGCGCACAAAAGTTACTGAAGAAAAAAAATTTTTTTCCCCGGAAAATTTCGAGAAAAATCAATTTTTCTGAAAAAGTTGATGGGAAATTTGAATATTTTTGTACTTTGAGCATCAATAACTCCAAAAGTGGGGTAGTTAGCAAAAATTGTATCCCGAGCAAAATTAAAGGTAATTCAATTACCTATAAATAGAGTATCTAATTTTGATCCTAACTTCAATGGTTTGAAAGTTATAAGTTTTTAAGTGAACCCATGTTTTTCAAAGAACACCATTTTTTCAACCCCCTGTAACTCGGTAGGGGTTGAAGTTAGACCCCCCCTTCCGGAACGATTTTCCACTGGAAATGGTCTCAGGAATACGTGGTATTCGGCTTTGTAGGGTTGTACTGGGACACACTGTATATAATTTAAACTTTAAATATAGTGATTTCACTTTGAATTAAAGTTTATTTTCTTTTATGTAATATAAACGTGGTTTGTATAAAACCGTATTCAATTAGTTTAATTTTTTACACGAACACACACATTTCCCTGAATAAACAATACGAAAGAAATTTTCACAAAAAATACAACGATACGTGTACAAACATACACGTTACGTTATATACATATATACATATTTGTTTGTTTCTATGCATATCAACAGAATTTGCAAAAAAATTTCTATCTTATTTTACAGGATGTTAACTATTTTCATTTAAAAAGTTTTCATTATTTAGTAATGGTATGTGTATGATTTGTATACGTATATTAAAGAAAAATTGTAGATTATTTCTATGAATTGGTTTTATACCTCACATTCCGGCAACAAAACAAATGCATACAAGAGTATATATGAATAAATGTTCATATATGTTTTAACCCTAAACCAGAGATGGTTTTTGTTTACGTATATTTTTCTATCGAATATGAAAACTGAATTTCAACACTTTTTAGGTAATGATTTGATGTTTTTTAAACTATAAACTTTTAAAAATCATCGTTTTAGAAAATGAGTTTTTCCATAATCTAGAGAAAACCTTTATTTGCAATAGAAAATACACAAACTCATCAATGTATCCTATAAGTATATCACTATATAATATAAGGGTTAAATTTGTATTCAAATATAAATATGGTATTATACAAAAATAACAATTTTTCAATGTCAAAAAAGTGTATTCTGGCGTGTATATACTCTCAAAAATCTGTATATTATATGCGCATGTACATTTTGTTAAAAGATAGATGGTTATATTGATTATTTGGTTATATCTAAAAAGAACCCTACAAAGATAAAAATATATATACTACTCTAACCACTATTATATCGGTCACCTGCTATTTTATTCGTATGCTCGACTTTGAGATGCCTTGAGAGGACTTTAAACGATAATTTTTTAATCCTTCAAATTTTATTTCATAAAATGATGGTTTTAGTTAAATAATTGCGCAGACAGAAGTAAAAAATCTTTTAAATTCAATTAGTTATGGAATTTATTTCAAAATGATTCAATTTCACAAAAAAAAAATTTGACCATTATAATATCGGACACTTATATTATACACCGCTAATCTCCTTTGTAATGCCTCCTTTGGCCTTTATAATAGCCTCCATTCTCTTAGACGTGGTATTTACTAAATTTTTACATTCAACCGGTGTCATTTCAATGATTTTTCTTGGAATTCTTCACTCCTTCAATTGTAACTTTTATATCATGTTTTTACTTTGTTTTATTAATGCCCACAACGATTCTATTGAACATAAATCAGGACTTGAAGATGTCCATTTCTAAAAGTGGACTTCTAAACCCATTTCTTTAGCTTCCAACAGTTCTTAGTTGCTTTAGCGGTTTGTGGTAGGGCAACATCTTATTGAAATGTATATTCGCAGTTTGAATATAATTTAATAGTCGATGGCAAAAGGTAGTCATTTAATATATGAATGTGTTTTTGGGAGTTAACCGTACACTAAATGAAATGTAAATTAATAAAATTAAGTAAGTAAATTAAAAAAAAGAAACGGCTCCTTTTGAAATGTAAATGATAATAACTGGGTGAAAATTTCACAGTGCGTTTTAAACAATCAAGATGGAATGCTTCATTTTTTGTGTGAATTACTCGAAGAATACAAAAACACCGGATGAATGCAAAAACTTAGTAAATACAACGTCTAAGAGAATGGATGCTGTCATATAGGCCAAAGGAGGTGTTACAAAGAAGATTAGTGGCGTGTAATATAAGTGTCCGATATTATAATGGTCAAATTTTTTTTTGTTAAATTGAATCATTTTGAATTAAATTCCATAACTAATTGAATTTAAAAGTTTTTTTACTTCTGCCTGCGCAATTATTTAACTAAAACCATCATTTTATGAAATAAAATTTGATGGATTAAAAAATTGTTGTTCAAAGTCCTTTTTTGGCATCTCAAAATCGAGCATTCGAATAAAATAGCAGATGTCCGATATAATAGTGGTTAGAGTAGTATATACATTTTGGTATTTTGGGGTGACTCTGGGTGTAACGTGTAATTGATAAAAATGCCAACCTATTCTTACAAAATAGTGGGGTCGTAGGTTTGAATCCTACTGGAGAAATAAAATATGTTTTGTGTTTTTGCAAACACCAATTCGTTATTTTCTTATTTTTGGTTATTTTCGAATCTGAATCTTCATGTATAGAGTTGTATATTTTCCCAAACAGTGGGTCGACGTCGTACACAAAATAACTAATTACCGACATCGCAACAAATACAGTAACCAATAACAGCAGGCTCTTGTAAGACGCTAAAACCAATTGTCGGTTGTAATACGAACATTTTTTTAAAAATATATTTTGATAAGAGAGTAAAGTGCATATACATGTGTTGTATATAGAATTTTTATTGTGCGGGTACTTTAAAAATAGATGCTTTTTGTTTTTACATATATTATATATGGTATATATGGTATATATGTATATATATCAGTAATATTTTATATTAAAGAAGCCCCTTGTTAGATAAGGAAATCGGTAAATTAACAGAACAAAATTTGATGTATCTTTGCATGTATTATATATATATTTAGACACATAATTATGTCAAAATTAAATTCAGGTAAACGCGCAAATTGTAATTTCATTACTTAAAAATTATCATTTGTGATATGAATAAACTATCTTAGATTCGAACCGTATGTTACCTTTTTTCGTCTAATCACCTATTTTGTACGAAACGATTTTGTCCAACTTCATGTAATTTTTCTCTGTATTCAATTTCAATCAAAATTCCCTGAGATTCACGTAATCTACAATACTCATACAACTACCAGATATATTGCAATAATTCTTGAAGGAAAATCTATATTATTAGAAAATATTCATCCATTTATTACATTACTATATTGAAATGAAATGATATAACATATATAAACAAAATTATAAACCAGAAAGAATACTATTTTACAATTGTTATGTTTACCAAAACAATGTGTGGTAGGTGCTGTGTAAACGGTAAACGCTGACGGAATTAATATATTGTAACAAAATAAAGATCAAATGATGATCAAGGAAACAATCATCGGAATGATATATATTGTATATATATATACGTTTTCTTTTTCTTTATAAAGCATAATATATGGATGAATGGTATATATGATAAAAGGCTTGTCCCGTATGTGATTGCTTTGCATATATTATTCACTTCACGGGGTTTTTTGTTTTATTTTATGGTATACCTTCTTTTTGAGTTTGCCGCAAGTTTTTTTAATATGTTTTTTTATTATAGGTAAAAATATATATATATGTACACACTATACAGGAAGTCCTAAGGATAGGTAATTTCCGGGCATTAGGTTGAATCATGGTAGAAATAGGGTTTTGTAACCAAATATTCAATCAAATTATGAATTTTGGTTTGTGTACTGTACACCATTATTAATTTTCAGGATTATACTTTGGTTACTGGAATATTATATTTATCTATATATTATATTATCCATATGGATACCAGATACGACAACTTGCGATTCAAAATTTGACAGGACAGGCAGACAAAAT
This sequence comes from Dilophus febrilis, assembly GCA_958336335.1. NCBI lineage: Eukaryota > Metazoa > Arthropoda > Insecta > Diptera > Bibionidae > Dilophus > Dilophus febrilis. The sequence continues at coordinate 55,231 of OY284470.1, read as the reverse complement.
ACAAGACATAATAATTTAATTTGTTCGAAATTCCCGGATTTAGGTGCTTAATCAAATTTGAAAATTAAATTTCTGCTGATGACTTTTAAATTAGCGAAATACAGACTTTATAATCCCCATAATATCATAACCTAAGACATCTTGTGTATTCCAACGAAGTTATTATATATACAGGTTTTTTTTTGTTTCTTTAATTTTTATGAGATTCATTTATATATAATAATATTGTTGTTAAGCTTATAATAAAATAATTTTTCTGTATGCATGTATTAGATTTTTTAAAATAATTTTTATTTTTATCATTATCTTATTATTATTATTATTATTTTTTTAATTTTTATTATGGAAATTTATAAAAAAAATTAATTATTCAATTCCAATTACATTAAAAAAAAATAGAACTAGATTAAAGTTCTCTCATAGATTATAGTATAAAATAAATTTAAAAAAGAAAATTGTGTGTATCAATTCTTTGCATATATTGACGTATTTATTTTTCTATATATTTTATTTTATTGATATATATAGAAAGTTTTTTTTAAAAAATGATATATAAATAAATATAAAGGGGAAAAAATCATTTGTCTTATTATCTTTCATTACAAAAAACAGAAGATAAATATCTGAATAACAATCCATATAAAGATGCAATTATTAAAACACCCATCCATCTAGCACATATACAAATTAGTAATCGCATCATAAAAATGCCGTTAATGTTTCTTTTTTGGAAATTATATTTCAATGATGTTGGTAGGATGTGGTTAATCTGTTTTGTAATGAAAACCGCTATAACCACAATATTTTTATTTATTTTAATTATATTATATTGAAAGTTCTTGTTTTTTTGTCGTTTTGTCGTTTTTGGGTGTATAATTATTTCTCGTGTTCATTTTTATATAAATTCATTTTCACTGAAAGTGAAAACCAACTATACCAATTTCGCAAGCAACAATGAAATATTTGATGTGAGTTTTTATGTCAAATGTTTATCATACATTAAAAATATATTGTATGACACTTTTCATTTACATTAAATTCTCAAATTCACCGATATTTTTCGGTGATAAAAATTGATCGAAATATGTTTAAAGATAATCTGAATGTGTAAAAATGTTGAGTAACATTTAAGGCATAGCACGTATTTGGATAAATTTATATATTATATATATATATATTAGATATATATATATATATAGATAGAACATTAAATTAGAAAAGAATTTTAATTTTTGATTTATTGATTTATTAATAACATCAATTACAGTTTTTTTTAATTGATATCAACTTGTGTTTAAAAGACTTTAGGAAAGCTTTTGACTAAATAATATAAAGGTTTAATAATTTTAGTTTAATCTAAACACATGACCTATATGATATTATCTTCTTATTCCAATGGTCTGATTTTTTTATTAAACAAAACATAAAACAAAATAACTCATTTCAGAGATCTAATAATGATTTTTAAAGACATTTGTAAGACCTCTTAATGGTGACGCTAAAGTATTTCATTAAAATATATATAGAGTATAAGAAAAATTGTAAAGATTAACAACTTTGTAGTGCGCGTATATATTAATTATATATACTAATATATTGTTTAAATGAATACTAATTGAACAAATCGCTACAAAACAGAAATAATAATAAAAAGTGGAATATGTTTTATGTTTTATTCACTAACCACAAAATTGCTATATTAATATATACCATGTAACGCAGCTTCAAATAGCAAAAAGAGTTACTATATTAAATCAATAAGCAAAAAAACATATTTATACGTATATGTATATCGAAGCATAAATACAATTAAAATCATTTTCATATTATAAACAACTGCTCCATATACCTCCTCTTCTTATTTTTTATAGCGCCTCTTGATATTTTCATCATCATTCTTTCGATTTCTTATGAAAATATTAAATCACTTTTATATCTATTCATATTTATATTGTATCGCAATGTATACAAACGAAAAAATTTAAACCAAGCATATAATAGATTTTGATTATCAATAAAAGAAAATATGTTTACATTAAAAAAAATAGAAATTGTATAAATATAAATATATTAAACTTACCCTTATTTATTTGAATATTTGAAAATATAGATTACTTTTAAAAATTATTGTCCTACATTTTTATTTATAATATTGTTTTTAAATTCCTTAAGTTTTTTTTAATTTAAAAAATATTTGGATTTGTATAAGTTTTTTAAGTTTATTTTAATTTTATTATTATTATTATTTTTTGTTTTTTTACCAAGATATAAATCCATTCTAATTCTTTTGCATTTGATATTCATTATTTACAAATAACAACAACAATTTTAAATCATTATTTTTAGCAAATATATACTATAATGATTGCATGTATAGAAAAAAGATACACATCATCCACATCGAGTGGGAACATTTCAAGGATGCGCTTAATTCAATCTATAAAAAGAAAACACAATGATTTTTTTTCATAGCGATATATATATAAATTTTGCATTTAAATTTTTCGTCACACACTTAAAATAAAAAATATTTAATATTTAATATTTAATAAATAAAAACATAAGCATTTATCGGTAAAAATGATTCAAAATCGGTAAAAACAAATATAAGTGGTTTTTTTTTCTTTTCAAATAATAATTTTATTATTCGTCGTACACAATGGTAAAAAATTATCATTAGCAAAATGCACCATAGACCACGATTTATTTATTTTTGTTAAAATTTCAAATAACACACGATTGATGTTAAACATATTTTGTATTAATATATATTATTGATAATATTTTTTAAACATTTGTGTGTGGTTGTTGGTTAATGATGGCGTGAATATGAACGAAAAAATAATCATATATAATTTTATTTTGTTACATAAACTTAAATAACATTTTAACATAGAATAAAGAAAGTTGTAATATTATTTATTGTGGATGTACAAAGGTATTTACTAATATACCTACATTTAATTAAAGTATTGAATTGGTTTGATTTATTTATTAAACTGTTTATATATATGTCTAAGATTTACACCTGGTATTTAATTTCTAGATACTCATTAAAATTTATAAATTACGTCATTTATTCATTACTTCACATTCATAATGTTCCAGATTTTGATTTCTATTCCCGTAAACATACAGAGGGAAAATTTAACAACTTTAAAATATAGATCGGCAGAACGCAATAAACATTTTATTATTTCAGTGATGTGATTTATGTGATTTATAATTATAAGATATTGGACTCATATAAGACAGAATAAGACGGATTTCATTTTTTAATTAAAAATCGTTTTTATAATTAAACCGTGAATATATATGGATATGATATCTTACGTAATTCATAGGTTGGTAAAAAAAATAAAATGTATATATAAAACCTTATGAAATGTCAAACGTTATTCAAACGAAAAGACGTTAATCTTTTATATCTATGTGCATTGCAAATTATAAAATAGTAAATAGATATATCGTATATGCTTACACAAAAATTTATATATATTAAAAAAAATAAAAATAAAATTCATTATAAGGCAAACTATATGTGCAAAAATTAATAAACCTTAAATTCTTCTATATTTATATGTTCATAAGTAATTGTAAAAGAGATACATATATTTGTTGACAAAGAAATGAAATCACATAGAGTAAATAAACATATTTAATAAATAAATCATGAAATCATAACTCAACAAAATAAATATTTGGCCAGTTTCAAAAAATACAAAAATATTCAACAATTATATTTTGAAGAATTATTTGAACCAATGGAAAACCATCATCATTTGTAAAAAAAATCCTTGCATTTCATCATAACAATGCATCAACATAAACCTAATGTAAATAAAAGAATTATTTAACAATTACAAATATAATTTTATTGCAAAACATTTAGAAGAATGTATAATACATATTTGCGATACACAATCATTGAATCTATATCATATAATATATGATATTGATTTAATGAACCATACAATTAAACTGAAATGGATCTCTAAAAACTGAATATTTATTGTGATGCATTGCTGTTATATTCTTATTGAATATGGTGTTGGTATTGATTATCGTGTTGTTGAGAATCCCCAGCTCTATCATATATAGCGATTCTGCCATTACAATTTTATTGATTTACCATTGAATATTCCACATATTCATTCGTCTAATAATTGTTGAATTTGATGGTATTTAAAGACGAAATGATGTGTATGTAATATATGAATATCCTTATCCTTTTATATATATAAAATATTTTCTGAATTAAAAGGAAAAATTGCATGGAGGATGAACGATGTCATTCGTCCCCCTCACAAGTTTATTCTTTGCTTGCACAGTGCACAGCATGCAAAATTGTACATCATCTAAATAATTCTATGATGTATATATGTATATATGTATATGCATGGATTTACAATATACATATGCATATATCTAAAAAGTATAAATTATATTTACTCATACCTAGGTATATTTTATATATGGTACGAATATTGTATAAATAATATATTTTCAAAGTTATCTTGTTCACTGATGCATGAACTAATTGCAGAATTGCACAGAATTTTTCAACAAAAGTATAATAGGAAATAAATTTTATATGTGAATTTATTTTCATTTTTCATAATGATTACCGATTTTGTTGTTCTTGTTTGTATTGTCGGTGGTATAAAATATAGATTTCATTATTACTTTTCTTTATTAATTCGGCAACAGAAATTGCTAGTTACACTCTCGAGTAAATTTTGGAAAAAATATATACTGAAAAAATGAATTAATTTTATCTTTGGTTTGGTGGATAACAGGCTGAACAATCTCACATGCTTCTGTTCCCACAAATTACAATATAACATTATAAATAAAAAAGTAATCTTAAGAACTAAAAAAAGGTGTCAAAAGGTAATCAAAAGATCTATTATGTAAGAACCAAACAAGTTATTGGAACAATTTAACTTTCAAATATATATTTCACTGTGACTCTATGGTCAAATGCACAGAAAATATTGAAAATTAAATAATAAAAAGGAAGAGATAAGATGTGTAAGTATAAATATTAATTTGATTTTTATTAATTTTATTCTTTAAATCATATATGTAATTGAGATTCAAAAGAAAATGAAATGTCTTTAAATCATACATGCAATTGTGACGCTTATAATATTAATTTTTTTAATTTTACCACCAATATTGGTATCACACATTTATATGGGTTTATTTATTACGTAAACAAAAATAAATATGTAATAATATGTGGGGGTGCCATGGGGAATTTTTCCACAAATGGGGATTGCCCATCTGATGGAAAATGTGCGAAAGCTCGCTAAATCTCTATGAAAACATGTGTTGTGATGTATTAGAAAGTTGTTCTACGTTGCAAATTAAGGGAGGTGTGCAAACACCCCAAGCTCCCCACCCTTATCCATCCGTATCCATTAAGCGCATGAGGGTTAACGTGGAGACATATGTATTACTTTATCATTTTACATTTTACATTTACCATTTTACTGTATATCATTTATGTAAATATATATCAAGTTAGGGTACATGATAAAAATATATATATAAAATTAAAGTAAAATGTTCTTTCAAAAAAAATATATAAACACCGTATATCTCTAAACACCGTATATCTCTAAACACCGTATATCTCTAATTACAATATAAATATTTTTTTTTATAGATTATGGATCGTGACTGTATATAAATTGTAATATGAAATTTAAATGAATTCAACATTAACAATTGATTTAATTCATTTCATGCAAAAAACATTTATTTCATAGCAATATTTATCATAGTAATGTTTTGATTTATGATAGTCCATAGTAAATTTTTCTCTAAAACAAATAAAAATTTCCATTATTTCTTTTGACTTGATTGTTTCTATATAAATAACCAAAAACATCAAATTTTTTTATATTCATATAGTATAGTACAATATTACCACCATTCGTATGGCAAACACGTCATAATTCAACAAGCGAATGAATATTACAATACAATACGCTCGTCGTGATAATGTGGGTTGACGTCGTCCATTCATTTGTCTGTCTTCAAATCCCCAAAACCAACCATAAGAAAATACTATTAATAAAACTAAAAATGTTTGTTCATCTCAAATTTCATTATAATTTAAATGAGAAATATGAAGTTGAGGCTTTACTAAAAATATAATAATAACAACACACAGAACATAGCAATATGAATAAAAGTTCGCAATGAATGATAATATATTTCTTCTGTTTTATTTTTTATCTTATTTCGCTGGTTATTGTTATATATATATATATATATATATATATATATAGGGTTATTGGATGTGTTTTTGTTTAAATTTTTTTTGCACTTACACAAACCCCACTCGAATATTTTTTCTCTTTGTAAATCAAGATAAAAATACATGCTATCACGCTATATATAGGAGGAAAATGATCACAAAAATTTACAAAACTGCGTGTTTAATATGTTTTATATTTATTTTTATTTTACTTTTCCAGCAATCATTTCTCAAAAACAATAAAAAAATTAAATAAATGAATAACAAAATATTATTTTATATTTTGGAATTTTATGTTTTTAATATGGTTTGTTTTATTTCAGTCTAAAAAATTTGATGTCCGTATACGCAGAAATTACTTATAATATCTTACTCTTTTATTTATTTTGTTTGTTTTTGATTGATTTAGATATTTTGCGTGTAGGTATATAAAATAATGGAGGAATTTGTAAAAATAGCGTCGCATATTTCATTCTTAAAACGGCAATTCCATATATACATGTATGTATATGAACTGAATGTTTTTATTTCAGTGTCCTTGACATTCAGATCCCAATAAAAATAAGAAACTATTCTGCGTATATACAATTTATTAAAATAAAATAAAAAAAAAGTGTAAACACAATTAGGATACACAGGCCCGTTTTAGCCAATTTATGCGCCTGGCTCAATTAATAATATAAAGCGCCCTGAAACATGATAAGAAAAAACCTATTAATTTATTTTTTGCATTTCAAAATCAAAACAATAAGGTATGTCCCACAAGGAGCTCTAGGAAAATCTGACAAGCATAAGTTTAATTTATCAGTTCTCTGTCCGTAGCTCTTGGTTCCAGAAATTTTCTCTAGAACTCTAAGAATTTGCTTTATTATTTAAAATATCTGATCGTTTTCAGCGCCCCTAGGCAACGGCGCCTGGTTCGTTCCGAGGATACAGCATGTGATATATTTGCATACCTTATATTTGCATTGGGGTCGTAATACATGTTTAGATTGGAAATGAGCTATAGAACCTTTCAGTGCCGGATTGGTATCGGGATACTATGTATAAAACGTTTACAAAATTCCCAAATAAATCGGTTATCAATTCAGAACAATGTTGATTTTTGCATGGAAAAACTACAATTTTGTTGATGATAATTTTCAATAGCTTTTCTTTGCGGTGATTTTTCGATTTAATATAAAGATAGATAAATTTCTGCTACTAGATATACGATCAGCTTCGAATACAAGTTGAAAACTCATATCCGTAGATAACCGCAGCCGATCGGTTATTATATAATTTAAAGATTTATATTGATTACGATGTAATGATAAACAAATAAATAAATAAATATACAATATTATATAAGACGTTGAATTTAAAACACACATATAGTAATCGTGTAATTGCTTGCCTTCTACTACTGGAATTGCAACAAATTTTATTATTAAAATAAAATTAATTAATCGTACATTTATTTTGTACAATTTTTTTTTACTATAAAACTATTTCAAAATGAATTTAAATGAAAAAAAAACAAAAACAATTTCTCTACTATTATTATTTCTTTTGCTATGTTTTTCTAATTGCTATGTTTTTTTGTATACTAAAAAAATTACATTTTAAAAAGAAACAAAATTATTTATTTTTGTTTGTTAATTAATATATTATAAGTATTTCACTTTTGCATTAATAATCGCCCGTCAGGTTGCTTCACAAATCAGGATTTTCTTAAAAAATAACCAAACTTTGACCCCCCCAATCTCCGGAAGGGGGGGTGACCGCCAAAAAATTATAACGGTTATTTTGTCTGTGCAACATAGGCTTTCGATTGCAGGTATCCCCAATGTCCTAGCTCAAGGTCCGCTAAACTGTATATTCGCCGAAACGTGTAAAGACCACACATATAATATTTTGTTTGAGGTTCATATCTCGAAAAGACACCCTGTAAAACTTTCCGTCACACATGCTTAAAGACTTGCTAAATTAATAAGCTATAATTTTGCCATATATCGCAATACTCTATTTCTAATAGTTTCGAAGTTATTCACAAACCTCAAACTTTGGAGAACAAGAAATAATATGTGTGGTCTATAATCGTTTCTTTACCAAAAAAAGCTTAAAAAAATGTTTTTTTTAGTATCAACATATTATATAATTTATTTTAATTTAATTGCAAAACGATCCCTTTGAGGAATTACAATAAATCGTGATAATTATTACATTTTTGAAATCCAAAAAATATCTAAAGCAAAGTAGATACCCTTAATAATATATAACAGATATACTATAAAAGATACCTTTAACAATGTCATACCCCTTTAATCAATATCCGTATCCTTATAAATTAATATTTAAACCTTTCACTATTGAATTGATTTCGCTTATGGACGAAAGGTAGAGAATGGGTTACGATGATAACCCTAAAATCGTAAAATCATCGTCAATATTTTTGATAATATTCACCATATTTTTTCGTGTTCGTGTTCACATATGGATTGTATTTCAGATCAGCCTAATCAGATCGGCGTAATACTAACGTAACTAACGTAATAAGAGCGATCAATGTCCAGTCGTGCCATCACATGAGACACATACACCTCCAAATAAGTTCTACAGAACAAAATTTGTGGGCTTTAATTTTTTTCTAACCGAATGAAACGAATAAAATATTTTATTGCATTTTAATAAAAATATAATCATTTAAATACAAAATTAATGAAAAGTTATTTTTTAACATTTTGTATTGTTATTTGGTAATATAATAATCCAATTAATTAGAAAAATGGATAAATATATTCATTCTCATAATTCGTTCGTATCTATATGTGCCAAGGCCCTAATTAAATAAATAAATCAATCAATACCAATCACTTTAATATACAATGATCACCAATATGATTTAAATGTTAACAAACAATTTTCCCAAAAATAAAAATAAATAAAAAATGTAATAAGCACACGAAAAATAGGTAGAATATATACAAATACTAATAGAACAATAAAACATAGTCAATTGTTATTTAAAAAAAAAATATATAAAAATAATTTTCAAATAAAATGTGTATGAAACAGTAGGAGGTATCTCAAAATTTCATAACTAAACAAAAAATTATATAAACTTTTGTAATTTTAACAAATGACAAATCATCATTTTTTTAACAATAATTTTTTGATTCTACAATAAGAAAAAAACAGCAACCGTAAAATTGAATATGAAAGAAATACAACAATCATACAACTCTGCAGTATTTTTTTACTGTACAAAAGACTATAACTTAAAATTAACAACTCTTTTAAATACGAAACAAAATTTCTATCATAAAAATATTCCCAATAAAAAAAATACTTCAAATTTTAAGGACTATTTTTTATTTTGATACATTTTTTAATGATAAAATTTATCTTTGGCAGATTTTTATATTTATAAGTGGTCATTTTTATTATATTATTCTATTTATTTGTTTAGCATTTATTTTTCTTTGTAAAATATTTTGTTTGTATATAGTATTTAGTTTTTTGAAATATATAATTCGATTTACCTGCTAATCTTTATTGAAAGTTATGTGCATTTAATACATATAATATATGTATACAAATATTATTATATGCGATACCAAAAATTATTATCGCGATAGCGATATCGATACTGGACTCAAATTTATATCGCAATAGCGATAACGATACCAAATTCAGGATTGTATCGCGATAGCGATACCGATACTCGTTGCGATACTTTTCAAAAAATGTTAAGGAAAAGAAATTTGTATTTTTTAGAATCTACGATTATTACTATAATTGTAAAAGTGTAAGTGTTTATTTTCTTATTTTATGTAATTTTTATTATTAATATGTACGATTGTGAAATTTGCGATATTTACCATATTTTTTCATGGTCGTTAAAATATTTGATCTCTTTCACGCAAATAATCGAATTTTTGAATAAATGCTATTTTAGAAAAATAAATTAAAACTCTGTTGCGAATTTTGTATTAAAGTATCGCATTATAGGGATCGCATAAATCTGCTGTTTTAAATATCGCGATAGTATCGTCGATACCAGATTTTAAAAATCTCGGCGATTCCTAATTTTTTCATAAATTAGTATCGGCGATAGAGTATCGCGATACTTTTATCGCCCTTTCAATGCCCGTATTCGGGTACGTATTTCCAGTACGTATTTAGAAAATTATGAAGATGTGTATATGAACTATGCAAAAGTATCGCGTACAAGTTATGGGTGGTGAAGGAAGGCATTGGAATGCGTTTACGTCATTTTTTTGTGGTTAACAATATGTACAATATGTCACTAAATACGTAACTAATCAATAATTACCGAAAACATTAATTACATGTATTTTCATTAAATAGAAATAACACAAAGCAGTTCCATATTACCATATTGGTTACTAATCAAATTGTATACATTCTATTGGAGACACTTTTTTTATATACAAAATTCAATTCCGACGGCGAAATACTCGACAATTTTGTAGTATTAATAAAAGTTGTCGAGGAGAACTTTTGTTTTATTTCCAATAACATTCCATACTTCTTTAAATAAATTAAATAAATATATCATTAAAATTAATTTAAAACCCATAGTTTATAAATACGCATTAGTTTATATCGATTTTCATGAAAAAAAACTACATATATAACAAAGAAATATTGCATACGTTTTTGCCTACTAACGCCACAAACTAACACATACAAAACAAATTTAAAAAATGATACAAAAAAAACATCCATAAGCCTAAACCATAAATTTTTTACTAAACTTACCTTTAATATACAAATAGAAAAATAGAATTTCATTAGATTTAAACTTTGATATAATCTAGTAAAATCCCTAGAGAAACACCAAAAAAAATTTTTTTCTTTTATGATCCATAATAAAAAATACCATTTAACAAACACAAAATACTAACGACGGGATGCGTGCACTTCAACTAATTTTTACAAACACTTTGAAAAAATTAACATTGCATTTTATTTATTTTATGTACATTATTTCACAAATTAGTAAAATATGTTCGATTTAATTAATTTCTTTTGAAATATTTCAAATAAATTAAAAAGTATAGAGCAAAAACCATTGTTGTTTATTTCATTTTAATAAAAACAAAATAATTTTATTTTTAATGAATTCACCGCTACACCTACACTCATGCAAAACATTCCTTTCATATTTCATATAAAAACTCCGAAGTCTGAAAGTGAAAAAAAAATGACTTCGTGTCTAAATTTTTTTATTGCATACATTATTAAAATTTAATTATGGCATTTAATAATTTATTAAGCTAAATTGTCACTTTTTTAAATCGATTTTTTCACAAAATAAATAGTTGATTAATACAATGCATTGTTTAAACTTTATTTAAAACAATTTTAAGAAAAAAAAATATATTGCACTTTTTCACCGCAAAAACTTTTTATTTTTTCAAACACCAAAGAAATGGAAAACGCAAGTTCTCAAATTAAACTGAATGATGGTGTTGCTGTTGGCGATGGTGTTCGTGTTGGCAATGTGTTATGCGAGTTAATGATGTGATATGCGAATATTCTGAATGAATTTGAAGAGTATCGAATAAAGAAAAGGAAGAGATACAAAATGAATATAAACAAATTCATCTACCTACTATTGCTTCTATTGGTATAATAGAACAACGTCTCTTTCGTTCATAATTAATTTTTATATATGCAAAAACAAACAAGAAATAATATAGTATAATAAAAATAAAGTAATATACAAATAAGACAACTGTAATGTTTGTGATGCACACAAAAAAATGTTTATTTAAATAAATCATACATTTTGTAAGTAAATAAATATTTTTCTATTAACGATTGCGATGAACTTTTTGAATCATGTGCATAAATGGAGTGAATGAGAGTTTGTTCATTTGTTGTGTGGTGGCTGGTGGTTTTTAATATGTGAGAAGAAATTATTATATACATTTGTTTTTTTTTTTGTTTGCCTGGTAAATATTTTTTGCAAAATTTCGTGCAAGAAAAAGAAAATTCTCTTTACCCCTCGATATTATTGCTACAAATTGGACTATATAATATACTATACTTTACTTTATTTTTTATTTTCTGCATAATAAGCATCATGGTCATTGTTAAAAATGTACAATGAATTGATCGTTATCAATTTTTAATATTATTATGATATTGCATATTATATAATTGCAGTAATGTATTATTGAAATAATGAAAACAAAACAATTGAAATGCCTGCATTTTGTTATTGTTTTCGTATTTGTATGATATACTGATGTATATGATATATATGATATGATTGCGGTGAAGTGAAGGCGCCACACTAGTTTTAACGTGTGTGTGTTGAATGGTCATCATATTAGGTTTTTTATGTTTGATCAGGGGGAGTAATGAATTAGGGTATGCGGCGGCATTTGTTTGATATAAAACGCCTTGTTTTAATGGAATTTCTTTTAATTCTATTGGAATATATGGTATTTAATTTGTAATATCACATATTCATAAAATTTAAAGCAAATATTAGATAATGCACCATGTTATCTCCATCGGAAAAATTTTAAGTTAATAATACTTTATTTATTTAAAATTTCTTTAACGGGGTCTATTTTTGTATTCTAAATTCTAAATAATTATTATCTCGCAAAATAACAAATAGTCAAATATATCTATTGCAATTTTCGATCAAAATAAAACATAAAATGAATTGACATGAATTTTGTTTACTGGAAACTTTTATTCATTTTTCCTTATATCTATTATATTCTCACTCAAAAAATAAAGCTATTTTTCATTGCATTGTTCTTTGTGTATTGTGTATGCATCTTAGATGTTATTCTCTCATCAAAGCTATGATGCATAAGCATATGTATTCTTCGTATTCTTGGTTCTTGCCTTTGATGAGAGAATAACAGGATACGCAGAACGCAGATCGGCAGATAGTGTATATAAAGTTCTTGCATTTAAGTGCTATTAAAAATTATTAAATCAATTAATATTTTTTCGTCTGAGAATTGCAAATAATGCGAAATAGTGAAAATTCATGGTGATGAATACAAAAAAGTGGTTGTATAGTTTTTTTTTGTAATTGTTTTGTTAAAATTGAAGGTCGTGCTCGTGTGTAATGGCCATGTTTTTTAATTGTTTCTTCAATGATAATGTCAATGAAAAACGTCAATTTTTGTTGCATTTCAAAGGTTAGTTCCAATTGGTTCCCAATAACTAAGGATTCTCTACCGGAAAGCTCCGAAAAATTTCATTTTACTCTACCGGGCGTATTTCTAATGAAATCCAAAAGTTGTAAAAGTAATTTAATAAAAAAGTTGATTTAATATTTAAGACCTCCAAGGCATACTAGAAGGCCAGATCTCTACCTTGAAAAAACCCAAATTTCCCGATTTTTCAAATTTTTGACTTTTTTAAAAACTTTTGCCAGTTGATTTATTGATCAAAAATGAACATTTTTTACGTCTACGGCATATATCAATTGGCTTTAGTTTGTTCGATATAATGGATTGAAAAACTGATGTTGGTAGTCCCATAACTTCCTTAATCCTAAAGATAATCGAACCGGACCAGTGACATATTTTGGCTATTTTTAATACCTTTATTTGTGTAGAAGTTACCGTGTTTCTATCTCTAACCATTCCAAAGTTATTCTCAAAGAACCACTTTTTTTATCCCAAAAATGTGTCATCCAGGAGGTTTTTCATAGATAATCACTCCAAAACATAACTGTATAACTTCCAAACTGTGATGAATCGATCGGTAATCAAGTTCTACAGCGATTTAAGTATCTGGGCATCCTCGGACATCGCCTGAATCCTTTGGAATCATGAGAACTTCCTTAAAAATTGTCTTAAATTTGGATTGTTTGCATGAAAAAGATAAAAAAATGCATTTTTGCAGCATTTTGCATTTTTTGGCCGGTTTCATACAAAATGAATAATTTTTGAGGATTTTTCGAAATCTAGATGAGGTAAATTGGGATTTCAGAAGCTTCCCGTGGTCCCACAGACTCCAGATCTCGCTACGATATAGTTGAAGGATAGGTTTAAGATTTCGCAAAGTTTGGAATATGCATCTTGTTCCAGAGCGATTTGGTGGAACATTGAAAATTACCTATTTTCAATTTTGGAGGTTCCATAACTTCCTTAATCCTAAAGATAATCGAACCGGGCTGTGGCGTTTACTGGGTATTTTTAATACCTTTCAAATACCGTAGGCGAGATGATTCTATCTCTAACTATTCCAAAGATATTCTCAGAAAACCACTTTTCTATTGCACTTTAGATTTGGAGTAGATTAATAATATCTAAGGTTCAATTAGTTTATCAGCCATGACCTACCAAAGTGCAGACCTTCATTACGGGAATTATTTAAACATGCGTATATTTTTGTTTTGTTTCTTTAATTTATTTTGATGAGGTTTTACAAAATCTACACAATAAAGTGAATTATTAATAAAAATATGCGAATCCGATCAATTAGATCAGAACAATGGCTGCCCGATAGTATTGATCCGATGGCCGACACCCGGATAACTATGTAATGAAACAAAAATACCATCAATCGTCGTTGTAGTTCTGTGCTTAGAATGAAATTCCGCGATTGCGATGTTGCGAAAATAATAAATGATCTGCTATGAAAGTGTTCACAAAACTGGCAACTTCATTATTCGCTGGAATAGTCGTGGAACAGCATATAATTAGCAATATTGCGCTAATGGGGTGAAATCACCAATGGATTCTGCGGTCATCCTTATTGGTATTGGAGTAATCTCAGCAGCAGCTTTCCACAACTGGAAGGAACCTGAAAAAGGTGAGAATAGATTTTAATAGCATTAAAACTGGATAAATTGCACTTTACGGGCTTCGCCCGTAAAGTACAATTCAGCCAAAAATTCATATTTTATCACAAGCATAATCTCCCCGCAATTTACAATCATCACAACACAATGCTCAGCAATATATTCCGACACCCATCACAATTGGTATCATCATCATCATTTTTTAATCCATTTCCGTGTTGCGGCCCTAGTCCAAACTGTATATATAACAATAAATCAGATCAATCGCATTTGTTCTTCATTCCAAAATTATCTTCGCTTCTATAAATGTTTACCTTTATTTTTATGTTTTCCCACTCAGTTAAATAACCGGGACTCACTAGTAATAGGAGTGAAAATTCCCAAATTAATAATTGAATCAAATAATTATCATTAGAACACCATCAACACTCCGCTATCTTTTAATGCCAATCATCAAACTTAATAAAAAAAAACTAACCTTCCAACAAAATAAACCAAAACAAACCAACAAAAAAAAACAACAATAAATAAATAAATGATGGCCGTCGCCATCATGGCGTCTGACGTGTTCGCTATTTTTAATAAATGCCAAATATTTTATCCCCATTTTAATTTTATTGCACCATCTATTGGCGATAACAATAAAATTGAATAGGAAAAATTATCGATAAAACAATCTTTTTGCATTATTTAGGTTATGTTTTATTAAAAAAAAATTGACTGGGTGGAATAAACACGTGGATTTCTTTTGGATCGTCACAAAATATTTCAAAATAATCATTTGCCAGTAAAATTATCACAGCCAAAACCAATAGAAAATTAAACAAAACCATAAACATGTAAATAATTGATTAATCAATTGGAAACACGGGAAAAATTGAATGGAAAAATAAAAATTTTAGTATGTTTTTTATTGTATTTTCTTTTTTGATCATCTTTTTAAGATGCTATCCCGGGAACCAGCTGACAGAGGCTTTTAAAATGTTTACAACACATTCCTGGATTGCCCAAGGTGGGGGCGATGCATTAATTTTCAACCAATATTCCTATATTAACGAAATTCTTTTGGGTAAACTTCAAATTGTGAAATTTTGATTGTTTTTTTAATTTATTTTTAGTTTGTATCCCAGGAACCAGCCGCCAGACATTGCCCAAACTTTTACAGCACGTTAAGGGAGTGGCCAAGGGATCGCCTGCCAATTTTCTAAAGATTTTGAATATAAAAAATGTATTTTTGATGTCAAAAACACTGAAAAATTATCAAAATTATGCGGCAAATCGTTGTGCAATTTTTTTGTTGGCTGTATCCCAGAAACCAGCCGCTAGAATTGGCTCAAACTTTAAGAGCACGTTAAGGAGGTCGCCAAGGGATCGCCTGTAAATTTTCAACCAAATCGGAAGTCATAAAAATTTATTTTTGGTCAAAATTCCAGAAAGTTTTTCAAAATTATTCGGCAAATTTTTGTGAATTTTTTTGTTGGCTATATCCCAGAAACCAGCAGCCAGAATTTGCTCAAACTTTAAGAGCACGTTTAGGAGGTCGCCAAGGGATCGCTTGTAAATTTTCAGCCAAATCGGAAGTCATGAAAATTAATTTTTGTGTCAAAATTCCAGAAAATTTTTCAAAATTATGCGGCAAATTTTTGTGAATTTTTTTGGTGGCTATATCCCAGAAACCAGCAGCCAGAATTTGCTCAAACTTTAACAGCACGTTAAGGAGGTCGCCAAGGGATCGCTTGTAAATTTTCAGCCAAATCGGAAGTCATGAAAATTAATTTTTGTGTCAAAATTCCAGAAAATTTTTCAAAATTATTAAAAAAATTATTTTTTTTTACGTTATATCTTGGGAACCGGCCGTCAGAACCCCGCCATATTTTAACACAACGTTCCGGGAACGTCCAAGGGGCAGCCTGTAAATTTTCAGCCAAATTGGATGCCTAAAAATATTAGGTATTTAGCATCGGTTCAAACCATAATAAAACTTTAAAATGTTATCTTTTAGCAACATTTGAACCGCTTTTTTTTTATCTCAAAAGTCACCCCAATTTTTGAAAGTTTTTTTTATCTCAAATAAAAAAACCTCTTAAATTTTTAGAGGTTTTTTTTTGTTGATAAAACTTATAAATGTTATCTTTTTTATCGTTTAGCAAATTGTAAACCAATTTATTTATCTCAAATGTTTAATAAATGGATAAATGCAAGGGATTTTCGCTATGTGGCGCATTTTTTGATTAGTTTAGGAAAAATTTAATAAAAAAATACATGAAAATAAAATGAAATCAATTGGAATTTATTCTTTTTATCACCTTAAAACCTTAAAATAAATCCTATAAATTTACAATTCGTATTCTAATAAAGTGATTGAAAAATAAACATTCATATATTACATGTTATGATGGTCGAGTTGGTAGCGATGCCATCCATTCGGAGGGAAAAAACCGCCGATTATATTTTGATGTATTTCAAGTGATTTTCATATGAAAATCATTTGATTCAGCAGTGTTGGTGGTTTTCTAACGACCTGGGATACGTGAGAAATAAAAAGGAAAAAAGGGAAAAGATTAATTTTTGCTTTTTTTTTTGCTAAATTTTGGCCTAAAAATACAAGAGTTAACTCTTGTAAAAATTTTGTTCATGTCGTCCTAGGGATTTTATTTTATTACCACGTTGTAGACCATCCCCGAGAATGTTGATTCCAAAAATATGACCTTGGTGGGTGGTCCAGGAACCCCACCATCTGCCCTTGAAAATCGCGTTTTTCGCATTTTCAATCGGCCATAACTTTTTATTTTGTTCTGGCCGATCCATCGCGATGACCATAAGTCGATGGGCAATTTAAATACCTTTCGATTGATGGTAACCCCATGAAAATATTCCCATTGGTTTGGTCAGGAGGCTCGGTTGAAATTTGGGATATCCCAAGTAGACCTTCATTCCGTGAATTATTACTATATGAAGGAGTTGCTTCATTTGGGATTTTAGAACGTCATTGGAAAGGTAAAAGATTGATCTTTCAAATGAAATTGGCCGGATAATTTTCCGATGAAAATTGCGGATTTTCCTTTAACATCGAAAAACATCAATTTTCGATGAACTTCAAAGGTTAGTTCCAAGGTGATCCCGGTACATGATCATTCCCAAATTTTCAGCGATTAAACTAGAGGATATAAGACGTGTTTTGCCACTACCCCGGTTATTATAACTCAACTGGTTTCCATACAGTGGTGGTTCAAAGTTGACTCTACTGGGAAATTCAGAAAAAATTCTTTTTACTCTCCTGGGTGTATTCCAAGTGTTATAGCAAAGTGGTAGAACAAAAGTTTCCTCATTTTACTACCTCTAACACATACCAAACGGCCAGATCTCTATCTGGAAAAAAACCAAATTTTCCGATTTTTCCAATTTTTTGACAAAAAATCCAAAATTTTTTTTTTCAACCAGAAATTGATAGCGGTGATAATTATGGTATTTTTGCAATATAAAACTTTTCTCTAGGTGATTCCGTTTTCGCAGGATCGCTAAATTAAATTTCCATGCAGAGGCAATTTTGGGCCGTCACTGTATGGAAACCATTTGAGTTGGAATAACCGGGGTAGTGGTAAAACACGTCTAATATCCTCTAATTTAATAGATAATAGTCTGGAAATGATCATCGAATGGGATTACCTTGGAATTTGAACTTGAATTGAATATCATCAAAAAAAATTCATATTTTATCACAAGCATAATCTCCCCGCAATTTACAATCATCACAACACAATGCTCAGCAATATATTCCGACACCCATCACAATTGGTATCATCATCATCATTTTTTAATCCATTTCCGTGTTGCGGCCCTAGTCCAAACTGTATATATAACAATAAATCAGATCAATCGCATTTGTTCTTCATTCCAAAATTATCTTCGCTTCTATAAATGTTTACCTTTATTTTTATGTTTTCCCACTCAGTTAAATAACCGGGACTCACTAGTAATAGGAGTGAAAATTCCCAAATTAATAATTGAATCAAATAATTATCATTAGAACACCATCAACACTCCGCTATCTTTTAATGCCAATCAACAAACTTAATAAAAAAAAACTAACCTTCCAACAAAATAAACCAAAACAAACCAACAAAAAAAACAACAATAAATAAATAAATGATGGCCGTCGCCATCATGGCGTCTGACGTGTTCGCTATTTTTAATAAATGCCAAATATTTTATCCCCATTTTAATTTTATTGCACCATCTATTGGCGATAACAATAAAATTGAATAGGAAAAATTATCGATAAAACAATCTTTTTGCATTATTTAGGTTATGTTTTATTAAAAAAAAATTGACTGGGTGGAATAAACACGTGGATTTCTTTTGGATCGTCACAAAATATTTCAAAATAATCATTTGCCAGTAAAATTATCACAGCCAAAACCAATAGAAAATTAAACAAAACCATAAACATGTAAATAATTGATTAATCAATTGGAAACACGGGAAAAATTGAATGGAAAAATAAAAATTTTAGTATGTTTTTTATTGTATTTTATTTTTTGATCATCTTTTTAAGATGCTATCCCGGGAACCAGCTGACAGAGGCTTTTAAAATGTTTACAACACATTCCTGGATTGCTCAAGGTGGGGGCGATGCATTAATTTTCAACCAATATTCCTATATTAACGAAATTCTTTTGGGTAAACTTCAAATTGTGAAATTTTGATTGTTTTTTTAATTTATTTTTAGTTTGTATCCCAGGAACCAGCCGCCAGACATTGCCCAAACTTTTACAGCACGTTAAGGGAGTGGCCAAGGGATCGCCTGCCAATTTTCTAAAGATTTTGAATATAAAAAATGTATTTTTGATGTCAAAAACACTGAAAAATTATCAAAATTATGCGGCAAATCGTTGTGCAATTTTTTTGTTGGCTGTATCCCAGAAACCAGCCGCTAGAATTGGCTCAAACTTTAAGAGCACGTTAAGGAGGTCGCCAAGGGATCGCCTGTAAATTTTCAACCAAATCGGAAGTCATGAAAATTAATTTTTGTGTCAAAATTATGCGGCAAATTTTTGTGAATTTTTTTGGTGGCTATATCCCAGAAACCAGCAGCCAGAATTTGCTCAAACTTTAAGAGCACGTTAAGGAGGTCGCCAAGGGATCGCTTGTAAATTTTCAGCCAAATCGGAAGTCATGAAAATTAATTTTTGTGTCAAAATTCCAGAAAATTTTTCAAAATTATTAAAAAAATTATTTTTTTTTTACGTTATATCTTGGGAACCGGCCGTCAGAACCCCGCCATATTTTAACACAACGTTCCGGGAACGTCCAAGGGGCAGCCTGTAAATTTTCAGCCAAATTGGATGCCTAAAAATATTAGGTATTTAGCATCGGTTCAAACCATAATAAAACTTAAAAATGTTATCTTTTAGCAACATTTGAACCGCTTTTTTTTTATCTCAAATAAAAGTCACCCCAATTTTTGAAAGTTTTTTTTATCTCAAATAAAAAAACCTCTTAAATTTTTAGAGGTTTTTTTTTGTTGATAAAACTTATAAATGTTATCTTTTTTATCGTTTAGCAAATTGTAAACCAATTTATTTATCTCAAATGTTTAATAAATGGATAAATGCAAGGGATTTTCGCTATGTGGCGCATTTTTTGATTAGTTTAGGAAAAATTTAATAAAAAAATACATGAAAATAAAATGAAATCAATTGGAATTTATTCTTTTTATCACCTTAAAACCTTAAAATAAATCCTATAAATTTACAATTCGTATTCTAATAAAGTGATTGAAAAATAAACATTCATATATTACATGTTATGATGGTCGAGTTGGTAGCGATGCCATCCATTCGGAGGGAAAAAACCGCCGATTATATTTTGATGTATTTCAAGTGATTTTCATATGAAAATCATTTGATTCAGCAGTGTTGGTGGTTTTCTAACGACCTGGGATACGTGAGAAATAAAAAGGAAAAAAGGGAAAAGATTAATTTTTGCTTTTTTTTTTGCTAAATTTTGGCCTAAAAATACAAGAGTTAACTCTTGTAAAAATTTTGTTCATGTCGTCCTAGGGATTTTATTTTATTACCACGTTGTAGACCATCCCCGAGAATGTTGATTCCAAAAATATGACCTTGGTGGGTGGTCCAGGAACCCCACCATCTGCCCTTGAAAATCGCGTTTTTCGCATTTTCAATCGCCCATAACTTTTTATTTTGTTCTGGCCGATCCATCGCGATGACCATAAGTCGATGGGCAATTTAAATACCTTTCGATTGATGGTAACCCCATGAAAATATTCCCATTGGTTTGGTCAGGAGGCTGGATTGAAATTTGGGATATCCCAAGTAGACCTTCATTCCGTGAATTATTACTATATGAAGGAGTTGCTTCATTTGGGATTTTAGAACGTCATTGGAAAGGTAAAAGATTGATCTTTCAAATGAAATTGGCCGGATAATATTCCGATGAAAATTGTGGATTTTCCTTTAACATCGAAAAACATCAATTTTCGATGAACTTCAAAGGTTAGTTCCAAGGTGATCCCGGTACATGATCATTCCCAAATTTTCAGCGATTAAACTAGAGGATATAAGACGTGTTTTGCCACTACCCCGGTTATTATAACTCAACTGGTTTCCATACAGTGGTGGTCCAAAGTTGACTCTACTGGGAAATTCAGAAAAAATTCTTTTTACTCTCCTGGGTGTATTCCAAGTGTTATAGCAAAGTGGTAGAACAAAAGTTTCCTCATTTTACTACCTCTAACACATACCAAACGGCCAGATCTCTATCTGGAAAAAAACCAAATTTTCCGATTTTTCCAATTTTTTGACAAAAAATCCAAAATTTCTTTTTTCAACCAGAAATTGATAGCGGTGATAATTATGGTATTTTTGCAATATAAAACTTTTCTCTAGGTGATTCCGTTTTCGCAGGATCGCTAAATTAAATTTCCATGCAGAGGCAATTTTGGGCCGTCACTGTATGGAAACCATTTGAGTTGGAATAACCGGGGTAGTGGTAAAACACGTCTAATATCCTCTAATTTAATAGATAATAGTCTGGAAATGATCATCGAATGGGATTACCTTGGAATTTGAACTTGAATTGAATATCATCAAAAAAAATTCATATTTTATCACAAGCATAATCTCCCCGCAATTTACAATCATCACAACACAATGCTCAGCAATATATTCCGACACCCATCACAATTGGTATCATCATCATCATTTTTTAATCCATTTCCGTGTTGCGGCCCTAGTCCAAACTGTATATATAACAATAAATCAGATCAATCGCATTTGTTCTTCATTCCAAAATTATCTTCGCTTCTATAAATGTTTACCTTTATTTTTATGTTTTCCCACTCAGTTAAATAACCGGGACTCACTAGTAATAGGAGTGAAAATTCCCAAATTAATAATTGAATCAAATAATTATCATTAGAACACCATCAACACTCCGCTATCTTTTAATGCCAATCAACAAACTTAATAAAAAAAAACTAACCTTCCAACAAAATAAACCAAAACAAACCAACAAAAAAAACAACAATAAATAAATA
This sequence comes from Dilophus febrilis, assembly GCA_958336335.1. Taxonomy (NCBI): domain Eukaryota; kingdom Metazoa; phylum Arthropoda; class Insecta; order Diptera; family Bibionidae; genus Dilophus; species Dilophus febrilis. The sequence goes on along the minus strand of OY284470.1, from coordinate 32,605 downwards.
AATGATGGCCGTCGCCATCATGGCGTCTGACGTGTTCGCTATTTTTAATAAATGCCAAATATTTTATCCCCATTTTAATTTTATTGCACCATCTATTGGCGATAACAATAAAATTGAATAGGAAAAATTATCGATAAAACAATCTTTTTGCATTATTTAGGTTATGTTTTATTAAAAAAAAATTGACTGGGTGGAATAAACACGTGGATTTCTTTTGGATCGTCACAAAATATTTCAAAATAATCATTTGCCAGTAAAATTATCACAGCCAAAACCAATAGAAAATTAAACAAAACCATAAACATGTAAATAATTGATTAATCAATTGGAAACACGGGAAAAATTGAATGGAAAAATAAAAATTTTAGTATGTTTTTTATTGTATTTTCTTTTTTGATCATCTTTTTAAGATGCTATCCCGGGAACCAGCTGACAGAGGCTTTTAAAATGTTTACAACACATTCCTGGATTGCCCAAGGTGGGGGCGATGCATTAATTTTCAACCAATATTCCTATATTAACGAAATTCTTTTGGGTAAACTTCAAATTGTGAAATTTTGATTGTTTTTTTAATTTATTTTTAGTTTGTATCCCAGGAACCAGCCGCCAGACATTGCCCAAACTTTTACAGCACGTTAAGGGAGTGGCCAAGGGATCGCCTGCCAATTTTCTAAAGATTTTGAATATAAAAAATGTATTTTTGATGTCAAAAACACTGAAAAATTATCAAAATTATGCGGCAAATCGTTGTGCAATTTTTTTGTTGGCTGTATCCCAGAAACCAGCGGCTAGAATTGGCTCAAACTTTAAGAGCACGTTAAGGAGGTCGCCAAGGGATCGCCTGTAAATTTTCAACCAAATCGGAAGTCATAAAAATTTATTTTTGGTCAAAATTCCAGAAAGTTTTTCAAAATTATTCGGCAAATTTTTGTGAATTTTTTTGTTGGCTATATCCCAGAAACCAGCAGCCAGAATTTGCTCAAACTTTAAGAGCACGTTAAGGAGGTCGCCAAGGGATCGCTTGTAAATTTTCAGCCAAATCGGAAGTCATGAAAATTAATTTTTGTGTCAAAATTCCAGAAATTTTTTCAAAATTATGCGGCAAATTTTTGTGAATTTTTTTGGTGGCTATATCCCAGAAACCAGCAGCCAGAATTTGCTCAAACTTTAAGAGCACGTTAAGGAGGTCGCCAAGGGATCGCTTGTAAATTTTCAGCCAAATCGGAAGTCATGAAAATTAATTTTTGTGTCAAAATTCCAGAAAATTTTTCAAAATTATTAAAAAAATCATTTTTTTTTACGTTATATCTTGGGAACCGGCCGTCAGAACCCCGCCATATTTTAACACAACGTTCCGGGAACGTCCAAGGGGCAGCCTGTAAATTTTCAGCCAAATTGGATGCCTAAAAATATTAGGTATTTAGCATCGGTTCAAACCATAATAAAACTTAAAAATGTTATCTTTTAGCAACATTTGAACCGCTTTTTTTTTATCTCAAATAAATGTCACCCCAATTTTTGAAAGTTTTTTTTATCTCAAATAAAAAAACCTCTTAAATTTTTAGAGGTTTTTTTTTGTTGATAAAACTTATAAATGTTATCTTTTTTATCGTTTAGCAAATTGTAAACCAATTTATTTATCTCAAATGTTTAATAAATGGATAAATGCAAGGGATTTTCGCTATGTGGCGCATTTTTTGATTAGTTTAGGAAAAATTTAATAAAAAAATACATGAAAATAAAATGAAATCAATTGGAATTTATTCTTTTTATCACCTTAAAACCTTAAAATAAATCCTATAAATTTACAATTCGTATTCTAATAAAGTGATTGAAAAATAAACATTCATATATTACATGTTATGATGGTCGAGTTGGTAGCGATGCCATCCATTCGGAGGGAAAAAACCGCCGATTATATTTTGATGTATTTCAAGTGATTTTCATATGAAAATCATTTGATTCAGCAGTGTTGGTGGTTTTCTAACGACCTGGGATACGTGAGAAATAAAAAGGAAAAAAGGGAAAAGATTAATTTTTGCTTTTTTTTTTGCTAAATTTTGGCCTAAAAATACAAGAGTTAACTCTTGTAAAAATTTTGTTCATGTCGTCCTAGGGATTTTATTTTATTACCACGTTGTAGACCATCCCCGAGAATGTTGATTCCAAAAATATGACCTTGGTGGGTGGTCCAGGAACCCCACCATCTGCCCTTGAAAATCGCGTTTTTCGCATTTTCAATCGCCCATAACTTTTTATTTTGTTCTGGCCGATCCATCGCGATGACCATAAGTCGATGGGCAATTTAAATACCTTTCGATTGATGGTAACCCCATGAAAATATTCCCATTGGTTTGGTCAGGAGGCTCGGTTGAAATTTGGGATATCCCAAGTAGACCTTCATTCCGTGAATTATTACTATATGAAGGAGTTGCTTCATTTGGGATTTTAGAACGTCATTGGAAAGGTAAAAGATTGATCTTTCAAATGAAATTGGCCGGATAATTTTCCGATGAAAATTGTGGATTTTCCTTTAACATCGAAAAACATCAATTTTCGATGAACTTCAAAGGTTAGTTCCAAGGTGATCCCGGTACATGATCATTCCCAATTTTCAGCGATTAAACTAGAGGATATAAGACGTGTTTTGCCACTACCCCGGTTATTATAACTCAACTGGTTTCCATACAGTGGTGGTCCAAAGTTGACTCTACTGGGAAATTCCGAAAAAATTCTTTTTACTCTCCTGGGCGTATTCCAAGTGTTATAGCAAAGTGGTAGAAAAAAAGTTTCCTCATTTTACTACCTCTAACACATACCAAACGGCCAGATCTCTATCTGGAAAAAAACCAAATTTTCCGATTTTTCCAATTTTTTGACAAAAAATCCAAAATTTTTTTTTTCAACCAGAAATTGATAGCTGTGATAATTATGGTATTTTTGCAATATAAAACTTTTCTCTAGGTGATTCCGTTTTCGCAGGATCGCTAAATTAAATTTCCATGCAGAGGCAATTTTGGGCCGTCACTGTATGGAAACCATTTGAGTTGGAATAACCGGGGTAGTGGTAAAACACGTCTAATATCCTCTAATTTAATAGATAATAGTCTGGAAATGATCATCGAATGGGATTACCTTGGAATTTGAACTTGAATTGAATATCATCAAAAAAAATTCATATTTTATCACAAGCATAATCTCCCCGCAATTTACAATCATCACAACACAATGCTCAGCAATATATTCCGACACCCATCACAATTGGTATCATCATCATCATTTTTTAATCCATTTCCGTGTTGCGGCCCTAGTCCAAACTGTATATATAACAATAAATCAGATCAATCGCATTTGTTCTTCATTCCAAAATTATCTTCGCTTCTATAAATGTTTACCTTTATTTTTATGTTTTCCCACTCAGTTAAATAACCGGGACTCACTAGTAATAGGAGTGAAAATTCCCAAATTAATAATTGAATCAAATAATTATCATTAGAACACCATCAACACTCCGCTATCTTTTAATGCCAATCAACAAACTTAATAAAAAAAAACTAACCTTCCAACAAAATAAACCAAAACAAACCAACAAAAAAAACAACAATAAATAAATAAATGATGGCCGTCGCCATCATGGCGTCTGACGTGTTCGCTATTTTTAATAAATGCCAAATATTTTATCCCCATTTTAATTTTATTGCACCATCTATTGGCGATAACAATAAAATTGAATAGGAAAAATTATCGATAAAACAATCTTTTTGCATTATTTAGGTTATGTTTTATTAAAAAAAAATTGACTGGGTGGAATAAACACGTGGATTTCTTTTGGATCGTCACAAAATATTTCAAAATAATCATTTGCCAGTAAAATTATCACAGCCAAAACCAATAGAAAATTAAACAAAACCATAAACATGTAAATAATTGATTAATCAATTGGAAACACGGGAAAAATTGAATGGAAAAATAAAAATTTTAGTATGTTTTTTATTGTATTTTCTTTTTTGATCATCTTTTTAAGATGCTATCCCGGGAACCAGCTGACAGAGGCTTTTAAAATGTTTACAACACATTCCTGGATTGCCCAAGGTGGGGGCGATGCATTAATTTTCAACCAATATTCCTATATTAACGAAATTCTTTTGGGTAAACTTCAAATTGTGAAATTTTGATTGTTTTTTTAATTTATTTTTAGTTTGTATCCCAGGAACCAGCCGCCAGACATTGCCCAAACTTTTACAGCACGTTAAGGGAGTGGCCAAGGGATCGCCTGCCAATTTTCTAAAGATTTTGAATATAAAAAATGTATTTTTGATGTCAAAAACACTGAAAAATTATCAAAATTATGCGGCAAATCGTTGTGCAATTTTTTTGTTGGCTGTATCCCAGAAACCAGCCGCTAGAATTGGCTCAAACTTTAAGAGCACGTTAAGGAGGTCGCCAAGGGATCGCCTGTAAATTTTCAACCAAATCGGAAGTCATAAAAATTTATTTTTGGTCAAAATTCCAGAAAGTTTTTCAAAATTATTCGGCAAATTTTTGTGAATTTTTTTGTTGGCTATATCCCAGAAACCAGCAGCCAGAATTTGCTCAAACTTTAAGAGCACGTTAAGGAGGTCGCCAAGGGATCGCTTGTAAATTTTCAGCCAAATCGGAAGTCATGAAAATTAATTTTTGTGTCAAAATTCCAGAAAATTTTTCAAAATTATGCGGCAAATTTTTGTGAATTTTTTTGGTGGCTATATCCCAGAAACCAGCAGCCAGAATTTGCTCAAACTTTAAGAGCACGTTAAGGAGGTCGCCAAGGGATCGCTTGTAAATTTTCAGCCAAATCGGAAGTCATGAAAATTAATTTTTGTGTCAAAATTCCAGAAAATTTTTCAAAATTATTAAAAAAATTATTTTTTTTTTACGTTATATCTTGGGAACCGGCCGTTAGAACCCCGCCATATTTTAACACAACGTTCCGGGAACGTCCAAGGGGCAGCCTGTAAATTTTCAGCCAAATTGGATGCCTAAAAATATTAGGTATTTAGCATCGGTTCAAACCATAATAAAACTTAAAAATGTTATCTTTTAGCAACATTTGAACCGCTTTTTTTTTATCTCAAATAAAAGTCACCCCAATTTTTGAAAGTTTTTTTTATCTCAAATAAAAAAACCTCTTAAATTTTTAGAGGTTTTTTTTTGTTGATAAAACTTATAAATGTTATCTTTTTTATCGTTTAGCAAATTGTAAACCAATTTATTTATCTCAAATGTTTAATAAATGGATAAATGCAAGGGATTTTCGCTATGTGGCGCATTTTTTGATTAGTTTAGGAAAAATTTAATAAAAAAATACATGAAAATAAAATGAAATCAATTGGAATTTATTCTTTTTATCACCTTAAAACCTTAAAATAAATCCTATAAATTTACAATTCGTATTCTAATAAAGTGATTGAAAAATAAACATTCACATATTACATGTTATGATGGTCGAGTTGGTAGCGATGCCATCCATTCGGAGGGAAGAAACCGCCGATTATATTTTGATGTATTTCAAGTGATTTTCATATGAAAATCATTTGATTCAGCAGTGTTGGTGGTTTTCTAACGACCTGGGATACGTGAGAAATAAAAAGGAAAAAAGGGAAAAGATTAATTTTTGCTTTTTTTTTTGCTAAATTTTGGCCTAAAAATACAAGAGTTAACTCTTGTAAAAATTTTGTTCATGTCGTCCTAGGGATTTTATTTTATTACCACGTTGTAGACCATCCCCGAGAATGTTGATTCCAAAAATATGACCTTGGTGGGTGGTCCAGGAACCCCACCATCTGCCCTTGAAAATCGCGTTTTTCGCATTTTCAATCGCCCATAACTTTTTATTTTGTTCTGGCCGATCCATCGCGATGACCATAAGTCGATGGGCAATTTAAATACCTTTCGATTGATGGTAACCCCATGAAAATATTCCCATTGGTTTGGTCAGGAGGCTCGGTTGAAATTTGGGATATCCCAAGTAGACCTTCATTCCGTGAATTATTACTATATGAAGGAGTTGCTTCATTTGGGATTTTAGAACGTCATTGGAAAGGTAAAAGATTGATCTTTCAAATGAAATTGGCCGGATAATTTTCCGATGAAAATTGTGGATTTTCCTTTAACATCGAAAAACATCAATTTTCGATGAACTTCAAAGGTTAGTTCCAAGGTGATCCCGGTACATGATCATTCCCAAATTTTCAGCGATTAAACTAGAGGATATAAGACGTGTTTTGCCACTACCCCGGTTATTATAACTCAACTGGTTTCCATACAGTGGTGGTCCAAAGTTGACTCTACTGGGAAATTCCGAAAAAATTCTTTTTACTCTCCTGGGCGTATTCCAAGTGTTATAGCAAAGTGGTAGAACAAAAGTTTCCTCATTTTACTACCTCTAACACATACCAAACGGCCAGATCTCTATCTGGAAAAAAACCAAATTTTCCAATTTTTTGACAAAAAATCCAAAATTTTTTTTTTCAACCAGAAATTGATAGCTGTGATAATTATGGTATTTTTGCAATATAAAACTTTTCTCTAGGTGATTCCGTTTTCGCAGGATCGCTAAATTAAATTTCCATGCAGAGGCAATTTTGGGCCGTCACTGTATGGAAACCATTTGAGTTGGAATAACCGGGGTAGTGGTAAAACACGTCTAATATCCTCTAATTTAATAGATAATAGTCTGGAAATGATCATCGAATGGGATTACCTTGGAATTTGAACTTGAATTGAATATCATCAAAAAAAATTCATATTTTATCACAAGCATAATCTCCCCGCAATTTACAATCATCACAACACAATGCTCAGCAATATATTCCGACACCCATCACAATTGGTATCATCATCATCATTTTTTAATCCATTTCCGTGTTGCGGCCCTAGTCCAAACTGTATATATAACAATAAATCAGATCAATCGCATTTGTTCTTCATTCCAAAATTATCTTCGCTTCTATAAATGTTTACCTTTATTTTTATGTTTTCCCACTCAGTTAAATAACCGGGACTCACTAGTAATAGGAGTGAAAGTTCCCAAATTAATAATTGAATCAAATAATTATCATTAGAACACCATCAACACTCCGCTATCTTTTAATGCCAATCAACAAACTTAATAAAAAAAAACTAACCTTCCAACAAAATAAACCAAAACAAACCAACAAAAAAAACAACAATAAATAAATAAATGATGGCCGTCGCCATCATGGCGTCTGACGTGTTCGCTATTTTTAATAAATGCCAAATATTTTATCCCCATTTTAATTTTATTGCACCATCTATTGGCGATAACAATAAAATTGAATAGGAAAAATTATCGGTAAAACAATCTTTTTGCATTATTTAGGTTATGTTTTATTAAAAAAAAATTGACTGGGTGGAATAAACACGTGGATTTCTTTTGGATCGTCACAAAATATTTCAAAATAATCATTTGCCAGTAAAATTATCACAGCCAAAACCAATAGAAAATTAAACAAAACCATAAACATGTAAATAATTGATTAATCAATTGGAAACACGGGAAAAATTGAATGGAAAAATAAAAATTTTGGTATGTTTTTTATTGTATTTTCTTTTTTGATCATCTTTTTAAGATGCTATCCCGGGAACCAGCTGACAGAGGCTTTTAAAATGTTTACAACACATTCCTGGATTGCCCAAGGTGGGGGCGATGCATTAATTTTCAACCAATATTCCTATATTAACGAAATTCTTTTGGGTAAACTTCAAATTGTGAAATTTTGATTGTTTTTTTAATTTATTTTTAGTTTGTATCCCAGGAACCAGCCGCCAGACACTGCCCAAACTTTTACAGCACGTTAAGGGAGTGGCCAAGGGATCGCCTGCCAATTTTCTAAAGATTTTGAATATAAAAAATGTATTTTTGATGTCAAAAACACTGAAAAATTATCAAAATTATGCGGCAAATCGTTGTGCAATTTTTTTGTTGGCTGTATCCCAGAAACCAGCCGCTAGAATTGGCTCAAACTTTAAGAGCACGTTAAGGAGGTCGCCAAGGGATCGCCTGTAAATTTTCAACCAAATCGGAAGTCATAAAAATTTATTTTTGGTCAAAATTCCAGAAAGTTTTTCAAAATTATTCGGCAAATTTTTGTGAATTTTTTTGTTGGCTATATCCCAGAAACCAGCAGCCAGAATTTGCTCAAACTTTAAGAGCACGTTAAGGAGGTCGCCAAGGGATCGCTTGTAAATTTTCAGCCAAATCGGAAGTCATGAAAATTAATTTTTGTGTCAAAATTCCAGAAAATTTTTCAAAATTATGCGGCAAATTTTTGTGAATTTTTTTGGTGGCTATATCCCAGAAACCAGCAGCCAGAATTTGCTCAAACTTTAAGAGCACGTTAAGGAGGTCGCCAAGGGATCGCTTGTAAATTTTCAGCCAAATCGGAAGTCATGAAAATTAATTTTTGTGTCAAAATTCCAGAAAATTTTTCAAAATTATGCGGCAAATTTTTGTGAATTTTTTTGGTGGCTATATCCCAGAAACCAGCAGCCAGAACATCTATTGGCGATAACAATAAAATTGAATAGGAAAAATTATCGATAAAACAATCTTTTTGCATTATTTAGGTTATGTTTTATTAAAAAAAAATTGACTGGGTGGAATAAACACGTGGATTTCTTTTGGATCGTCACAAAATATTTCAAAATAATCATTTGCCAGTAAAATTATCACAGCCAAAACCAATAGAAAATTAAACAAAACCATAAACATGTAAATAATTGATTAATCAATTGGAAACACGGGAAAAATTGAATGGAAAAATAAAAATTTTAGTATGTTTTTTATTGTATTTTCTTTTTTGATCATCTTTTTAAGATGCTATCCCGGGAACCAGCTGACAGAGGCTTTTAAAATGTTTACAACACATTCCTGGATTGCCCAAGGTGGGGGCGATGCATTAATTTTCAACCAATATTCCTATATTAACGAAATTCTTTTGGGTAAACTTCAAATTGTGAAATTTTGATTGTTTTTTTAATTTATTTTTAGTTTGTATCCCAGGAACCAGCCGCCAGACATTGCCCAAACTTTTACAGCACGTTAAGGGAGTGGCCAAGGGATCGCCTGCCAATTTTCTAAAGATTTTGAATATAAAAAATGTATTTTTGATGTCAAAAACACTGAAAAATTATCAAAATTATGCGGCAAATCGTTGTGCAATTTTTTTGTTGGCTGTATCCCAGAAACCAGCCGCTAGAATTGGCTCAAACTTTAAGAGCACGTTAAGGAGGTCGCCAAGGGATCGCCTGTAAATTTTCAACCAAATCGGAAGTCATAAAAATTTATTTTTGGTCAAAATTCCAGAAAGTTTTTCAAAATTATTCGGCAAATTTTTGTGAATTTTTTTGTTGGCTATATCCCAGAAACCAGCAGCCAGAATTTGCTCAAACTTTAAGAGCACGTTAAGGAGGTCGCCAAGGGATCGCTTGTAAATTTTCAGCCAAATCGGAAGTCATGAAAATTAATTTTTGTGTCAAAATTCCAGAAAATTTTTCAAAATTATGCGGCAAATTTTTGTGAATTTTTTTGGTGGCTATATCCCAGAAACCAGCAGCCAGAATTTGCTCAAACTTTAAGAGCACGTTAAGGAGGTCGCCAAGGGATCGCTTGTAAATTTTCAGCCAAATCGGAAGTCATGAAAATTAATTTTTGTGTCAAAATTCCAGAAAATTTTTCAAAATTATGCGGCAAATTTTTGTGAATTTTTTTGGTGGCTATATCCCAGAAACCAGCAGCCAGAATTTGCTCAAACTTTAAGAGCACGTTAAGGAGGTCGCCAAGGGATCGCTTGTAAATTTTCAGCCAAATCGGAAGTCATGAAAATTAATTTTTGTGTCAAAATTCCAGAAAATTTTTCAAAATTATTAAAAAAATTATTTTTTTTTACGTTATATCTTGGGAACCGGCCGTCAGAACCCCGCCATATTTTAACACAACGTTCCGGGAACGTCCAAGGGGCAGCCTGTAAATTTTCAGCCAAATTGGATGCCTAAAAATATTAGGTATTTAGCATCGGTTCAAACCATAATAAAACTTAAAAATGTTATCTTTTAGCAACATTTGAACCGCTTTTTTTTTATCTCAAATAAAAGTCACCCCAATTTTTGAAAGTTTTTTTTATCTCAAATAAAAAAACCTCTTAAATTTTTAGAGGTTTTTTTTTGTTGATAAAACTTATAAATGTTATCTTTTTTATCGTTTAGCAAATTGTAAACCAATTTATTTATCTCAAATGTTTAATAAATGGATAAATGCAAGGGATTTTCGCTATGTGGCGCATTTTTTGATTAGTTTAGGAAAAATTTAATAAAAAAATACATGAAAATAAAATGAAATCAATTGGAATTTATTCTTTTTATCACCTTAAAACCTTAAAATAAATCCTATAAATTTACAATTCGTATTCTAATAAAGTGATTGAAAAATAAACATTCATATATTACATGTTATGATGGTCGAGTTGGTAGCGATGCCATCCATTCGGAGGGAAAAAACCGCCGATTATATTTTGATGTATTTCAAGTGATTTTCATATGAAAATCATTTGATTCAGCAGTGTTGGTGGTTTTCTAACGACCTGGGATACGTGAGAAATAAAAAGGAAAAAAGGGAAAAGATTAATTTTTGCTTTTTTTTTTGCTAAATTTTGGCCTAAAAATACAAGAGTTAACTCTTGTAAAAATTTTGTTCATGTCGTCCTAGGGATTTTATTTTATTACCACGTTGTAGACCATCCCCGAGAATGTTGATTCCAAAAATATGACCTTGGTGGGTGGTCCAGGAACCCCACCATCTGCCCTTGAAAATCGCGTTTTTCGCATTTTCAATCGCCCATAACTTTTTATTTTGTTCTGGCCGATCCATCGCGATGACCATAAGTCGATGGGCAATTTAAATACCTTTCGATTGATGGTAACCCCATGAAAATATTCCCATTGGTTTGGTCAGGAGGCTCGGTTGAAATTTGGGATATCCCAAGTAGACCTTCATTCCGTGAATTATTACTATATGAAGGAGTTGCTTCATTTGGGATTTTAGAACGTCATTGGAAAGGTAAAAGATTGATCTTTCAAATGAAATTGGCCGGATAATTTTCCGATGAAAATTGTGGATTTTCCTTTAACATCGAAAAACATCAATTTTCGATGAACTTCAAAGGTTAGTTCCAAGGTGATCCCGGTACATGATCATTCCCAAATTTTCAGCGATTAAACTAGAGGATATAAGACGTGTTTTGCCACTACCCCGGTTATTATAACTCAACTGGTTTCCATACAGTGGTGGTCCAAAGTTGACTCTACATGGAAATTCCGAAAAAATTCTTTTTACTCTCCTGGGCGTATTCCAAGTGTTATAGCAAAGTGGTAGAACAAAAGTTTCCTCATTTTACTACCTCTAACACATACCAAACGGCCAGATCTCTATCTGGAAAAAAACCAAATTTTCCGATTTTTCCAATTTTTTGACAAAAAATTCAAAATTTTTTTTTTCAACCAGAAATTGATAGCTGTGATAATTATGGTATTTTTGCAATATAAAACTTTTCTCTAGGTGATTCCGTTTTCGCAGGATCGCTAAATTAAATTTCCATGCAGAGGCAATTTTGGGCCGTCACTGTATGGAAACCATTTGAGTTGGAATAACCGGGGTAGTGGTAAAACACGTCTAATATCCTCTAATTTAATAGATAATAGTCTGGAAATGATCATCGAATGGGATTACCTTGGAATTTGAACTTGAATTGAATATCATCAAAAAAAATTCATATTTTATCACAAGCATAATCTCCCCGCAATTTACAATCATCACAACACAATGCTCAGCAATATATTCCGACACCCATCACAATTGGTATCATCATCATCATTTTTTAATCCATTTCCGTGTTGCGGCCCTAGTCCAAACTGTATATATAACAATAAATCAGATCAATCGCATTTGTTCTTCATTCCAAAATTATCTTCGCTTCTATAAATGTTTACCTTTATTTTTATGTTTTCCCACTCAGTTAAATAACCGGGACTCACTAGTAATAGGAGTGAAAGTTCCCAAATTAATAATTGAATCAAATAATTATCATTAGAACACCATCAACACTCCGCTATCTTTTAATGCCAATCAACAAACTTAATAAAAAAAAACTAACCTTCCAACAAAATAAACCAAAACAAACCAACAAAAAAAACAACAATAAATAAATAAATGATGGCCGTCGCCATCATGGCGTCTGACGTGTTCGCTATTTTTAATAAATGCCAAATATTTTATCCCCATTTTAATTTTATTGCACCATCTATTGGCGATAACAATAAAATTGAATAGGAAAAATTATCGATAAAACAATCTTTTTGCATTATTTAGGTTATGTTTTATTAAAAAAAAATTGACTGGGTGGAATAAACACGTGGATTTCTTTTGGATCGTCACAAAATATTTCAAAATAATCATTTGCCAGTAAAATTATCACAGCCAAAACCAATAGAAAATTAAACAAAACCATAAACATGTAAATAATTGATTAATCAATTGGAAACACGGGAAAAATTGAATGGAAAAATAAAAATTTTGGTATGTTTTTTATTGTATTTTCTTTTTTGATCATCTTTTTAAGATGCTATCCCGGGAACCAGCTGACAGAGGCTTTTAAAATGTTTACAACACATTCCTGGATTGCCCAAGGTGGGGGCGATGCATTAATTTTCAACCAATATTCCTATATTAACGAAATTCTTTTGGGTAAACTTCAAATTGTGAAATTTTGATTGTTTTTTTAATTTATTTTTAGTTTGTATCCCAGGAACCAGCCGCCAGACATTGCCCAAACTTTTACAGCACGTTAAGGGAGTGGCCAAGGGATCGCCTGCCAATTTTCTAAAGATTTTGAATATAAAAAATGTATTTTTGATGTCAAAAACACTGAAAAATTATCAAAATTATGCGGCAAATCGTTGTGCAATTTTTTTGTTGGCTATATCCCAGAAACCAGCCGCTAGAATTGGCTCAAACTTTAAGAGCACGTTAAGGAGGTCGCCAAGGGATCGCCTGTAAATTTTCAACCAAATCGGAAGTCATAAAAATTTATTTTTGGTCAAAATTCCAGAAAGTTTTTCAAAATTATTCGGCAAATTTTTGTGAATTTTTTTGTTGGCTATATCCCAGAAACCAGCAGCCAGAATTTGCTCAAACTTTAAGAGCACGTTAAGGAGGTCGCCAAGGGATCGCTTGTAAATTTTCAGCCAAATCGGAAGTCATGAAAATTAATTTTTGTGTCAAAATTCCAGAAAATTTTTCAAAATTATGCGGCAAATTTTTGTGAATTTTTTTGGTGGCTATATCCCAGAAACCAGCAGCCAGAATTTGCTCAAACTTTAAGAGCACGTTAAGGAGGTCGCCAAGGGATCGCTTGTAAATTTTCAGCCAAATCGGAAGTCATGAAAATTAATTTTTGTGTCAAAATTCCAGAAAATTTTTCAAAATTATTAAAAAAATTATTTTTTTTTACGTTATATCTTGGGAACCGGCCGTCAGAACCCCGCCATATTTTAACACAACGTTCCGGGAACGTCCAAGGGGCAGCCTGTAAATTTTCAGCCAAATTGGATGCCTAAAAATATTAGGTATTTAGCATCGGTTCAAACCATAATAAAACTTAAAAATGTTATCTTTTAGCAACATTTGAACCGCTTTTTTTTTATCTCAAATAAAAGTCACCCCAATTTTTGAAAGTTTTTTTTATCTCAAATAAAAAAACCTCTTAAATTTTTAGAGGTTTTTTTTTGTTGATAAAACTTATAAATGTTATCTTTTTTATCGTTTAGCAAATTGTAAACCAATTTATTTATCTCAAATGTTTAATAAATGGATAAATGCAAGGGATTTTCGCTATGTGGCGCATTTTTTGATTAGTTTAGGAAAAATTTAATAAAAAAATACATGAAAATAAAATGAAATCAATTGGAATTTATTCTTTTTATCACCTTAAAACCTTAAAATAAATCCTATAAATTTACAATTCGTATTCTAATAAAGTGATTGAAAAATAAACATTCATATATTACATGTTATGATGGTCGAGTTGGTAGCGATGCCATCCATTCGGAGGGAAAAAACCGCCGATTATATTTTGATGTATTTCAAGTGATTTTCATATGAAAATCATTTGATTCAGCAGTGTTGGTGGTTTTCTAACGACCTGGGATACGTGAGAAATAAAAAGGAAAAAAGGGAAAAGATTAATTTTTGCTTTTTTTTTTGCTAAATTTTGGCCTAAAAATACAAGAGTTAACTCTTGTAAAAATTTTGTTCATGTCGTCCTAGGGATTTTATTTTATTACCACGTTGTAGACCATCCCCGAGAATGTTGATTCCAAAAATATGACCTTGGTGGGTGGTCCAGGAACCCCACCATCTGCCCTTGAAAATCGCGTTTTTCGCATTTTCAATCGCCCATAACTTTTTATTTTGTTCTGGCCGATCCATCGCGATGACCATAAGTCGATGGGCAATTTAAATACCTTTCGATTGATGGTAACCCCATGAAAATATTCCCATTGGTTTGGTCAGGAGGCTCGGTTGAAATTTGGGATATCCCAAGTAGACCTTCATTCCGTGAATTATTACTATATGAAGGAGTTGCTTCATTTGGGATTTTAGAACGTCATTGGAAAGGTAAAAGATTGATCTTTCAAATGAAATTGGCCGGATAATTTTCCGATGAAAATTGTGGATTTTCCTTTAACATCGAAAAACATCAATTTTCGATGAACTTCAAAGGTTAGTTCCAAGGTGATCCCGGTACATGATCATTCCCAAATTTTCAGCGATTAAACTAGAGGATATAAGACGTGTTTTGCCACTACCCCGGTTATTATAACTCAACTGGTTTCCATACAGTGGTGGTCCAAAGTTGACTCTACATGGAAATTCCGAAAAAATTCTTTTTACTCTCCTGGGCGTATTCCAAGTGTTATAGCAAAGTGGTAGAACAAAAGTTTCCTCATTTTACTACCTCTAACACATACCAAACGGCCAGATCTCTATCTGGAAAAAAACCAAATTTTCCGATTTTTCCAATTTTTTGACAAAAAATTCAAAATTTTTTTTTTCAACCAGAAATTGATAGCTGTGATAATTATGGTATTTTTGCAATATAAAACTTTTCTCTAGGTGATTCCGTTTTCGCAGGATCGCTAAATTAAATTTCCATGCAGAGGCAATTTTGGGCCGTCACTGTATGGAAACCATTTGAGTTGGAATAACCGGGGTAGTGGTAAAACACGTCTAATATCCTCTAATTTAATAGATAATAGTCTGGAAATGATCATCGAATGGGATTACCTTGGAATTTGAACTTGAATTGAATATCATCAAAAAAAATTCATATTTTATCACAAGCATAATCTCCCCGCAATTTACAATCATCACAACACAATGCTCAGCAATATATTCCGACACCCATCACAATTGGTATCATCATCATCATTTTTTAATCCATTTCCGTGTTGCGGCCCTAGTCCAAACTGTATATATAACAATAAATCAGATCAATCGCATTTGTTCTTCATTCCAAAATTATCTTCGCTTCTATAAATGTTTACCTTTATTTTTATGTTTTCCCACTCAGTTAAATAACCGGGACTCACTAGTAATAGGAGTGAAAGTTCCCAAATTAATAATTGAATCAAATAATTATCATTAGAACACCATCAACACTCCGCTATCTTTTAATGCCAATCAACAAACTTAATAAAAAAAAACTAACCTTCCAACAAAATAAACCAAAACAAACCAACAAAAAAAACAACAATAAATAAATAAATGATGGCCGTCGCCATCATGGCGTCTGACGTGTTCGCTATTTTTAATAAATGCCAAATATTTTATCCCCATTTTAATTTTATTGCACCATCTATTGGCGATAACAATAAAATTGAATAGGAAAAATTATCGATAAAACAATCTTTTTGCATTATTTAGGTTATGTTTTATTAAAAAAAAATTGACTGGGTGGAATAAACACGTGGATTTCTTTTGGATCGTCACAAAATATTTCAAAATAATCATTTGCCAGTAAAATTATCACAGCCAAAACCAATAGAAAATTAAACAAAACCATAAACATGTAAATAATTGATTAATCAATTGGAAACACGGGAAAAATTGAATGGAAAAATAAAAATTTTGGTATGTTTTTTATTGTATTTTCTTTTTTGATCATCTTTTTAAGATGCTATCCCGGGAACCAGCTGACAGAGGCTTTTAAAATGTTTACAACACATTCCTGGATTGCCCAAGGTGGGGGCGATGCATTAATTTTCAACCAATATTCCTATATTAACGAAATTCTTTTGGGTAAACTTCAAATTGTGAAATTTTGATTGTTTTTTTAATTTATTTTTAGTTTGTATCCCAGGAACCAGCCGCCAGACATTGCCCAAACTTTTACAGCACGTTAAGGGAGTGGCCAAGGGATCGCCTGCCAATTTTCTAAAGATTTTGAATATAAAAAATGTATTTTTGATGTCAAAAACACTGAAAAATTATCAAAATTATGCGGCAAATCGTTGTGCAATTTTTTTGTTGGCTGTATCCCAGAAACCAGCCGCTAGAATTGGCTCAAACTTTAAGAGCACGTTAAGGAGGTCGCCAAGGGATCGCCTGTAAATTTTCAACCAAATCGGAAGTCATAAAAATTTATTTTTGGTCAAAATTCCAGAAAGTTTTTCAAAATTATTCGGCAAATTTTTGTGAATTTTTTTGTTGGCTATATCCCAGAAACCAGCAGCCAGAATTTGCTCAAACTTTAAGAGCACGTTAAGGAGGTCGCCAAGGGATCGCTTGTAAATTTTCAGCCAAATCGGAAGTCATGAAAATTAATTTTTGTGTCAAAATTCCAGAAAATTTTTCAAAATTATGCGGCAAATTTTTGTGAATTTTTTTGGTGGCTATATCCCAGAAACCAGCAGCCAGAATTTGCTCAAACTTTAAGAGCACGTTAAGGAGGTCGCCAAGGGATCGCTTGTAAATTTTCAGCCAAATCGGAAGTCATGAAAATTAATTTTTGTGTCAAAATTCCAGAAAATTTTTCAAAATTATTAAAAAAATTATTTTTTTTTACGTTATATCTTGGGAACCGGCCGTCAGAACCCCGCCATATTTTAACACAACGTTCCGGGAACGTCCAAGGGGCAGCCTGTAAATTTTCAGCCAAATTGGATGCCTAAAAATATTAGGTATTTAGCATCGGTTCAAACCATAATAAAACTTAAAAATGTTATCTTTTAGCAACATTTGAACCGCTTTTTTTTTATCTCAAATAAATGTCACCCCAATTTTTGAAAGTTTTTTTTATCTCAAATAAAAAAACCTCTTAAATTTTTAGAGGTTTTTTTTTGTTGATAAAACTTATAAATGTTATCTTTTTTATCGTTTAGCAAATTGTAAACCAATTTATTTATCTCAAATGTTTAATAAATGGATAAATGCAAGGGATTTTCGCTATGTGGCGCATTTTTTGATTAGTTTAGGAAAAATTTAATAAAAAAATACATGAAAATAAAATGAAATCAATTGGAATTTATTCTTTTTATCACCTTAAAACCTTAAAATAAATCCTATAAATTTACAATTCGTATTCTAATAAAGTGATTGAAAAATAAACATTCATATATTACATGTTATGATGGTCGAGTTGGTAGCGATGCCATCCATTCGGAGGGAAAAAACCGCCGATTATATTTTGATGTATTTCAAGTGATTTTCATATGAAAATCATTTGATTCAGCAGTGTTGGTGGTTTTCTAACGACCTGGGATACGTGAGAAATAAAAAGGAAAAAAGGGAAAAGATTAATTTTTGCTTTTTTTTTTGCTAAATTTTGGCCTAAAAATACAAGAGTTAACTCTTGTAAAAATTTTGTTCATGTCGTCCTAGGGATTTTATTTTATTACCACGTTGTAGACCATCCCCGAGAATGTTGATTCCAAAAATATGACCTTGGTGGGTGGTCCAGGAACCCCACCATCTGCCCTTGAAAATCGCGTTTTTCGCATTTTCAATCGCCCATAACTTTTTATTTTGTTCTGGCCGATCCATCGCGATGACCATAAGTCGATGGGCAATTTAAATACCTTTCGATTGATGGTAACCCCATGAAAATATTCCCATTGGTTTGGTCAGGAGGCTCGGTTGAAATTTGGGATATCCCAAGTAGACCTTCATTCCGTGAATTATTACTATATGAAGGAGTTGCTTCATTTGGGATTTTAGAACGTCATTGGAAAGGTAAAAGATTGATCTTTCAAATGAAATTGGCCGGATAATTTTCCGATGAAAATTGTGGATTTTCCTTTAACATCGAAAAACATCAATTTTCGATGAACTTCAAAGGTTAGTTCCAAGGTGATCCCGGTACATGATCATTCCCAAATTTTCAGCGATTAAACTAGAGGATATAAGACGTGTTTTGCCACTACCCCGGTTATTATAACTCAACTGGTTTCCATACAGTGGTGGTCCAAAGTTGACTCTACTGGGAAATTCAGAAAAAATTCTTTTTACTCTCCTGGGTGTATTCCAAGTGTTATAGCAAAGTGGTAGAACAAAAGTTTCCTCATTTTACTACCTCTAACACATACCAAACGGCCAGATCTCTATCTGGAAAAAAACCAAATTTTCCGATTTTTCCAATTTTTTGACAAAAAATCCAAAATTTTTTTTTTCAACCAGAAATTGATAGCTGTGATAATTATGGTATTTTTGCAATATAAAACTTTTCTCTAGGTGATTCCGTTTTCGCAGGATCGCTAAATTAAATTTCCATGCAGAGGCAATTTTGGGCCGTCACTGTATGGAAACCATTTGAGTTGGAATAACCGGGGTAGTGGTAAAACACGTCTAATATCCTCTAATTTAATAGATAATAGTCTGGAAATGATCATCGAATGGGATTACCTTGGAATTTGAACTTGAATTGAATATCATCAAAAAAAATTCATATTTTATCACAAGCATAATCTCCCCGCAATTTACAATCATCACAACACAATGCTCAGCAATATATTCCGACACCCATCACAATTGGTATCATCATCATCATTTTTTAATCCATTTCCGTGTTGCGGCCCTAGTCCAAACTGTATATATAACAATAAATCAGATCAATCGCATTTGTTCTTCATTCCAAAATTATCTTCGCTTCTATAAATGTTTACCTTTATTTTTATGTTTTCCCACTCAGTTAAATAACCGGGACTCACTAGTAATAGGAGTGAAAGTTCCCAAATTAATAATTGAATCAAATAATTATCATTAGAACACCATCAACACTCCGCTATCTTTTAATGCCAATCAACAAACTTAATAAAAAAAAACTAACCTTCCAACAAAATAAACCTAAACAAACCAACAAAAAAAAACAACAATAAATAAATAAATGATGGCCGTCGCCATCATGGCGTCTGACGTGTTCGCTATTTTTAATAAATGCCAAATATTTTATCCCCATTTTAATTTTATTGCACCATCTATTGGCGATAACAATAAAATTGAATAGGAAAAATTATCGATAAAACAATCTTTTTGCATTATTTAGGTTATGTTTTATTAAAAAAAAATTGACTGGGTGGAATAAACACGTGGATTTCTTTTGGATCGTCACAAAATATTTCAAAATAATCATTTGCCAGTAAAATTATCACAGCCAAAACCAATAGAAAATTAAACAAAACCATAAACATGTAAATAATTGATTAATCAATTGGAAACACGGGAAAAATTGAATGGAAAAATAAAAATTTTGGTATGTTTTTTATTGTATTTTCTTTTTTGATCATCTTTTTAAGATGCTATCCCGGGAACCAGCTGACAGAGGCTTTTAAAATGTTTACAACACATTCCTGGATTGCCCAAGGTGGGGGCGATGCATTAATTTTCAACCAATATTCCTATATTAACGAAATTCTTTTGGGTAAACTTCAAATTGTGAAATTTTGATTGTTTTTTTAATTTATTTTTAGTTTGTATCCCAGGAACCAGCCGCCAGACACTGCCCAAACTTTTACAGCACGTTAAGGGAGTGGCCAAGGGATCGCCTGCCAATTTTCTAAAGATTTTGAATATAAAAAATGTATTTTTGATGTCAAAAACACTGAAAAATTATCAAAATTATGCGGCAAATCGTTTTGCAATTTTTTTGTTGGCTGTATCCCAGAAACCAGCCGCTAGAATTGGCTCAAACTTTAAGAGCACGTTAAGGAGGTCGCCAAGGGATCGCCTGTAAATTTTCAACCAAATCGGAAGTCATAAAAATTTATTTTTGGTCAAAATTCCAGAAAGTTTTTCAAAATTATTCGGCAAATTTTTGTGAATTTTTTTGTTGGCTATATCCCAGAAACCAGCAGCCAGAATTTGCTCAAACTTTAAGAGCACGTTAAGGAGGTCGCCAAGGGATCGCTTGTAAATTTTCAGCCAAATCGGAAGTCATGAAAATTAATTTTTGTGTCAAAATTCCAGAAAATTTTTCAAAATTATGCGGCAAATTTTTGTGAATTTTTTTGGTGGCTATATCCCAGAAACCAGCAGCCAGAATTTGCTCAAACTTTAAGAGCACGTTAAGGAGGTCGCCAAGGGATCGCTTGTAAATTTTCAGCCAAATCGGAAGTCATGAAAATTAATTTTTGTGTCAAAATTCCAGAAAATTTTTCAAAATTATTAAAAAAATTATTTTTTTTTACGTTATATCTTGGGAACCGGCCGTCAGAACCCCGCCATATTTTAACACAACGTTCCGGGAACGTCCAAGGGGCAGCCTGTAAATTTTCAGCCAAATTGGATGCCTAAAAATATTAGGTATTTAGCATCGGTTCAAACCATAATAAAACTTAAAAATGTTATCTTTTAGCAACATTTGAACCGCTTTTTTTTTATCTCAAATAAAAGTCACCCCAATTTTTGAAAGTTTTTTTTATCTCAAATAAAAAAACCTCTTAAATTTTTAGAGGTTTTTTTTTGTTGATAAAACTTATAAATGTTATCTTTTTTATCGTTTAGCAAATTGTAAACCAATTTATTTATCTCAAATGTTTAATAAATGGATAAATGCAAGGGATTTTCGCTATGTGGCGCATTTTTTGATTAGTTTAGGAAAAATTTAATAAAAAAATACATGAAAATAAAATGAAATCAATTGGAATTTATTCTTTTTATCACCTTAAAACCTTAAAATAAATCCTATAAATTTACAATTCGTATTCTAATAAAGTGATTGAAAAATAAACATTCATATATTACATGTTATGATGGTCGAGTTGGTAGCGATGCCATCCATTCGGAGGGAAAAAACCGCCGATTATATTTTGATGTATTTCAAGTGATTTTCATATGAAAATCATTTGATTCAGCAGTGTTGGTGGTTTTCTAACGACCTGGGATACGTGAGAAATAAAAAGGAAAAAAGGGAAAAGATTAATTTTTGCTTTTTTTTTTGCTAAATTTTGGCCTAAAAATACAAGAGTTAACTCTTGTAAAAATTTTGTTCATGTCGTCCTAGGGATTTTATTTTATTACCACGTTGTAGACCATCCCCGAGAATGTTGATTCCAAAAATATGACCTTGGTGGGTGGTCCAGGAACCCCACCATCTGCCCTTGAAAATCGCGTTTTTCGCATTTTCAATCGCCCATAACTTTTTATTTTGTTCTGGCCGATCCATCGCGATGACCATAAGTCGATGGGCAATTTAAATACCTTTCGATTGATGGTAACCCCATGAAAATATTCCCATTGGTTTGGTCAGGAGGCTCGGTTGAAATTTGGGATATCCCAAGTAGACCTTCATTCCGTGAATTATTACTATATGAAGGAGTTGCTTCATTTGGGATTTTAGAACGTCATTGGAAAGGTAAAAGATTGATCTTTCAAATGAAATTGGCCGGATAATTTTCCGATGAAAATTGTGGATTTTCCTTTAACATCGAAAAACATCAATTTTCGATGAACTTCAAAGGTTAGTTCCAAGGTGATCCCGGTACATGATCATTCCCAAATTTTCAGCGATTAAACTAGAGGATATAAGACGTGTTTTGCCACTACCCCGGTTATTATAACTCAACTGGTTTCCATACAGTGGTGGTCCAAAGTTGACTCTACTGGGAAATTCAGAAAAAATTCTTTTTACTCTCCTGGGTGTATTCCAAGTGTTATAGCAAAGTGGTAGAACAAAAGTTTCCTCATTTTACTACCTCTAACACATACCAAACGGCCAGATCTCTATCTGGAAAAAAACCAAATTTTCCGATTTTTCCAATTTTTTGACAAAAAATCCAAAATTTTTTTTTTCAACCAGAAATTGATAGCTGTGATAATTATGGTATTTTTGCAATATAAAACTTTCCTCTAGGTGATCCCGTTTTCGCAGGATCGTTAAATTAAATTTCCATGCAGAGGCAATTTTGGGCCGTCACTGTATGGAAACCATTTGAGTTGGAATAACCGGGGTAGTGGTAAAACACGTCTAATATCCTCTAATTTAATAGATAATAGTCTGGAAATGATCATCGAATGGGATTACCTTGGAATTTGAACTTGAATTGAATATCATCAAAAAAAATTCATATTTTATCACAAACATAATCTCCCCGCAATTTACAATCATCACAACACAATGCTCAGCAATATATTCCGACACCCATCACAATTGGTATCATCATCATCATTTTTTAATCCATTTCCGTGTTGCGGCCCTAGTCCAAACTGTATATATAACAATAAATCAGATCAATCGCATTTGTTCTTCATTCCAAAATTATCTTCCCTTCTATAAATGTTTACCTTTATTTTTATGTTTTCCCACTCAGTTAAATAACCGGGACTCACTAGTAATAGGAGTGAAAATTCCCAAATTAATAATTGAATCAAATAATTATTATTAGAACACCATCAACACTCCGCTATCTTTTAATGCCAATCAACAAACTTAATAAAAAAAAACGGCGAATATACAGTTTAGCGGACCTTGAGCTAGGACATTGGGGATACCTGCAATCGAAAGCCTATGTTGCACAGACAAAATAACCGTTATAATTTTTTGGCGGTCACCCCCCCTTCCGGAGATAGGGGGGGTCAAAATTTGGTTATTTTTTAAGAAAATCCTGATTTGTGACGCAACCTGACGGGCGATTTTCAAAATTAGATATTCAAAATAAAGACATTTTCATTGTCATTCATTTAAAACAACCCCGGAATAAATCGGAGGTATATAGGGGTCAGGAGGTGGGAAAATGTGGTTTTTTACATTTTTTTAGGTGGAACCGGTCTGCAAAGGGTTAACTGAATTTTCCAAACGGCAAATTAAAGCTAAAAGTAACATGTAACCAGCCCACTTGTTTATTAAACCATATGTGGCATATGCGTGAGTCGTTTCGCATCAAACGTGTGATTTGCTATATTGCAAGCACTTTCCACATCACACAAGTTCTGTGCGTTTTGTGAATTTTTTTTAAATGTTATCTCACTTAGCTCTATTGCATGGGTATTGAAAAACCTTTTACTATTTATTCTGGTTTATCATCTTCTGGTGTAACGGCATATACAACCTGCCAGCTGCTATTGGTTTACTTTTAATTCGTACTTTTTTAAAAGGAAAATTTCTAGTAGTGCATATTTTCAAACGCTGACATTAATTCATATTTAAAATGAATATATAACAAATAGCACGTTATTGAAAACTCATGTAATAGGTCTATGTGAGATAACATATAAAAAAAACCCCATTTATACATATAACTCCTGAGTGATGGGGGGACTGCTTTTTAATTATAAACAAATCACATGTTTGATACGAAACGAGTCACGCTGCTTGCCATATATGGGTTAATGAACAAGAGGGTTGGTTGCATCTTACATTTAGCTTTAATTTGCCGCTGGGAAAATTCATTTAACCCTTTACAGACCGGTTCCACCTCCAAAAATGTAAAAAACCACATTTTCCCACCCCCTGACTCCTATATACTTCCGATTTATTCCGGGGTTGTTTTAAATGAAAGATAATAAAAATACCTTTATTTTGAATATCTACTTTTGAAAATCGCCCGTCAGGTTGCGTCACAAATCAGGATTTTCTAATAAAATAACCAAACTTTGACCCCCCCTAACTTCGGAAGGGGGGGTGACCGCCAAAAAATTATAACGGTTATTTTGTCTGTGCAACATAGGCTTTCGATTGCAGGTATCCCCAATGTCCTAGCTCAAGGTCCGCTAAACTGTACTTCAGCCAAAAAAACTAACCTTCCAACAAAATAAACCAAAGCAAACCAACAAAAAAAACAACAATAAATAAATAAATGATGGCCGTCGCCATCATGGCGTCTGACGTGTTCGCTATTTTTAATAAATGCCAAATATTTTATCCCCATTTTAATTTTATTGCACCATCTATTGGCGATAACAATAAAATTGAATAGGAAAAATTATCGATAAAACAATCTTTTTGCATTATTTAGGTTATGTTTTATTAAAAAAAAATTGACTGGGTGGAATAAACACGTGGATTTCTTTTGGATCGTCACAAAATATTTCAAAATAATCATTTGCCAGTAAAATTATCACAGCCAAAACCAATAGAAAATTAAACAAAACCATAAACATGTAAATAATTGATTAATCAATTGGAAACACGGGAAAAATTGAATGGAAAAATAAAAATTTTGGTATGTTTTTTATTGTATTTTTTTTTTGATCATCTTTTTAAGATGCTATCCCGGGAACCAGCTGACAGAGGCTTTTAAAATGTTTACAACACATTCCTGGATTGCCCAAGGTGGGGGCGATGCATTAATTTTCAACCAATATTCCTATATTAACGAAATTCTTTTGGGTAAACTTCAAATTGTGAAATTTTGATTGTTTTTTTAATTTATTTTTAGTTTGTATCCCAGGAACCAGCCGCCAGACATTGCCCAAACTTTTACAGCACGTTAAGGGAGTGGCCAAGGGATCGCCTGCCAATTTTCTAAAGATTTTGAATATAAAAAATGTATTTTTGATGTCAAAAACACTGAAAAATTATCAAAATTATGCGGCAAATCGTTGTGCAATTTTTTTGTTGGCTGTATCCCAGAAACCAGCCGCTAGAATTGGCTCAAACTTTAAGAGCACGTTAAGGAGGTCGCCAAGGGATCGCCTGTAAATTTTCAACCAAATCGGAAGTCATAAAAATTTATTTTTGTGTCAAAATTCCAGAAAATTTTTCAAAATTATGCGGCAAATTTTTGTGAATTTTTTTGGTGGCTATATCCCAGAAACCAGCAGCCAGAATTTGCTCAAACTTTAAGAGCACGTTAAGGAGGTCGCCAAGGGATCGCTTGTAAATTTTCAGCCAAATCGGAAGTCATGAAAATTAATTTTTGTGTCAAAATTCCAGAAAATTTTTCAAAATTATTAAAAAAATTATTTTTTTTACGTTATATCTTGGGAACCGGCCGTCAGAACCCCGCCATATTTTAACACAACGTTCCGGGAACGTCCAAGGGGCAGCCTGTAAATTTTCAGCCAAATTGGATGCCTAAAAATATTAGGTATTTAGCATCGGTTCAAACCATAATAAAACTTTAAAATGTTATCTTTTAGCAACATTTGAACCGCTTTTTTTTTATCTCAAATAAAAAAACCTCTTAAATTTTTAGAGGTTTTTTTTTGTTGATAAAACTTATAAATGTTATCTTTTTTATCGTTTAGCAAATTGTAAACCAATTTATTTATCTCAAATGTTTAATAAATGGATAAATGCAAGGGATTTTCGCTATGTGGCGCATTTTTTGATTAGTTTAGGAAAAATTTAATAAAAAAATACATGAAAATAAAATGAAATCAATTGGAATTTATTCTTTTTATCACCTTAAAACCTTAAAATAAATCCTATAAATTTACAATTCGTATTCTAATAAAGTGATTGAAAAATAAACATTCATATATTACATGTTATGATGGTCGAGTTGGTAGCGATGCCATCCATTCGGAGGGAAAAAACCGCCGATTATATTTTGATGTATTTCAAGTGATTTTCATATGAAAATCATTTGATTCAGCAGTGTTGGTGGTTTTCTAACGACCTGGGATACGTGAGAAATAAAAAGGAAAAAAGGGAAAAGATTAATTTTTGCTTTTTTTTTGCTAAATTTTGGCCTAAAAATACAAGAGTTAACTCTTGTAAAAATTTTGTTCATGTCGTCCTAGGGATTTTATTTTATTACCACGTTGTAGACCATCCCCGAGAATGTTGATTCCAAAAATATGACCTTGGTGGGTGGTCCAGGAACCCCACCATCTGCCCTTGAAAATCGCGTTTTTCGCATTTTTAATCGCCCATAACTTTTTATTTTGTTGTGGCCGATCCATCGCGATGACCATAAGTCGATGGGCAATTTAAATACCTTTCGATTGATGGTAACCCCATGAAAATATTCCCATTGGTTTGGTCAGGAGGCTCGGTTGAAATTTGGGAAATCCCAAGTAGACCTTCATTCCGTGAATTATTACTATATGAAGTAGTTGCTTCATTTGGGATTTTAGAACGTCATTGGAAAGGTAAAAGATTGATCTTTCAAATGAAATTGGCCGGATAATTTTCCGATGAAAATTGTGGATTTTCCTTTAACATCGAAAAACATCAATTTTCGATGAACTTCAAAGGTTAGTTCCAACAGGATCCCGGTACTTGACCATTATCAAATTTTCAGCGATTAAACTAGAGGATATAAGACGTGTTTTGCCACCAACCCGGTTATTATAACTCAACTGGTTTCCATACAGTGGTGGTTCAAAGTTGACTCTACTGGGAAATTCAGAAAAAATTCTTTTTACTCTCCTGGGTGTATTCCAAGTGTTATAGCAAAGTGGTAGAACAAAAGTTTCCTCATTTTACTACCTCTAACACATACCAAACGGCCAGATCTCTATCTGGAAAAAAACCAAATTTTCCGATTTTTCCAATTTTTTGACAAAAAATCCAAAATTTTTTTTTTCAACCAGAAATTGATAGCGGTGATAATTATGGCATTTTTGCAATATAAAACTTTTCTCTAGGTGATTCCGTTTTCGCAGGATCGCTAAATTAAATTTCCATGCAGAGGCAATTTTGGGCCGTCACTGTATGGAAACCATTTGAGTTGGAATAACCGGGGTAGTGGTAAAACACGTCTAATATCCTCTAATTTAATAGATAATAGTCTGGAAATGATCATCGAATGGGATTACCTTGGAATTTGAACTTGAATTGAATATCATCAAAAAAAATTCATATTTTATCACAAGCATAATCTCCCCGCAATTTACAATCATCACAACACAATGCTCAGCAATATATTCCGACACCCATCACAATTGGTATCATCATCATCATTTTTTAATCCATTTCCGTGTTGCGGCCCTAGTCCAAACTGTATATATAACAATAAATCAGATCAATCGCATTTGTTCTTCATTCCAAAATTATCTTCGCTTCTATAAATGTTTACCTTTATTTTTATGTTTTCCCACTCAGTTAAATAACCGGGACTCACTAGTAATAGGAGTGAAAATTCCCAAATTAATAATTGAATCAAATAATTATCATTAGAACACCATCAACACTCCGCTATCTTTTAATGCCAATCAACAAACTTAATAAAAAAAAACTAACCTTCCAACAAAATAAACCAAAACAAACCAACAAAAAAAACAACAATAAATAAATAAATGATGGCCGTCGCATCATGGCGTCTGACGTGTTCGCTATTTTTAATAAATGCCAAATATTTTATCCCCATTTTAATTTTATTGCACCATCTATTGGCGATAACAATAAAATTGAATAGGAAAAATTATCGATAAAACAATCTTTTTGCATTATTTAGGTTATGTTTTATTAAAAAAAAATTGACTGGGTGGAATAAACACGTGGATTTCTTTTGGATCGTCACAAAATATTTCAAAATAATCATTTGCCAGTAAAATTATCACAGCCAAAACCAATAGAAAATTAAACAAAACCATAGACATGTAAATAATTGATTAATCAATTGGAAACACGGGAAAAATTGAATGGAAAAATAAAAATTTTGGTATGTTTTTTATTGTATTTTCTTTTTTGATCATCTTTTTAAGATGCTATCCCGGGAACCAGCTGACAGAGGCTTTTAAAATGTTTACAACACATTCCTGGATTGCCCAAGGTGGGGGCGATGCATTAATTTTCAACCAATATTCCTATATTAACGAAATTCTTTTGGGTAAACTTCAAATTGTGAAATTTTGATTGTTTTTTTAATTTATTTTTAGTTTGTATCCCAGGAACCAGCCGCCAGACATTGCCCAAACTTTTACAGCACGTTAAGGGAGTGGCCAAGGGATCGCCTGCCAATTTTCTAAAGATTTTGAATATAAAAAATGTATTTTTGATGTCAAAAACACTGAAAAATTATCAAAATTATGCGGCAAATTTTTGTGAATTTTTTTGGTGGCTATATCCCAGAAACCAGCAGCCAGAATTTGCTCAAACTTTAAGAGCACGTTAAGGAGGTCGCCAAGGGATCGCTTGTAAATTTTCAGCCAAATCGGAAGTCATGAAAATTAATTTTTGTGTCAAAATTCCAGAAAATTTTTCAAAATTATTAAAAAAATTATTTTTTTTTACGTTATATCTTGGGAACCGGCCGTCAGAACCCCGCCATATTTTAACACAACGTTCCGGGAACGTCCAAGGGGCAGCCTGTAAATTTTCAGCCAAATTGGATGCCTAAAAATATTAGGTATTTAGCATCGGTTCAAACCATAATAAAACTTTAAAATGTTATCTTTTAGCAACATTTGAACCGCTTTTTTTTTATCTCAAATAAAAGTCACCCCAATTTTTGAAAGTTTTTTTTATCTCAAATAAAAAAACCTCTTAAATTTTTAGAGGTTTTTTTTTGTTGATAAAACTTATAAATGTTATCTTTTTTATCGTTTAGCAAATTGTAAACCAATTTATTTATCTCAAATGTTTAATAAATGGATAAATGCAAGGGATTTTCGCTATGTGGCGCATTTTTTGATTAGTTTAGGAAAAATTTAATAAAAAAATACATGAAAATAAAATGAAATCAATTGGAATTTATTCTTTTTATCACCTTAAAACCTTAAAATAAATCCTATAAATTTACAATTCGTATTCTAATAAAGTGATTGAAAAATAAACATTCATATATTACATGTTATGATGGTCGAGTTGGTAGCGATGCCATCCATTCGGAGGGAAAAAACCGCCGATTATATTTTGATGTATTTCAAGTGATGTATTCAGCAGTGTTGGTGGTTTTCTAACGACCTGGGATACGTGAGAAATAAAAAGGAAAAAAGGGAAAAGATTAATTTTTGCTTTTTTTTTTGCTAAATTTTGGCCTACACAACGTTCCGGGAACGTCCAAGGGGCAGCCTGTAAATTTTCAGCCAAATTGGATGCCTAAAAATATTAGGTATTTAGCATCGGTTCAAACCATAATAAAACTTTAAAATGTTATCTTTTAGCAACATTTGAACCGCTTTTTTTTTATCTCAAATAAAAGTCACCCCAATTTTTGAAAGTTTTTTTTATCTCAAATAAAAAAACCTCTTAAATTTTTAGAGGTTTTTTTTTGTTGATAAAACTTATAAATGTTATCTTTTTTATCGTTTAGCAAATTGTAAACCAATTTATTTATCTCAAATGTTTAATAAATGGATAAATGCAAGGGATTTTCGCTATGTGGCGCATTTTTTGATTAGTTTAGGAAAAATTTAATAAAAAAATACATGAAAATAAAATGAAATCAATTGGAATTTATTCTTTTTATCACCTTAAAACCTTAAAATAAATCCTATAAATTTACAATTCGTATTCTAATAAAGTGATTGAAAAATAAACATTCATATATTACATGTTATGATGGTCGAGTTGGTAGCGATGCCATCCATTCGGAGGGAAAAAACCGCCGATTATATTTTGATGTATTTCAAGTGATGTATTCAGCAGTGTTGGTGGTTTTCTAACGACCTGGGATACGTGAGAAATAAAAAGGAAAAAAGGGAAAAGATTAATTTTTGCTTTTTTTTTTGCTAAATTTTGGCCTAAAAATACAAGAGTTAACTCTTGTAAAAATTTTGTTCATGTCGTCCTAGGGATTTTATTTTATTACCACGTTGTAGACCATCCCCGAGAATGTTGATTCCAAAAATATGACCTTGGTGGGTGGTCCAGGAACCCCACCATCTGCCCTTGAAAATCGCGTTTTTCGCATTTTCAATCGCCCATAACTTTTTATTTTGTTCTGGCCGATCCATCGCGATGACCATAAGTCGATGGGCAATTTAAATACCTTTCGATTGATGGTAACCCCATGAAAATATTCCCATTGGTTTGGTCAGGAGGCTGGATTGAAATTTGGGGAATCCCAAGTAGACCTTCATTCCGTGAATTATTACTATATGAAGGAGTTGCTTCATTTGGGATTTTAGAACGTCATTGGAAAGGTAAAAGATTGATCTTTCAAATGAAATTGGCCGGATAATTTTCCGATGAAAATTGTGGATTTTCCTTTAACATCGAAAAACATCAATTTTCGATGAACTTCAAAGGTTAGTTCCAAGGTGATCCCGGTACATGATCATTCCCAAATTTTCAGCGATTAAACTAGAGGATATAAGACGTGTTTTGCCACTACCCCGGTTATTATAACTCAACTGGTTTCCATACAGTGGTGGTCCAAAATTGACTCTACTGGGAAATTCAGAAAAAATTCTTTTTACTCTCCTGGGTGTATTCCAAGTGTTATAGCAAAGTGGTAGAACAAAAGTTTCCTCATTTTACTACCTCTAACACATACCAAACGGCCAGATCTCTATCTGGAAAAAAACCAAATTTTCCGATTTTTCCAATTTTTTGACAAAAAATCCAAAATTTTTTTTTTCAACCAGAAATTGATAGCGGTGATAATTATGGCATTTTTGCAATATAAAACTTTTCTCTAGGTGATTCCGTTTTCGCAGGATCGCTAAATTAAATTTCCATGCAGAGGCAATTTTGGGCCGTCACTGTATGGAAACCATTTGAGTTGGAATAACCGGGGTAGTGGTAAAACACGTCTAATATCCTCTAATTTAATAGATAATAGTCTGGAAATGATCATCGAATGGGATTACCTTGGAATTTGAACTTGAATTGAATATCATCAAAAAAAATTCATATTTTATCACAAGCATAATCTCCCCGCAATTTACAATCATCACAACACAATGCTCAGCAATATATTCCGACACCCATCACAATTGGTATCATCATCATCATTTTTTAATCCATTTCCGTGTTGCGGCCCTAGTCCAAACTGTATATATAACAATAAATCAGATCAATCGCATTTGTTCTTCATTCCAAAATTATCTTCGCTTCTATAAATGTTTACCTTTATTTTTATGTTTTCCCACTCAGTTAAATAACCGGGACTCACTAGTAATAGGAGTGAAAATTCCCAAATTAATAATTGAATCAAATAATTATCATTAGAACACCATCAACACTCCACTATCTTTTAATGCCAATCAACAAACTTAATAAAAAAAAACTAACCTTCCAACAAAATAAACCAAAACAAACCAACAAAAAAAAACAACAATAAATAAATAAATGATGGCCGTCGCCATCATGGCGTCTGACGTGTTCGCTATTTTTAATAAATGCCAAATATTTTATCCCCATTTTAATTTTATTGCACCATCTATTGGCGATAACAAGAAAATTGAATAGGAAAAATTATCGATAAAAGAATGAATTTTCTCAATCAAATCAAATCAATTTTTTCTTAAAATTTTTATATTAGGGTGACTTTAAAAAAATCATAACTTGGGAACCCGTTGAGTTTTCTGGACGTTCAGGGACGCGATCGATAGATAATTTAATTCTCTAAAAACTTCCCATATGAACCAAATGGGGTCGTAGAACAAGTTCTATAAGAAAAATCCATAATTTTAAAAACTTACTCTGATTTATTTATTTTAATTTTTAAAACTTACTCTGATTTATTGATTTTCTTATAGAACTTGTTCTAGAACACCATTTGGTCTATATGGGAAGTTTTTAGAGAATTAAATTATCTATCGATCGCGTCCCTGAACGTCCAGAAAACTCAACGGGTTCCCAAGTTATGATTGTTTAAAGGTCACCCTAATATAAAAATTTTAAGAAAAAATTGATTTTTTATATTAGGGTGACTTTAAAAAATTCATAACTTGGGAACCCGTTGAGTTTTCTGGACGTTCAGGCACGCGATCGATAGCTAATTTAATTCTCTAAAAACTTCCCATATAGACCAAATGGGGTCGTAGAACAAGTTCTATAAGAAAAATCAATGAATCAGAGTAAGTTTTAAAAATTAAAATAAATAAATCATAGTAAGTTGTTAAAATTATGGATTTTTCTTATAGAACTTGTTCTACGACCCCATTTGGTCTATATGGGAAGTTTTTAGAGAATTAAATTATCTATCGATCGCGTCCCTG